>CP139504.1:438726767-439326767 GCA_021014915.2 Artemisia tridentata subsp. tridentata | reverse complement strand
GCAGTCGTTTCATGGATTATACCAACAGACTGAAAATACAGAGTATCCATGTACTCACCTCCCCTATCAGTCCTTAATCTCTTGATCAGGGACTCTTGTTGCAGTTCAACTTCAGTTTTAAATACTTTAAATTTATCTAATGCTTCATCCTTAGTATGCAATAAATAAACATAACAATACCTAGAAGCATCATCAATAAAAGTCACAAAGTATTTCTTATTCCCCAAAGAGGGAGTAGCATCTAAATCACATTAGTCACTATGAATCAGTTCCAACACATTAGTTTCACATTTTACACTTTGAAATGGTTTCTTAGTTATCTTGTTCATCATACAAGTTTTACACTTTTCAGTGTCCATGTCAAATGCTGGGATTAACCCATCCTTAGACATATCTTGCATCCTTTTAAAGTGTACATGGCCAAGTCTAGCATGCCAAAGGGTTGAATCATATAACTTAGATGTCGACATAAAAGCATAATCAATCATATCATGAACAATATTAAGTCTGAACATTTGATTACATAAATAACCAAAACCAATAAACACACCATGTTTAGATAACACAAACTTATCAGATTCAATCACTTGTTTGTAACCACAATTATTCAAAATACTACTAGAAACCAAGTTCTTCCTAATATCAGGAACATGTAAAACATTAAACAAAGAAACAATCTTTCCAGAACTAAACTTCAAATCAACACATCCTCTTCCATGCACCAGGGCTGTTGACTCATTTCCCATATGAAGAATAGAACCATCATTCATTGACTCGTAGGTCTTGAACCAGCTTCTATCTTTACACACATGGATTGTTGCTCCAGAGTCAACCCACCACGCAACATCATCATCCTGCACAAAGTACAATTCAGATATACATGTAACATAATAAATCTCAAAAGACTTATTATATATATTTTGACCTTTCAGGGAATTGGTATTACCATTCCCAGGACCACTTTTGCCTGATTCATTGGTTTTATTGCCAATCTTAACACCCTTACAATCCTTCCTGAAGTGTCCAGTTTTACCACACTTCCAACAAGTAGCTTTTGACTTCTTGTTTGGATCAGTCTTGGTGTTATCCTGATGCTTACGTTTGCCCTTGTTGTCATTGTTCCTGGAGGAGTTGTTATGCTCCACCAAATTGACAACTGATGGACCAGCAACATTGCTGCTCTTTGGCTTGTCACTTTCATGCGCCTTGAGTGATTCCTCAATGCGCAAATGACTGCCCAACTCAACAAGAGTTAACTCCTCCTTCTTATGCTTTAGCATATGCTTGAAATCTTTCCAAGAAGGAGGTAGTTTATCGATGATACAAGAGACTGAAATAGCCTCATCCATGTTCATCTTGTGTTGTGTGAATCGACCAATTATACTAAGAAGTTCATTGTATTGTTCCATGACAGGTCTAGAATCGACCATTTTGTAATTGTTAAAATTACTTACAAGGAACTTCTTACTTGATGCATCCTCAGCCATATATTTGGCTTCCAAGGAATCCCACAGTTCTCGAGAAGATTCAACATTCTGATAAATGTCAAAGAGAGTATCAGACATACCATTGAGAATTAATCCTCTGCAGATATAGTCATCATTCTCCCATTTGCTTCTGCTCCTCATCTGTTCCACAGTAGCATCATCCCCATGATCTTTAGGAATGGTTGTGGTCAGAACATACACCACATTCATGCTTGACAACAAGAATTGCATCTTCTTTTTCCATCTTCTGAAATCGAAACCTTCAAACTTTTCCAGTTTGGAAAAGTTAGCAGCCATATGCCTCATAGCAGCAGCCATTGATTATCACAGGAATAGTTTCTATTGATTGTTGGTTGTTTAATGTGTTGATCCCAGATTAGGGTAAAGATAATCAATAATCAAGGTACCGGATATTCACTTGAAATCGTGTAATCACTTTCCAATAGAAACTATTCGACCCTATGCCTGGGTTACACGAATATCTCTATGGGATAAGACCAAGTGATGTTCTTGTTTTAGGCACAAATCAAGAACCAAATCGTATTCAAGTGTTTAGGGTTTGTATGTTCTCTATTTATGCAGTAAAGGTATGATCTCTATTTATAATAGAGATTACTCAAACCCTAGCCCATGGAATTAAGTATAATTAACGGCCCATTAATTATACCACAATAGTTTCCATAATAGTAGGAATCAGTGGTTATCAGCTTACCAGCATTAATAATGCTTACCAGTATTAACTTTACCAGCATTAACAATGCTTACAAGTATTAACAAGCTTACCAGTATTAACTTTGCTCAACAATACTAACTTAGTACTGGTAGTCTCAACACTAGCAGTAGAAACTGTTAGTCTTAACACTAGCAGTAGTAACTCTGCATTAGCAGCAGAATGTTAGCACTAGCAGCATAATGTTCTGATCAGCAGTAGAATGAATAATACTAGCAGCAGAATGATCTGCATCAACAGTATTATCATTTACACTAGCAGCAGAACCACAAACCACTTAATTGAGTCAGGGTAAACATTGACCTGATGGGTGTACTCTCCGTACCTCCAAGCCCATTACCAGGTGTGAATTAATCCCTCAAGTGCACTAAATTTTCCAACAGATATTAGTGGTTGTTGCGTCTGTCGTGAAGGGTGCGACCAAGTGTCGTCTGTTTTTTATTTTTCTTCGAGTCAATTTCATATCTCTTTTCCAAAACATGAAATTTTCATATATACTTTAAATCGACCTTCGTTATCTTTGATAGGTTGGTTGGATGACGGATTTGATCGTTTGGTTGGTTAATGAAGGTGGATTTTGATCGGCTTGTTTAATAGTGAAGCACTGTGTGTGTGTGTGTTTTTAACTGTGTGTAGAAAATAAAATATAAAAAAAAAAGTACAAACAAAATCTAAAAAAATGAAGTACAAGATTTTTTTGTCATTCCAGATGTACCTTTTAGGTGAAGTTAAGTAGATTCTCAAGTTGAGTATCCGTCGGTTGAGTAGTATGTGGGACATGGGTCTTGTACTTTTGCACATGGGTATTGTACTTTTTAGATAAAGTTGAGTAGATTCTCAAATTGAGTAGCCGTCGGTTGAGTAGTTTGTGGGCCACTTCAAAAAATATATAAGTGGGACACGTGTTAATAAAGTACTGGAGTTGAGTATGACCAATTTGTGAATAGGGTGAAAAAATGACCGCACATTGGACCACCAAAAAGATTTTGTACCTTTTTGATACACTTCAAAATTCTAAGATTGTCCGGTAAAAAATGAATTTATAGTCATTTTTTTTTTAAATTTCTATATTGAGTCAATCTTTAAATTTCCTCATTCCAAGAGTTAGGAGCATTGTCTTCTCCTTTTTTTTTTCTTGAACTAACTTTTTTACTTATTAAAAAATAATAAACTTGATAAATTCAATTAATTTGTGAATTTAAATTCATAAAATGTTAATTGGAACTTGTCTTTATAATTTATCTTTCATCTCTAACTAATGTACATTGTAACTAGTATATTAGACTTGAAAATTTAAAGTTAATACGTAAAACCTTTTTAAATTAATAAATTATTAATTAATAATATCTCGCTAAATTAATAAAATATCTCTATAATCAAATAACCAGAATCCAGCGCATTACAATAAACTATTTGTCACATGGTTAGCCAGTATTGCAGTGTAGAGTCATACATGATAAAACGATAGTAGAAATGCACAAATCAATTTTTCACATACTAAGAGCATGTTCAACCCTTCACGCACCTAGTGCGTTAAACATCCAAAAGGGTGCGTTAAAGTGGAGTTAACCCTTGAATGGGTGCTGTGTTAACGCAGCGTTAAGGGGGTACGTTAACCCCTTAACGTTGCGTTAAGGGTACTTTGTGTAAAAATAAATTAAAAAAAAAAAAAAAAAAAAATCAGTTTTTTATCGAATTTCACATGCCATTCCCCATCTCCATCTTCTTTCTTGTAACCACTCGGACCGTCGGGTCCCCACTCCAAAATTTTGAGTTGGACCGGTAATGATCCAAGAAAATCTGTAAGCTTATTAAACACAAATATATTTTTAAATGGGTTAAAGAAAGCCTCCATTGCTAGAGCTCTCTCTATTTCATCTTTGATATCAAAGAAACTAGGAGTAACCGGCCCATATTTAGGCTTACCATCCTCGTCTCTTCCTACTTCAAAACATCCCAAGTATTCTTCCTCATTATCTTTCTCATGCACTTCCTTTACTATTTTCCCTCTAGGTTTTGGGTAGTAAGTGTGTTTCAAAATCCCATCATCAATAGTCATCATACCACGGCCCATGTCTATTATAGCCCCACATGTTCTTAAAAATGGTCTACCTAACAAAAGTGGTAATTCTTTGTCTACCGGTATGTTAAGCACTAAAAAGTCGGCTAAAAAGGTTTGATACCCTATTTGAACTCCAAATTTTATTCACGACTACAAACATCATCTTTCTCAAAATCTACACAACTCAAACAAAGATATTCTCATTCCTCATTTTTCAAATGGACTCTAAATCATTCATGTTCACACACGACGGAAGAAATAGAAGTTAATATTATGAACTTGGCAATTTTAAAAAGAGCGGTATTTTTAATTTTTATGTAATATTTAATTATGAATGACAGTTTAGTTTGGTTTTTAATTAAATTTGTTTAAAAATAGGTTTGATGATGACCATTGCAAATGTTTGATGATGGGCTGAATGATTATGTGACACTGAGCCCGCTGATGCAAAGATGATGAGTTTAATGACCATTACCTCGGGCCATAAATATGAGGTGGAAGGCAAACATGGAAGTTAGACAACGCCTATCTCTATGTTTCCTACCCGAACCTTCTTTCTTCTTTAATTTATCAACCAACGTACTTTTCTGTAATTTCTTTCAAGTCTATCTTTGCACTTGAATTCTAGTTTATCTCAGAAAGGTTTTCATGCAATAAAAGTTGTTCTTATCCCCATTAAAATTAAGGTCATTAAAGATCCTCTTTTTTCCAATTGTAATGCTTCATGTATTTGTTTAGGCAGGTGATTTCGCACTCTATAAATTGATTTACACACTCTAATTCTTTGTTTTTTTGACATTTATACCCTTACAAGGGTGAATATAAGTAAAAGAGATGTAAATGTATAAATTGTCATAACACAAATAATTTGAGTGCGCAAATCATTTAATGAAGTATGCAAATCACCTCCCATTTGTTTACGACCTTCATTCTACCTCACATGGAATTACATTTGTGAAGCTGTGATACCAAATTCATTCTACCTCACATGAAAATCACAAGTCGGAAATCCTACAAAGCAACCCAATAACCATAGCAAAACCAGCACACATAAAATAATAATAATAATAATAATATATATATATATATATATATATATATATATATATATATATATATATATATATATATATATATATATATATATATATATATATATAAAATCTTCAAAAACAATAAGATCTGTTGCTTCTAGGGATACAAATAAGAGGTAATTACCATTTTAGCATGATCCATTTAATAGTCACTTTCAACACCTCTTTCCCATTTTGGTCACGCTCGACTGCTCGACCGCTCGACTCCACCAGAATCTTGCCACGTGTCATTCCTTGTACTTGCAAAAGGTACCACAAAATCTTTAGAGAATCTCTTTTACTATTCACTTTATTAAAAGTCAATGCTCGACCGACGGTGCTCGACTTGCAAATGATCGACTGACGGCGTACTTTTTACATTGGAAAAGTAAAAAATCTTTTTTTTGTTGTACTTTTTTTTTTCTTTTTCTTTTTTATATACTTTATTTTATTTTTTTCTTTTTTGCTTAAAAAAACACATACTGATAAAATCAAAAACACTGTTTTGGTAAATTAAATTCAAAATTTTTATTTCTTCTTCTTCTTCTTGGTTTCATCCGCATAAGTCACTCGTTTGATTCCCAAACTTTACCCTTAGAAAAAACAAAGAAAGAAAAAGTCGCCCATTCAAACATCATCCCAACCCAGAAACATCATACACCTTTCTTACTAATTTCACAAAATCAATCCAATTTAAGACCATATTCGGATACCCTTTTGGATCTTGTTTCCAAAAACTATTAATTTTTTAAAAATCCTTGCTGGGTTTTAATTATTGAGAAATTAGGGTTTGTTTTTGATGATGATGTCAGACGAAGGTACAACATCGTATGAATGGGAATTTAATGGTGATGGCGATGATGGGTTTGTTGGTGGTGATGCTGATGCTGATGATATGTGTATGGATATTGATTCCTTTTTAAGTATTTTGAATGAAGATCGTGTTGACCAGGTTCATTTCTTTTTCTTCAGTTTAAACTATTTATGATGTTGTCAGTTAGTTGATGCATGTGTTTAGTTTATAGGTTTTTTGATGAGCAATTTAAGGTTGAATTATATGAGGGTGTTTGGGATTGTTTAATTTACTTGTTATAAGCTGATTCGGATAAGAAGCTTAGAGAATAGGCGCTTCAAGAAATAGTTTTTGGATTTGCTTATTTTGTATAAAAATGTAGAAAAATGCAGTAAGTAGATGATGAAATAACAATACAATGTGTGATGTGAATTGGTTTGAGTAGAATTTTGATTATCGGTATAGGAAATATCGGGAAAATATGGGTCTACTGATCCCCCAGTGTGGCGTTTTTAGTTTATAGGGATTTTGATGAGCAATTTGGGGTTGAACCGTTGAATAGCGACACTCGTAGATTAGCTATACCTGCAGCATATATTTGAGGTTTTTGTCATGTTTATTGGTTGCGGTTTCTAATTGTTGTTAAATCACAAACCAATTAGTAGAGGTGGCAATTTTGATCCATTTAGCTATGAACGGTTGATTTGGGTTGTGTTTTATCTTACAAATGGAACGGGTAGGGGACGGGTCAAATGGGTTGCTCGACCAAACATTTTATTTTTAATGTATACAATCGCTTAAATCATTCTTATCCAAAGATTTGGATGGTTATTGCAATAATGTTGTTTCTGTAATCACAACATGTTAGTTATTTTCGAAATGAACTACAAATTGTTGTGTGTCCTCCCAACCGGACACACTTCAATATGTACCAAATCCTCCTTACCCACCCAGTTTGCCACCTCTGTTAATAAGTATGGTAATTCAATATGGCTTTGTCTTGTCTGTATGATCTATGTTGGTGTAACTGATTATCTCTAAAAACTGCAGTCCAAGTGACATTGTCTCATATAAAGCGCAGTCACAAGATGAGGAAGCTCTAGTGCGTGCAGCTGCTTCCATGCATATGGCTTTTGTTAACAAAACTTCAAATATACTTGGTATAAATCCTTCTTTTTCTTTATGTGCCGACTTGATTGATAAAAGGGAAAGTGTGAAATAATCATTGTTCGTTTTCAGATATCAACTTCAATGGTTCATTAATTCAGTATGAGGTGCTGGATTACCTGGAGTTTACATCTGATAGGAAAAGAATGTCGGTAGTTGTTAGAGATTGTACTAGCCGGAAAATCTTCCTTTTGTCCAAAGGAGCAGATGAAGCTATTCTCCCCTGTGCACATGCAAGTATTATTTATTGTCTTTTAGTTATATGATATTACAAAGTGTACAATGCATTATCCATGTTTCATGCGTTTTTCGTGACAGTAGTGGTGTCTATTAGTCTTTCCAGTGATTTGTACTTGTATAGTTATATTTATTTCATGGATATACTGATTGAATATTAGTGAGTTGCAGTTTACCCTGCATCTTTTTGACTCCTTTATATATATACTTGGCGTTTGAAGGAAAAAAATGTTTATATGGGTTTGCAGACAATTGTATTGTAGCTATTGTCCTATTGATCTTAATTTTGTATATGTCGGACTGTGGCAGGACATCAAACAAAGACATTTTCAGAAGCTGTAGATCAATATGCCCAAATGGGCCTACGTACGTTTTGTTTAGCTTGGCGTGAAATAAATGAGATTGAGTATCAAGATTACTCAATCTCATTTATTTCACGCCAAGCTAAACAAAACGTACGTAGGCCCATTTGGGCATATTGATCTACAGCTTCTGAAAATGTCTTTGTTTGATGTCCTGCCACAGTCCGACATATACAAAATTAAGATCAATAGGACAATAGCTACAATACAATCGTCTGCAAACCCATATAAACATTTTTTTCCTTCAAACGCCAAGTATATATATAAAGGAGTCAAAAAGATGCAGGGTAAACTGCAACTCACTAATATTCAATCAGTATATCCATGAAATAAATATAACTATACAAGTACAAATCACTGGAAAGACTAATAGACACCACTACTGTCACGAAAAACGCATGAAACATGGATAATGCATTGTACACTTTGTAATATCATATAACTAAAAGACAATAAATAATACCTGCATGTGCACAGGGGAGAATAGCTTCATCTGCTCCTTTGGACAAAAGGAAGATTTTCCGGCTAGTACAATCTCTAACAACTACCGACATTCTTTTCCTATCAGATGTAAACTCCAGGTAATCCAGCACCTCATACTGAATTAATGAACCATTGAAGTTGATATCTGAAAACGAACAATGATTATTTCACACTTTCCCTTTTATCAATCAAGTCAGCACATAAAGAAAAAGAAGGATTTATACCAAGTATATTTGAATTTTTGTTAACAAAAGCCATATGCATGGAAGCAGCTGCACGCACTAGAGCTTCCTCATCTTGTGACTGCGCTTTATATGAGACAATGTCACTTGGACTGCAGTTTTTAGAGATAATCAGTTACACCAACATAGATCATACAGACAAGACAAAGCCATATTGAATTACCATACTTATTAACAGAGGCGGCAAACTGGGTGGGTAAGGAGGATTTGGTACATATTGAAGTGTGTCCGGTTGGGAGGACACGCAACAATTTGTAGTTCATTTCGAAAATAACTAACATGTTGTGATTACAGAAACAACATTATTGCAATAACCATCCAAATCTTTGGATAAGAATGATTTAAGCGATTGTATACATTAAAAATAAAATGTTTGGTCGAGCAACCCATTTGACCCGTCCCCTACCCGTTCCATTTGTAAGATAAAACACAACCCAAATCAACCGTTCATAGCTAAATGGATCAAAATTGCCACCTCTACTAATTGGTTTGTGATTTAACAACAATTAGAAACCGCAACCAATAAACATGACAAAAACCTCAAATATATGCTGCAGGTATAGCTAATCTACGAGTGTCGCTATTCAACGGTTCAACCCCAAATTGCTCATCAAAATCCCTATAAACTAAAAACGCCACACTGGGGGATCAGTAGACCCATATTTTCCCGATATTTCCTATACCGATAATCAAAATTCTACTCAAACCAATTCACATCACACATTGTATTGTTATTTCATCATCTACTTACTGCATTTTTCTACATTTTTATACAAAATAAGCAAATCCAAAAACTATTTCTTGAAGCGCCTATTCTCTAAGCTTCTTATCCGAATCAGCTTATAACAAGTAAATTAAACAATCCCAAACACCCTCATATAATTCAACCCTAAATTGCTCATCAAAAACCCTATAAACTAAACACATGCATCAACTAACTGACAACATCATAAATAGTTTAAACTGAAGAAAAAGAAATGAACCTGGTCAACACGATCTTCATTCAAAATACTTAAAAAGGAATCAATATCCATACACATATCATCAGCATCATCATCACCACCAACAAACCCATCATCGCCATCACCATTAAATTCCCATTCATACGATGTTGTACCTTCGTCTGACATCATCATCAAAAACAAACCCTAATTTCTCAATAATTAAAACCCAGCAAGGATTTTTAAAAAATTAATAGTTTTTGGAAACAAGATCCAAAAGGGTATCCGAATATGGTCTTAAATTGGATTGATTTTGTGAAATTAGTAAGAAAGGTGTATGATGTTTCTGGGTTGGGATGATGTTTGAATGGGCGACTTTTTCTTTCTTTGTTTTTCTAAGGGTAAAGTTTGGGAATCAAACGAGTGACTTATGCGGATTAAACCAAGAAGAAGAAGAAGAAATAAAATTTTTGAATTTAATTTACCAAAACAGTGTTTTTGATTTTATCAGTATGTGTTTTTTTAAGCAAAAAAGAAAAAAAAAATAAAGTATAATAAAAAAGAAAAAGAAAAAAAAAAGTACAACAAAAAAAAGATTTTTTACTTTTCCAATGTAAAAAGTACGCCGTCAGTCGATCATTTGCAAGTCGAGCACCGTCGGTTGAGCATTGACTTTTAATAAAGTGAATAGTAAAAGAGATTCTCTAAAGATTTTGTGGTACCTTTTGCAAGTACAAGGAATGACACGTGGCAAGATTCTGGTGGAGTCGAGCGGTCGAGCAGTCGAGCGTGACCAAAATGGGAAAGAGGCGTTGAAAGTGACTATTAAATGGATCATGCTTTTTTTTAAATACTAAAATGGTAATTACCTCTACAAATAAATGTACCCCCCCCAAAAAATAAAAATAAATAACCTCATAACAAAAAAAGAATTCGCATAATCATAGCAGACACCCTCCAGACTATATTTATGCCTTTATGGTGTCATGAATAAAGAGGAGTGATTTTCGTTAGAAATATCATTAAGCTATCATGTCACCTGCTATAGTAAACTGGATTCATCAGCTTGCAGGAACCATGGAAATGATGAAAAAGAAAAACGAATGTGAGAATATTCATTGCCTGATCTTTTATTTACGACGTCTATTTGTTACCATCTCTGGGTTGCCTTTCCTCATCATGGCTGCAAATTCGTCGTAGTTTATTCTCCCATCCTACACAATTTATCGTGAGTTATAAATATGAAAGAAAATAAACATATAAAGATAATGATAAGTTATTATCTTTAAAATAGGAAAAAATAACATAAAAAACTTTAAATTATAAGCTCAAAGAGCATGAAAGGCATTGGGACTTTGGTAATGGATGTGCACTATGCATTAAACAAAAGATGACATAAATATATACAGTCTAGCGCATTAAACAACAGACTAAACTCTAGCCTAACTGGCTGGCTGACTTAGGAGGGAACAAGCTGTGGCAAAAATACCATGGTTTGGTCAGTTTATTGGGGTTCTGTCAAACCATGCGCTTATATAACCTTGTGTGGATAACAAATGGCTACAACTATCTGATAGGGAAGTCGGAGAACTACTACCTTTTAGCTTTAGAATAAGATGGGTTCAACTTTCTTATATTCCTTTGTGTACTTTATCCCATAAAAAATTTAGCATTTGACTATGGTGGCATTTGGTTTGTTAACGAGATCACTATAGGGATGTGGTTCACTACGTCTTGGGATGAATATGGGTATCAGTTATCAACCCACCACATTTGATGGGCCCAATTTTATGGGTTTGAACCCAGTTCTTGAATAGCTCATTTATATGATCCTCATTCACTCATTCCCACGGCCACAATCCAAACACGCTCATTAGCGGGGAGTTTAGTTAGTATCTAGGATAATCACGGGTATGGGTCTAGAATAAGGCTAAAATGGCGGGCCTGATACCAATTTATAATACCCTTATGAAACCCCCAACACTTCTACTAGGAATGTAGGAAAGGAAGATTCCATTATTTCCTTACTCCTAAACCAAACACTAATCTAATTGTCTTTATATTGTGGATACACAGTTGCCCTTTGCTAAAAAATTCAACTACAAATCGGCTTTCAAAGTAAAATTTATATTTTATATATAAAATTGTCATACATACGACTACAGTAGTGTTATGTAAGTGCATTTAAACATAGTAAGAAACAGGAAAAGTTTGGTGTTATATTTGATAAAGAATCACATGGTGATCTTGAATTCGGGAAGGGGAAAAAATAATAAATAAAAAATAAAAAAAATCCCATGGTTCAGACTTTAAAAAGACTAACCTCACTCAGGTTATTCCTTCCAGTACTAAATGCTTGTCTGAGTTTACTAATTTAATACAGTAGGATAAAGCCCAACATTACTAAGCAATTTTTTATGGTTCTTTCGATTGGATGCCATAAGGCCCCTCAACCAAATGAGTTATTATCATTTCTTATGATCTCACAAACATATTGATCATCTAATAGTTATACTGCTATTATTAATAATTATGTGAACTTAATTTGAAGATAATTAGACAGAAATGATATGATTATGAGAGTCAAAGTAAGAGCATACATGGTCTGTGTCAACTTCTGCAATAATCTCCTTAATAGTTTTCTCATCACCCATATTGTACTTCTTCAAAGCATGCTCCAATTCTTCCACGGTTATATATCTGCATTTAGCAAAATGATCTACAAATGTAAGCATAAAATAACCAATAATTTACGTATATGGTGAAATGCTAATAATCCAATTTTATCAACATAAAATATAGTTTAAGAAGATATTCTGACCCGCTCTTGTCCTTATCAAAGTACTCAAAGGCTTTATATAAGTGGTCTTCCCTTTCCACGCGATTCAAGTGCATTGTAGCAGAAATAAATTCAATATAATCTATTGTTCCATTGCCATCAACATCGGCCTAAGAAGAAACAATGTTACCAATATATATCACTTGACTACAAGTAGGTGAAAAGGGTATATATTATACATGGAATTAAAATCAGAAATTTGTAGAGTACTGCTTCCATCAATTGCCTCACTTCTGACTCAGAAAGCTTGGTCCTAAGTTTAGGAAGACCTGCTTTCAGTTCTTCATAGGTTATGATACCGCTGTTATCTGTATCCATGGACTTGAACATCTCTTTCAACCCAATAATCTCTTCTTTAGAAAGATTTTCTGCAATTACCTAATCACAAGAGTGGAAGGCTAAATCAGAAAGTGGTGCCAAGTTCGACCCATTTATTTATGAGTGGTTTGATTCGCATTATGGTTTATCTCCAACCAGTCAACGAACTTTGGACCGGTAGGTCAAATGGATCGCAAGTCCCCAAAAGTGTAAAGAAGGTGATGAACTTTGACCAATTTATTTTTGGGACACACTTTATTTGCATTCACAAAAGGCTCAAACTTTTAATAAGAAAATCTTCTAAGTTAACCTGTTTTCTATAGCCACTTCCGAAAGCCAACATTACCAACATGTCAGCTGCCACATCATCCTTTTCGACAAGGTAACATGGGTGAGAAAAATTGTGATGACCCAAAACAGAAATTAGATTAAAGTTGTATCCCTAGTTTATATCATTTGTAATACATAATACCTCCAACATCATTTTCTTCAAAAGTTAGTTTAATACTGCAACGAAATAACTATCGTAATCATATTTGGCATCTTAAATTATGACAAATCGTAATTTCAGGTCATTTTTCAAATCTCGACTATTTACTATTTATGGGTTACTATTCATTGTTACTATTCATTGTTTTTTAGTCAGTTTGCCACTTTGAGATGTTTTTAAAAAATTTACTATTCACGAAACACTATTCATTCCCGGAGGGAAATCACTATTCATGGTCATTATTCATCAGTACGTAAACTAGGTTTACGGGTTTTAAAAATTCGCGTAACCGTTAGGGTTTAGCTGCGAATTCATGAAACATCATTAAGGACACGTCATATAGACTAGAGTAGTCTACATATCATCAGTAACATCATCTGCATATTAGTTCGTGCACGGGTTTGCATAATTTCAATTTACGTATGCTTATTTACTAAATACGCGTTACCACTCAGTCATTACTACTAACATTATACCTGACACTCCTGACTATGATCCTAATATATTTTCATACTCATTATAATTATATAAAAATTATATTATTAGTTTACCCAGTGTTTTGAAACCATTTACTATATGTTCCGTTATACGTTTATAACTACGTCGGTTCGCGATATTTCAACACGACAATTAATTTAACACCCGATTCTTATCAGAAATGTGATTTCATAATTTTTACAACTTCGTCATATTTTATTTTGTACCGTTAAAATTCATTTCTAGCTAACTCGGTACCCGGTATCATCTAAAACTCAAAATATCTCACTAAATCTTACATAAAGTCAAAGGTTACTTACACTCAACCCCCCCCCCCCCCAATATTCCAATCACTTACACCATTTGAAAATGTATACTATCCTTCATTTATTAGATGTACCTTTGTCCAAAATAACTTCCAACCTATTTCTTATACACCAATACTTCAAGAATAGATCCAACTAGCTACAAAAGATATTCTCTCTTCCTCTCCTTCTCATATGATCGGCCAAGAACACTAGGACAAGCAAGAGTTCATAAATTTTTACAAGATCAAGATTATCTAGTCTCATTTGTATTCCTAGTTAGGGTTTTGAAATAAAAACCCCAAGGATACCTAAGCATTTTCTTCAAAACTCTTATCAAATCTTCAAGTAAGTATCTACATAATTTTTCTAATCTTTTATACTCTCATTTAATATATTTTCAAGTTCTAGTAACTAATCATGCAATTATACATATGTTTGATACCACTTAATGTTTAATTTTTCTCCCTAAAAATATATCTAAGGATTTTATTAGTAACCTCATGAGATCCACCATTTTTGGTGAAGATTAGGAACCCATGACACCCTAAGAATGTGTATGGTAGGTTTTAGAATAGCTTGGTGTTGATTGGAGGTGATTTGAACAAGTCTTAGAACTAGAAAATGTTATGTCCGTTTTTGTGAAATCTGGAAAACTCAGTAGACCATGGACTATTTTGGCTTATATATTTAGAAAATACTCTCAAAAACGAAACCGTAGCCGCTGGAATGAGCAAAAACTGGAAAACTCAGTAGACCATAGACTATTTTGGCTTATATATTTAGAAAATACTCTCAAAAACGAAACCGTAGCCGCTGGAATGAGCAAAAACGAGCTTACGACGAGAAAGATACGTTAATTTTAAGTTTGACGACGAAAACTATTTTTCTGAAAAATAACGTGCTGTTGCACGAATTTCAACGGGTAAAACGAGGCATTGAACGTGATCTAGATGAGCCGACATACCAAGAATCTATTAGTTAGCTGTAAGACGAAGCCGAGGACATAAAGGACGTAGAAAACGAGCTTATAACGACCAAGATACAAGCATTTGAAAACCGACGTTTACAAAACATTTTTATCAGCTTTTAATAGAAAAATGTTTCTAAGTCCAAAACTGTTTTTGCGAGACACCATGTTGAGAGCCATTTTTCTCATTGATCGAGACGCGTATGGACAAAATCTCGATGATACGAATTTAAGATAATGTTATAAGGTTTCTAAAAACGCCAAGCTTATTTACTAACACTCAACGTACACCGGTTTATGGCTAGTTTTGCGAGGCCATTTGGTCATTTTTATAAGTTGTGAAAAATAATAATTTACGACGGAAAACACTATATTTATCGATAGATCACCAAACGACGATCGTGGGGTATCGTTGCAACGTATTTACACGAAAAATGTTTATTAACTTAACGAGACGTCAAAAATATATTTTTCGACGATAAACGTTATTTTCAAAATTCACGAGTGGTATCGATAACATACGTATTTGCATGTGTAACATCATTTCATGACTTACATTAGATCATATCATTCATATTAGGTTGCGGCTAGAGATCGCGCCTCATTTCAGCATATTCACTATTGTCATTGTTGCTATTGCATCAGGTGAGTTTTCATAGCCCCGTTTTTCAATTTAATAATTCATTTCAAACCTACGGGGGAGAATACATTGCGCATTATTTTATTACAATACATTAAATTCATTTACATTGCTTAAGTTACTACATTGCCACATTAAAGTCCCCTTTTTATTTATCATGGACCGTTGATTGACATTAGGCTAGGATGAGTGAATAGATCTATTGAGGGTGACGCCTCCGTTCGGGGTGGTAGCACCAACTAGTCATTCGAACGCATTTCATTTGAATTATCATAGAGTGTCTGGCAAAACACTCAGTTGGGGCGTACATTATTAGTCTAGCTTCGGGGTCATGAGCTTAAGAGCCAATGTATTATTTTAATTATATGACGACATTGTCATGACGACATTGTCATACTTAACTTTAAATCTTGTGTTCCATATATTACTCTTGTTTACCTTAACCAAATCATATTTGGCAGTGGGTTGTAAACACACAGGTTTTAAGTCTTGTATGGGCGGGACTTGGGACTGAGTGGATTTACAATGCCTTTACTGGGAAATCTTATTTCAAATGCTTTACATTTTACACTAAACTCTATGAACTCACCAACCTCGTGTTGACACATTTAAGCAATGTATTTTCAGGTAATTAAGGCATTCGTATCATGACATGCATGAAGACTTATCATAGAGTCGCGTTGACGACGCATCTCACTTGGATTTTTATGCACTTAAACTATCGTTTGATTTGTGACAAACTTATTTCCGCAACTTGAATTATCTTTTGGGACCTATCTTTGGTAAACTCTGAATGTTTTATGAAATCAAATGATGTACTTTTAAAAAGACACTTTAGGTCGTTCAATATAACTGAAACTGTGATGCTATGGCAGTCGCGCCCCAGGTATTCCATTCCGCTGCAAATCGGGTATTTGGGGGTGTGACATAAATAGCTATAGAAAGAAGTAAAAAATTTAGAAAATTAGTGTCGAGGATCAACCCAACCGGCCATTGCAAAAAATTACCCACTTTGACCAGAGCACAACCCGCCCCTTTTTCCACTTTTAATCAGAATAGTAGACATCTACAAAGATGATAGAAAGGAACAAGAAACCAAAATTGAAAATAATAAAAAATGGAGTTAAGAAGATAATGTTACCTTGAGAGCTACTTTTTTAAGTTTGTTCATTGCACGAAATTGTTTCATCCTTGTAAGCACAACAATGTCAATTGGCTTATCTGGTGCATCACCATCTTCTCTCATCCATGGATGATCTACATTACAATTAGGTATACAACATAAGGATCTAAGACAAACTCACCTGACTAGAACAATATTGTTTCGTACTTTCTTACAAAATTGGGCTTGTGTGCACATAATTCATAAATCTAATGTATTTAACAAGATTTAAAACTTACTTAAAACTTCAACCGCCGTAAGCCTTGCCTTAGGATCAGACTATAGCATCTTCTTGACAAGATCTTTAGCACTGCTTGATATGCTTGGCCAAGGATCAGACACAAAATCAAGATTTCCACGTAATACCGCATCAAAAATGCTCTGCTCAGTTTCTGTAGAATAAAGAATACTATAACCTTGAACAAGACATGTTACAATTGTTGTCTTTATGAAGCAGAGGAAGATTCATTCTATGATGACAACCTCATTAAATATAAATCTAAAAGGCATATACCTCCCCAGAATGGTGGGACACCACTGAGTAAAATATATAGGATTACACCGGCACTCCAAATATCAGCCTCAGCACCATAATGCCTGCGCAAAACTTCAGGAGCTACATAATATTAGGAGCTACATAATATGCACTTCCAACAAGGTCTTTGAATACATCTCCTGCACCGTCAAGTAACTTTAAGTTCAAAACACATGTGAGGTGTTCAATAGGCAGTTAGTTGATGGTAGAGACCAAGTTAACGTCCAATTGGCCGATTAAAAGGTCAAAGGAGCGGTCAACTCAATTTGGACAACCACAGGGACCATTGGTGTAAATTTTTGCGTTCTAGGACGAAACATGCAATTTTGCTACAACCACAGGGACGATTTATGTAATTTACTTTTTAATTTCTCGCTAATTATTAATATTTTAATCAAAGGCGGCTTCTTGTGGTTTTCGGTGGCCTTCTACCATACCGGAAAGTAAAAAATAAAAAATAAAAAATAAAAAATAAAAAAATAAAAAAAAAGTATCTACAACTTTTACTATTAAAGAGAAATCACAAATAACTGAAACCGCACGAACAAATTATCAAAAATAGAGCTTTTGTTATTCCTCGTAATTTGTTAAATCACTTAATAACAAAAGTATGATTTAGTAGACTGTCACCGCACGCCCTTTAAGCCGTGCCTGCTCAGTTTGGATTAAAAAAAACCTAGTCCTAAAGTGTACGTACATAAAATACGTGAGGCCAGGGCACTCGATCTAGTATGGGTTGTCTAACAAGTAGACTAGCTAGCTAGCTTGTATAGAATTTGACTTGACTTGATGCCATTCATTAGCTTGTATCCCATTTTCTTTGATATCAACTACATAGTTGTGTGGAACAAGAAACTTCGGGGTGTGTATTTATCTTTCTAACTACACAATCGCTTTAATCAATTCAATGAAAACAAGATTAGGTTCCACTTATCACGTGTATAGTCTTCTACAAGAGATACTGAATCGTACGTACTTTACTAGATTCGTATACATTGACCCGTTTTAACTTTATTATGACCACATAGCTTGAAAATACTAATGTTTTACTACCTACTCATTACTCACCCACTATTCTATGATAAACCGAAATGAAGGAACCTTGTAAGTTGTTACATATGGACTACCAAAACATTACTTGACCATTCGAGTCTTTATGTACGATGGAGAATCATTTACAAGCTTGAGTTAGACCAGCTTGTGTATGTGTTTTAGAATATAATTAAGACAAACATTCATCAAATGTTCAACATGATACTTTTCAAGTCTTGACACGATAAGATAACATAAACAGATACAAATGTCAAACACATGGTTAACTGATTGTTCCGGTATTGGTCGTGACTAATCATAATTCTGACAGGATGTGCAGCATCTCGTGTTGAATTCGAGTGTTTTGTAATATGCAGCATCTCGTGTTGAATTCTGGTCGTGACTTTGCGTGATGGCGGGCGGCGGAAAAGACTAATCAGATCATCAAGACCCTGTTGAAAGATATCGTGTGAGTGTTTTGTCTCCCAAATAATACCGCCTCAAATATGCAGTAAAGAGAAAGATGATACATACCCTGGTAGTTATCACGAGTAAACTGAAAAGGGTGATCAAGTATGATCCAAGACCAAGCAGCAAAAGCAAGTCAAATGTCACACTGGCGACCTGCAATTGAGTCAAGGTGATTGTATGGTTAGCTTTGAAAAAGTATGTCCAGGTGATTGTATGTTTACTTTTATGGGTCAAACTGGTAAAAAAAAATGGAAAAAACAACGAGGGGCCAACTTCACCTGATACATCTGCAAGGTGCTAACTGTTGACTCATAGAAGGTGAACATCCCATCAAGTACGTCATGTTGCAAATTTACCTCTACAACATGATCTGCTAATTCCTGCAAATGAAGAATAAGACTGTGAGAGTCTGTCTAAAGAAAGATATATGAGCTTAGTTCGTATTTCAGATAAGTTATGGTCATTCAAGCAAACCCAAAAAGAACAAAAAGTAATAGAGCTCCATAGTCAATACCTTCTTTAATGCCGTGATGAATGCACTGTCCTTTGAGAGAAAAGGTGCTACTCGAGGTGTTCTGGACATAAGGTCAAGCCATGATCGTATGTAAGAAGGATTGACTGCCAAACTACTGTTATCAGCAAAAATATTGATATTCTTTCCTTGTTGACCATAAATATGCCTCTGCACAACAAAATTCAGATGATTGAGTTCACGTTACATGCGAAAGAGTGAAAGTTACTTGATGTAATATGCATACGTGTGCAAAATAATAGTTTGATTTTGAATAGAATGTTTAGAACAATCTGCAGGTTTCAAAATAGACGACGTAAGAATAATAAAGAATATTAGTCTTACCGCTAGACTCTCAGCGACCACCTTTACACTCTTAACAACTGCAGCTTCATTGACAAACTCTCTGATGCAAAGGCAAAAAGTAACACAAAAAGCAAAACAATCAGTAAAATGATTTCCCTAATCATACGATTTATCTAGAGGGTAAAAATGGCAAAGATTCTGAATATTCACCTGTTATCAGAAAGACCTCCAGTACTTTCCAGTAAATCCGGTGGAGCTGAAAGTCCAGAAAGTGTTGCTGCAGTAACTCTTAACCTCGAAAACTGTTCATGTTCCCAAGCTACCTGCATGTCGCAACCTTTAGCATAAAGCAACCGACTTTCTAAACTCTGATAAGTCAATGTAATATTTCTACATTTACAACATCCGTAGTGGCAATTTGGTGTTGTCTTAATCATATTACAAGATGAAAAAACGAATAAAGTGCACAACCGTAAGTTTGCTAACTCGGGAATTGGAAACATTTATTTTCTTGTGTTTTAGCCCAACTGTAACCCCTAATTCCTCTGCTACATTAGATAAACCCTGCACACAAGAACAATAAGACAGGAATATAATATTGAAAAACTTAAGGCACTAAAAAAGTAAGGTATTTCATAGAGGTGGCTTTTAAATGAGATGATTTGGGTTATATTATCTCGCACAGGTCAGTCAACATTGGCTTTTGAGGAACAGGTCAACCAGATTGAAAGTAGCTTCAAAATCTATTTTTGATGAATGCAGCCTCCTAACGCATTAATGGTTCAAAAATTCAGAATTATTGCAGAAATGACATTTTTTCTGCAATCCTGATTGACAGATAATTAACTAATATTAAAAACAGGAGCCTGGACAAAAGGTCTTTGCTGGTGAACCCAACCCGACCCAGACCATTTTAAATCATAGTAAAACCTAAACGAATTACACCCAATCTGCACATTTGGTCACCTCTAGTGTCTCTTATGATGTTTTAATCACTTACCTCAAAGATTTGCTTTACATATGCATTCTCTGGAGGTTTGGAAACATGAAGCCATAACCCGTTTTCCCCTGAGCCAAGACTATTCAGGCAGATAGCATAATCTATACTTTCTCGCAAACGTTGATCAAAACTTTTAAGCCACTGCAGAAAAAATAAAGCATATTGAGTGACCAACTTCAGAAAGAAAATAGTTAAGAGTGGATATGAAGTCTAAAGAGGAACAAACCTTCTGAGTTCCATTGTAGTTATAAGGCCCGCCAGATGTCAACCCAAAGAGTATATTGTATCTTCCTCTTGTTTTAGGGTTGGAATATAAAATAGAGAATAATCTAGCAATTTCAAGAAGTGCCACAACACCACTGCCATTGCAATCACTTCCAACTGATAATGCCTATAAGAGACAATGAAAGACAAAATTCAGTACAAGTCCATCGTTTAGGAAGTAATAGAAAGGGTAAGATAGGTAAACTACCGGAGCTGCACCAAATGTATCATATGATGCAACAATGGCGATAGTTGGAGGCTGGTTTGAATCGCCATCAGCTTTAGATCCAGGCAACCATCCCTGAGAAAAGTTAAATCGATATCAGAAATCACCCAGCAAACACTCTTTTGTCCATTTTCTAAGATACACGCAAAGCGTTCTATAAGATTACCCTAAAAGAAGTATGATTACAATAACAATCTACATTTTTAGAAGGTTGTAAGCATTAATATACACTTTGAGCTACTTTCAGTTCGTTTGACCAACTTCCTTTTTGGCCAAAGTAACTTATGTGACCCGTTTGAAACTAAGCACAACCCAAATCAGCCCATTCATAAGCAAAGGGGTCGAAATTTCCACCTCTAAGTTGCATACATCTATTATCTAGATTTGGGGTTTTGTATTCGAAAGTCGGGTTGTTTAATGATCTCACATGGTTCATTATTTAAGTTAGATTGGTTTGGTTCGGCCTCCATAAACTAGAAATGTGAACCTGCAAGATTTAAACCAACTTGACTTTGTGGTTTCTCCTAAACTAAGTTAGCCATTTGGTTTTGCAACTTTGCCTTTTAAACTTTGTAACTAAGTAAGCAATCTTCTAACCTATTCTTGTGCCTTTTAAGCTCTGTCAAAACCAAGTAAATAACTGCACCGTTTTTCATATGATCTCCTTGAGTAAAACAGTTTATCAAGCAAGTGCCGTCAAAACAGGTGCCACATTTGACATATAATGTTGACGTTTTGTAAAATTTGCCACGACCTTATCTGATTAATGCTTGATTGATCAAGCAGAGAAATTAGATGTACATAGGAAATAACCTGGATATTCGTAATTGTGGGTGATGAAAGTTTCTTAGGAGCCGGTGATGAGACAATAAGCTTGTATCTGTAAATAGAAAGAATAAAACCGTCATTATCCATATTACAGAATGTACTAAAAACAATTAATGGATCTTAACAGTAAACAGGTTAAATCACAAAAAGACAAGTATCAATGTGTCACAGAAACATGTGACGACTTGTAGAAGTGATGAAGGCTATGTCTATGTAATTGGCTCGTTGTAAGAGGAAGGCTAATTGTGTAAATATAAACTAAGTTTCAAGGTATATAATACAAATATCAACTTTAAAGATTCACATAATTTCAACAGCTTTTATTCGAGAAAACCAGGGAGCAATGGTAAGCATATAGCCATATACTAACCCGCCAGTAGTTGCTGTTGCAGGCTGACCAGCTGCATCATTTCTCTTGATATCAGCTAACACTTTATCTAAATCTTCATCTTCAAAGGCAAAATACACAGGATACTGTAAAACAGAAAATTAATTAAAAAAACAAGATATAAATAGAATGAAACACTGTAATAATATTAACTGATCTAATTTATATGCACCATATAATGACTAGTGACGAATCAAAACTGCTAGCGAGCTCTTTAAGCACCATATCTAGATATTGTTTCTTACTTAAAATCATACATGAACTACACCTCAGTATCAACTGCTATAAGTAAATTATATAAGTCGTGTGAAGAAAAGAAGGCAAGCACCGTCTTAAGCTTTTAGTAAGATTTGCTAATTTGAGAAAGTTGTATATTGCACTTTGATGTTGGTTTCTGTAATTAGTTATTGGCGCTACCATACCTTCCAGTAGTAATCCTAAATGTTAATGCAAGTAAAATCCTACATCGTATACGATAAAGTAGCAAAACAACACTTTGAAGAATGAAGTATTGCTTGGATTGTATTTGAAAATCAATTGAAAAAATGCAATAGTAAAAATGTATAATCATGAAACAAACTGTCTACACAAACCCGCAGCGGCTCGTTCCGAATAATGCCCAGTTAAATGATGCATTATTTGCACCTCACGTCTGACGTCATCAGTGTCATCTTTGTTGAAGCTACCGGAAAAGGAGGGTGTTTGGATCATCTAATTTTTGTACATTCTAATTTTACTTATTGGTTTTTGTAAATCAAGATTTGTTTTCTTAAGTGGGTTTATAGTCTATTGAATCTAGTCATGTCTTCATATACGTAAACCACGACTATATGAACTAAACCCGGCTATATCCGGCCAAGACCCGGCTATTCCGGCCAATACCTGGCTATTCCGTCCAAAATCCGGCTTTTCCGGCCATGACCCGGATTTTCCGGCCAAGACCCGGCTTTTCCGGCCAAGACCCGTTTTCTCTCTTCTCTCTTGTAAACACTTACAATTCATCTATCATATAACAAATCCCATTGATCTCAATTTCGTGTTTCCTCTTCTCACTTGGAATACCTAATGTGATCAAATATCTTTTACATTTCTGTTATAAATACTTAAGCTCATTACATTTGGTATCAGAGCTCGATCTTGAACACTACTCTGATTAACATGCAAAGATCAATGGAACAGATGAATGAAAACATTAGAGGGTTGTTAATATTTCAACAATTTGCTACTGGTGAGATCAATAAAATAGCAGGTGGTGAAGGAACAAGTAACAGAGGAGGAGGAACAGGGTCACAATATGGGAGGTTAACAAAGCTTGAATTCCCCAAGTTTCATGGTGAAGATGTGCAGAGGTGGTTGTATAGGGTAAATCAGTTCTTCTTGCTTGATTCTATTGCTGATAATCAGAAAGTAAGGTTAGTCTCCATGCATATGTTTGATAAAGCACTTAATTGGCATAAGCAATTCATTAAGAGACATGGTGAAAAAGTTGAATGGTCTTTGTATGAGAAAGAGGTGCAAAAACGTTTTGATTCCGTGTTTGAGGACCCAATGGTAGAGTTAAAGAATTTGAAACAAGTTAGTAGTGTACCAAGACCAGTTTGAATCACTAATGAATAAGGTGGATTTGAGCGAGTCTTATGCTGTGAGTCTGTTTATAGGAGGATTGAAAGATGAAATTGGTATGGCAGTTAGGATGTTTAAGCCAAACACCCTAGCAGATATGTATTGCCTAGCCAAAATGCAAGAAGCAACTATTTTAGTCACAAAAGGTAGATCAGTGCCTTTGTTGCCCACACCTAAGTCTGCTTATGCTAATACAAGCACATATGTCAATAGGAATATGTCTTATCCACCCAAAAGTACCACTACTACTCTAGCCTTGCCTGCACCACAAAACACTGTCACTAGACCTTCATTTGTACCAAATAATAGCTGACAAAAGAGCTAAGAACCTATGCTTCTATTGTGATCAAAAGTTTGTGCCAGGTCACAAGTGTAGTGGACAATTGTTCTCTTTAGAAATTTGTGCTGATCGAGGAGGGTGAGATAGGAGATTGTGACACAGAGGAGCAGATGATGCACAATTTTGGAGAAACTGTTATTGAGGAACCCCAAATTTCATTACATGCCTTAACTGGAGAAAGTACTTACAAGACAATGAGGGTGAAAGCTTATGTTGGAAAACGCACAGTGCACTCTTTAGTTGATTCTGGTAGTACACACACATTTTTGGATCTCAAAACTACCAAAAAGTTAAGCTGCAGGCTTAAAACAATACGTCCCATGGAAGTGTCAGTAGCTAATGGCTAAGTCATCAATAGCTTGTTTCAATGTAAGGACTT
The DNA here is from genome assembly GCA_021014915.2 of Artemisia tridentata subsp. tridentata. NCBI lineage: Eukaryota > Viridiplantae > Streptophyta > Magnoliopsida > Asterales > Asteraceae > Artemisia > Artemisia tridentata. The sequence goes on along the minus strand of CP139504.1, from coordinate 439,302,086 downwards.
TAAATGGACTTTAAAAGGTGTGGAATTTGTGTCTGATGTGCTCATTTTACCACTGGGAGGGTGTGAAATGGTGTTGGGAGTGCAATGGTTGTCCACTTTAGGTAGCATTAAGTGGGACTTCAAGTAGTTGGTGATGAATTTTGTGTACAAAAATAGGAGAATGGTGTTGACTATTGAGGGGAACTCAGAAAGCCACTTTGCAGTGGATGTGTGGGAAAAAAACAAGAAAAGATGTTGGCAGTTGCGGGGCAAGGCCAATGCTCAAGTGTTGTGTGTTTACCCAAACACCCTGTTCAACCTAAGTCCCACACCAAATGAACCAACTATACCACAACTCACTACTCTTTTGAAAGACTATCAAGATGTATTTGAAATGCCCACCTCTTTACCACCAAAAAGAACACATGACCACACTATTCCACTACTACCAAACACACCACCTATTAACATCAGACCTTACAAACACCCACCAAACCAAAAAGATGCCATGGATGCAATGGTCAAGGAATTGATGGAGTCTGGAGTTATTAGAGATAGTCAAAGCCCCTATTCTTCTCCTATTGTCATGGTCAAAAAGAAGGATGACACATGGAGGATGTGTGTTGACTACAGGCAACTCAATAAGCACACTGTCAAGGACAAATTTCCAATACCAATTATTGAAGAGCTAATAGATGAATTGAGTAGGGCATAGTTCTTTTCTAAATTGGAATTGAGATCAGGGTATGATGACAATGGAAAGACAGCATTCAGGACACATGAAGGACTATGAGTTCTTGGTGATGCCATTTGGGCTAACCAACGCACCTTCCACATTTCAGTCACTCATGAACACTGTTTTCAAGCCTTATTTGAGAAAGTTTACACTAGTCTTTTTTTATGATATACTGGTGTATAGTTAATTAAGTACAAGTTTCATTTACGAATTACGAGTGACAAAGATGTCCTTTTTATGCGTTATTTTATCACTGAACTTAATGTAATACACAGTTATGTCTTTTGCGAGAGACGTAAAAGTCATTTTTTTTTTTCATTTTTATTATAACGGAACCAATCAACTGTAATATGTTCAACAAATGTTTGCCATGCTCTTTTCCATGCTATCTTGGCGGGCTCTTATGCATTTTGCGTTCAATCTTTGTGTTTCGTCTTTTCGACGACTATTTTACCATGACTCTTTGCATGTTTTTTAACGCTAATTTGCTTTTCGTTACCGGAAGTCCGGAACCGATTGCAACAATTAAATTTCAACCAATTTTATTATTGCTCATTTTATGTTTATGTAGATAAGTTTAGCTATTGAGTAATGAAACTTTTATAGAGTTTATTGTTATCTTGATGTAATTTCATGTTTAATAATGAATGTTAAGTTCAGTTGCTTATTTTAGGGTTAATATTTGATGAGGATTGCTACATCCACATACATTTTACAAAAACAAATCCACACAAGTAGGTGGCAACATGTGATTGGTGTATTTTGATACACTTTCTCCCTCTTCTCTTTCATCATACCAATTACATGTTGCCACGTCTTTTGTGTGGATTTGTTTTTTAAAATGTATGTGGATGTAGCAATCCTCGTATGTGATTGTTGTGTGTCTTTTGAAGTAAATATACGTTCTGTTGCTTTAGTTAAATCTTGTGTTACTGAATCATTTCAATTTTTCTCTTTCTTAGCATTGCCCTCTTCAAGTACAAATAAGTACACAAACGTCCCATGCAATTTGCAGTGGGCCTTTAAAAATATTAGAATAAAAAATTAAATACTGATTTTCGGGTCTTATTGGGTTGACCCTATTACCCGTAACATTAATTGTCTAACCCTAACCCGAGCCGATAACACTATCAGGTTCGGTCAAAACAACACAACAAGATTTTTTTTAACCCGATTAAACCCGACCCGATAAGCCTTTTCGGGTTCAAGTCGCGTCTAACACCCTTACCCACCAATACATCAAATAGTGACAACCTTGTTAACTTTTGAAATAGTTATTGTCATCGTAATCCCCTAACTCTAACCCAAAATGTCTAAACAGACACATCTTGATTCTTTTTTTTCTTCTTAAACCTAAAGTGATTCCATATACCAAACACATTTTGATTCTTTGTTTTCTTAAACCTAAAGCGATTCCATATACCAAACACATTTTGATTCTTTGTTTTCTTAAACCTAAAGTGATACCCATATACAAAACGCACCCTTAAAGTTACAACTCTTATAACTTCACAACATCATTTTCTTCAAAATTAGTTTAATAGTGCAACAAAATAACTATCGTAATCATATTTGGCATCTTAAATAGCCATAGAAAGAAGTAAAAAATTTAGAAAAGTAGTTTCGAGGATCAACCCAACTGGCCGTTGCAAAAAATTACCCACTTTGACCAGAGCACAACCCGCCCTTTTCCCACTTTTAATCAGAATATTAGACATCTACAAAGGAAGATGATAGAAAGGAACAAGAAACCAAAATTAAAAAGAATAAAAAATGGAGTTAAGAAGATAATGTTACCTTGAGAGCTACTTTTTTAAGTTTGTTCATTGCACGGAATTGTTTTCATTCTCGTAAGCACAGCAATGTCAACTGGCTTATCTGGTGCATCACCATCTTCTCTCATCCATGGATGATCTACATTACAATTAGGTATAAAACATACGGATCAAAGACAAACTCACCTGACTAGAACAATACTGTTTCGTACTTTCTTACAAAACTGGGCTTGTGTGCACCTAATTCATAAATCTAATGTATTTAACAAGATTTAAAACTTACATAAAACTTCAACCACCGTAAGCCTTGCCTTAGGATCAGACTGTAGCATCTTCTTGACAAGATCTTTAGCACTGCTTGATATGCTTGGCCAAGGATCAGACACAAAATCAAGATTTCCACGTAATACCGCATCAAAAATGCTCTGCTCAGTTTCTGTAGAATAAAGAATACTATAACCTTAAACCTTGAACAAGACATGTTACAATTGTTGTCTTTATGAAGCAGAGGAAGATTCATTCTATGATGACAACCTCATTAAAAATAAATCTAAAAGGCATATACCTCCCCAGAATGGTGGGACACCACTGAGTAAAATATATAGGATTACACCAGTCATGATACTTTTCAAGTCATGACACGATAAGAAAACATAAACAGATACAAATGTCAAACACATAGTTAGCTGATTGTTCCGGTACTGGTCGTGACTAATCATAATTCTGACAGGATCATCTCTGATATATCTATATCAGAAATTTTGACTTGTCAAACAAATAGTCACAACATCCACAACATCACCATGTCTCTTTTATTTTCTCAACCCACCACCACCCCTTCCATCTACAGCCACCGCCACCACCCATCATATTCGACAACTACCACAGCACGCAACCCACCACCTCCTGCCAATATACGACCCACAAAGTTCCGGCGAACCACCACTGTAACGTTCGTAATACACCACCACTGTGACCAACATCTATGCCATCACCGGATCGTCCCTCACACCTCCAGTGATCATCTCTGCCGATACCCCCATCCATCAACCCCGCCGTATTTATTATAGATGTGGGTTACTGTATTTGTTTGTTTGCAAGTTTTAATGGTGGAAGTATTTATTATAGATGTGTGGATTTGTGAAATAGTATGGTTTTAATTATTTATTTTTGTGTTTATAATAAGGGCAAATGATTAAAAAAAATATAGTTAATTACATTTTTGGTCCTTGTGGTTTACCGGGTATTTCATTTTCAGTCCAATTTTTTGAAAAATCTCGGATCCACTACAAAACCCGGCGACCCGTAACAAGTTCAGTCCAATTTTTCTAACACCGTTAGTTTGACTCTCTTTGACCGTTAAATATGAGGGTAATCTTGTCATTTCACTCTTAATTCTATTATAAACTCTCACATAAAAGATCTAACACATCATAACAGATCTAACACATCAAAATCCAGATCGAGAACTACAAAAACACCAAATAAAAGATTCATCATCATCATAGAATCAAATAAATTCACAAACACCATAACCCAAAATCCAACATACATCACAAACACCAAATAAATTCACTCCGATCTACACAAACATGAAACCCAGATCGAGAACTACAAAAACAAATCATCACTCTCACTCAAAAAACCGACATACACTCTTTATCAAAACCATCATAAACACAACATCGAGAACAAAAGAGTGTCAATTGTTTTCGAAAAGAAAGAAGCACAAGAAAGGGTGATTCAAGTTTTATTCGAAACACAAAACATATTAAGATTTGTGTTCGTCAATCAAGAAAATAAAAAAGGTGAGATCCGTTTTTTTTTTTTTTTTTTTTCCGAGTTTGAATCTTTGTTGTTGTGGATATGGAGATAGGTTTGAGGGTTGTTGTAGTTAGTTGTTGTGGTGGTTTCGTGTTGGGATGGCGGTGGTGAGGATTTGGTGATGGTTGTGGTAAGGATTTGGTGGTGGTTGTGGTGAGGATTGCGGTGGTGAGGATTTGGTGATGGTTGTGGTAAGGATTTGGTGATGATTGTGGTAAGGATTTGGTGATAATTGTGGTAAGGATTTGGTGATGGTTGTATTTACCGATTTGGTGATGGTTTGTGTTTACATATTTGGTGATGGTTGTGGATCTATGTTTGTGGTGATATGAGGACTGCCCAGAAGATGTTTGTGGTGATGGTTGTTGATGATGTACCCCCCCTAACGGGTCGAAGGACTCCCCTTCGAACCTGTAGAAAGCCCTCCCTTCGGAGGCCCAGGTTAATCTCCTAACACATTTCATTGGCGTAAAACCATTCGCCTGCGAACTGGTTACCATGTGGGAATCCGCCAATCGAAGCCCTAAGCCCTTCGGGGTATTCCTCTCGAAGGAACTACAACGGAGAACCATGATGACCTGGTCAAACCCACGTCTCCTCTTCCCTTGGCTTTCCCGCCAAAACAGAGATCGTGGGCTACAAAGCCCTAACGGTTACCACATTCCATGGGACGCCCCCATGATCTCCGAAACATGCACAAACCGCCCACTAAGCTCTATTTCTTCCCTATAAATAGCTTAGCCGGGCACAAACAAAGTAAGTTAACTTCACTCTGATCATTGACAACCTACATTACCATTACACATACTTACTCGCACGCCGGAGGTGGTTCGCAGGGTCCAACCCCTGCGCAATCACTTAACGTAGTGTTTTAGTATTTCTTATTTCAGGTTAAGAACAAGCTTGGCACAACCTCAACATCCCGTAATTCCTTTGATCACCATCGAAGGCCTGGTAGTGCAATTTATTGTACAATCAGTGGCGCCATCCGTGGGACCGCTACAATTGGTCTCGTTATTTCCAAGCTTATAACCAACCAACCACTTTCACTACATATCCGGCATGGATCAAGGAAGAGAAGATACTCCCCCACCGGGTTTCTCTACCGTAACACCAATACCAGTCAACGACTCTAACAACCTTCCCCCAATAACTACATCCACGTTCACCACACGTTCTCACCCAGAGATAACACCTAACCACAATGCCTCCACATCAGCCAATCCGGAACCCATTATTAGCCCAGACTTTGTCGAAGCCAACCACGAAGTGCTGGAATCCCTTCTAAGGGCTCGCAAGAGACAGGTTCGGAATGTTGAAATGCGGAGGGAGTTGGAATACTCAAGTGACGATTATGATGAAGAGTTGGAGGTGGAGCCTAGACCTCCGACACAAAAACCAATGTTTTCAGCATTAAGAATTGGGTCGCCAACCGGTCGGAGGCTCAGCAGAAGGTCCGTGGGTTTTGAGGGAGTCCCGAGAGGGCTCCCACCAGGAAGGAAGGAGCGGTTGCCGAAGGTTCCAACGAGAGAAGCCATCAAAGGGAAGACACGGGGGTAAGCCTACCTCCTTTGTTAGCAGCACATCTTGGAAGAATGGAAGCAGGGGTCCCGCTGCAGCCTTCTCACGCATCAGGCGTAGAAGGCAATCTGCCTTCATTTAATATGGGAAGGAACCTTCTTCCCAATGGTATGTACCCTCCGTTCCAAACTCAGTCTTACCCTCAAGGGTCATATCCCCCTGTTAGTGGGCAACCTAGCAACCCTAGTCTCCCTCAACCATATGGGAGTATGCCCTTCGGGCATCCTACGGCATACCCTCCGTACGCCGTAGGAAATGGTTACCCATTCAGCATGAACACACCCTATCAACCTTACCCTATCCAAACTCCCATGGGAGTACCCCCAAGTCATGTTCCATATAACACTGTTCCTACATATGCACCACCTTATAATTGCCTATATTCGGACCCCATGGGTTCAGCTACACCTTTCGTTAGATGGATAAAGGACTACCCCCTGCCTGATGGATTGAAAATGCCTTCGCATGTTGGGGCTTATGATGGGAAGGGGGACCCGGATAATTTCTTACATTTATTCGAAGGGGCTATTAAGATGCAAAAGTGGGTTATGCCTGTAGCTTGTCACATGTTTACATACACCCTGCAAGATGCTGCTCGCATTTGGTGGAATGGGCAAAAGCCAGGGAGCATCGTCAATTTTGACGATCTCAAGGCCAAGTTTCGATCACACTTTAGTCAGCAAAAGAAATTTACAAGAACTCATCTTACGGTGCACAACATCAAACAGAAAGAAAACGAAAGCACGAGGGCCTTCGTTACTAGGTACACAGATGAAACTTTGCAGATTTTGGGTCTTCATGAAGAACAGCGTATTTCTGGCTTCGTACATGGCCTTCGAAATCGGAGCTTGGTAGAATTCTTATCTACTGACCTTCCGACAACTTACAAAGGCTTAATGGAAAAAACATACACTTGGATTGAGGCGAAGGAGGTGTCTACTAATGGCGCTCCGATCGACAGAGACAACAACAACAAGTCTTCGAAGTGGGAAGGGTCCAAGAACAAGAACAGAAACAGAGGCAGGTTTTCTCCGTACACTAACCCTGCTCACAGTTTACTTGAAACTCTAAGCAAGTCCCCAAAGGAAATACTTGCCACCGAGAGGGCTGCTAAAGCCTTCGAAGCACCCCCTCGTATGACAAGTAAGGGTAAAAACAGGGATACGAGCAAGTATTGTCACTTTCATGAAGATTGTGGCCATGATACGAACAGTTGCAGGGAGCTAAAGAAACAGATTGAGGAAGCCGTAAGGACTGGACAGTTGGCACACCTGGTGAAAGGAATCAAGAAGGGTAAGGAAAGAATGACCAACACCCAGTTGGCCAAAGATACCACTCCTCCCCAAGCCCCAATACTCATGGTACGTTGGGGGGAGACCAGTTTGAAAAGGAAGGTAACAGTGCAGGAAGGTAATGAAGTGGGAAAGGTAACATTTCCTCCTTTGGTAGGCCAAATCCCTTCAAATGACCCAGTAGTCATTAGGGTCCTAGTCTTCAACAGAGAAGTAAACAGAGCCTACATGGACTGCGGAAGCTCCTGCGAAATCATATATGAGCACTGCTTCCTTAAGCTCAAACCTTCAATCAGGTCATAGCGGGTCGATTCAAAGATACCTTTGGTAGGGTTCTCCGGCGAACACTCGTGGCCTCTGGGAGAAGTCCCATTGGAAGTAACAATCGGCGAAGGCAAGCTCGCAAGGACAGAAACCCTTATGTTTGCTATCGTAAGGTCTGACTCTCCGTACAATTTACTGATAGGAAGGACAGCCATGCAAAAAATGGGTATTGTAGTCTCCACCATACATGCAGCGGTAAAATTCCATACTCCTTACGGGATAGGAACCGTCCTCTCTAGCTACAATCAAAGAACAATAGGAGACATAAGCAAAAGGCTCAAAGAAAGTCTGAAGGAACCCCTCAAGGCCATTTTAAGTTGTACCGGCGCCGAAGAACGTATCGTGATCAACGAACTCTATCCAGAGCAAACAGTGGTAATAGGAAAGCAGCTCCCCGCCAACTTCAAAGCAGAATTGGCGAAACTACTGAGAGCCCACAAAGATGTCTTCGCATGGACATATTCAGATATGACGGGGGTCCCCAGAACTCTGACGATTGATGGTAAACCCTTCGGTACGGAGCATAAGCTTAATGAAATCAAGCACATTGAGCCCATCAAGCAGAAGCGCCAAAGCCTGGCACCTGAGAGAAACGCGGCTGCTTGCAAGGAAGTAGACGAACTTGTGCAAGCGGGAATCCTCAGAGAAGTAAAATACCAAACATGGGTGGCTAATCCAGTTATGGTAAAGAAAAATGACGGAGGGTGGCGAATGTGTGTCGATTTCACGGATATCAACAAAGCTTGTCCAAAAGACTGCTACCCCTGCCGGAAATTGATTGGAAGGTTGAATCCCTCTCGGGTTTCCGCTTAAAATGCTTCCTAGATGCCTAAAAAGGGTATCATCAAATACAAATGGCGGAGGAAGATGTTGAAGCCTGAGAAATCAGGAAGGGTGGCCAAATGGGCCATCGAACTGGGAGAGCATGAAATAGAGTACAAGGGTCGAAACTCTGTCAAAGGCCAAATACTTGCGGACTTTCTTGCTGAAACACCCTCCGGGCCCAGCAAAGAGAAGGAAATCCCAAGGGAAAAGTCCTCAGAGATGAAGGAGGGGTGGAAGCTATACACAGACGGAGCCTCAAGCTCTTTTAGTCAGCAAAATACTTACGCCATTTGTTAAATACATTCATTCTAAGGGCAAATACTTGGGGATGATTGTAGGTCAATTCTTGGGACGGAGCCTCAAGCTCTTATAGTTCTGTCAAAGGCCAAATACTTGGGGATGATTGTAGGTCAATTCTAGGGACACCTGATCACTAAGCAGGGGATCAAGGCTAACCCTTCGAAAGTCAAGGCGATCACTGACCTACAAGCCCCAAAGTCACTAAAGGAAGTACAAAGCCTAAACGGAAAACTTGCAGCACTCAGCAGATTCCTATCGAAAGGGGCAGATCGTTCTTTACCTTTTTTCAAAACTCTCAAGGGCTGCACAGACAAAAAGACCTTCCAATGGAGTAGTGATGCGGAGGCCGCTTTCGAAAAGTTAAAAGAATTCATAGAAATCCTACCAACACTTACAGCCCCAATCAAAGGTGAAGTGTTGTTCATGTACATCGCGGCATCTGCCGAAAGCATCAGTGCTGTGCTCTTGGCAGAAAGAGACAAGAAGCAAGTCCCAATCTACTTTGTTAGCAGGGTGCTGCAAGGAGCTGAGATGAATTACCCAGAGTTGGAGAAACTAATCCTAGCCTTGATTCACGCTGCAAGGCGCCTTCGAAGGTATTTCCAGGCTCATCCCATTACGGTTTTGACTGATAAGCCAATTAAGCAAATATTGTCGAAGCCTGAGAAATCAGGAAGGGTGGCCAAATGGGCCATCGAACTGGGAGAGCATGAAATAGAGTACAAGGGTCGAAACTCTGTCAAAGGCCAAATACTTGCGGACTTTTTTGCTGAAACACCCTCCGGGCCCAGCAAAGAGAAGGAAATCCCAAGGGAAAAGTCCTCAGAGATGAAGGAGGGGTGGAAGCTATACACAGACGGAGCCTCAAGCTCCGACGGTTCGGGAGCAGGCCTAATGCTAGTGTGTCCGGAAGGCAAAGAATACACTTATGCATTACGTTTCGAATTCGATGCTACCAATAACGAAGCAGAGTATGAAGCTTTGTTAGCTGGTCTTCGACTCGCAAAAGATATGGAGGTTCACAATCTATCTATCTTTGTAGACTCGCAACTAGTAGCTAACCAAATCAAGGGCTCCTACGAAGCAAGACAGCCTACAATCAAACAATACTTGGAAAAAGCTAAAGAACTCTTACGGGGGTTTGAATCTTACAATATAGCACACGTCCGAAGGAACCAAAACAAGAAAGCAGACGCATTAAGCAAACTGGCTTCGATGGCGTTCGCTCATTTAACAAAGGAAGTTTTGGTTGAAGTGTTGGCAGAAAGGTCAATTAAACGTAAGGAAGTGTCTGACATCATAACTGAAGAAGGTCCCAATTGGATGACCCCGATAAGGGAATATCTGATAAGTGGTATTCTACCCGAAGACACGAAACTTGCAAGAAAAATCAGGGTCAAAGCTCCCCAATATCGGCTTATTGGGGACCACCTTTATAGGAGGTCCTTTTTCTCCCCATGGCTTCGTTGCGTAGGACCAAAGCAGGCTGCGAACATCATCTGCGAAGTCCACGAAGGATCCTGCGGATTACACGCTGGCCCTCGCTCCGTTGTGTCAAAAATAATGAAGCTGGGTTACTATTGGCCATCCATGCATAGGAATGCAATAGAGATTATACAAAAGTGCGAAGCATGCCAGCTCCATTCAAGAGTTCCAAGAATGCCTAAGCAAGACATGACTTCCGTCACATCTGCATGGCCTTTTTGCCAATGGGGAATTGATGAACTCAAATAAGTACATTTTATTACTATCATTTATCCTATTAATTTGACTTGTTTTACTATATTATGTATGAGGATTGATACTTAATCGTTTACTTTTGTAATTCTCAGGTAAAAACAAGCATTTGGTGAAACTTAGCGATTTTGGACTGATTATGGAGCAAAACATACAAGAAGTTAAGAGTCTACTGAAATGAAGAAGATCAAGACTAATCTGCTCCAGATGCGCCGCATCTAACTCATTACATACGGCGCATCTCTATTAAGATATCACCAGATACGATCCAAGATACAAGAGGACATGCGCCGCATCTAATCATGGAGTTACGCCGCATCTTCTGGCGGTGTACGAATATTCCTGAATATTATAATCTTGGACCCCACGCGAAGTTAAGTCAATGCGCCGCATCTACTTAATAGATGCGCCGCATCTTCCCTCAGACAGAAACTATAAATACCCCAAGACCAGACGAATTCCAAAGTGTGTGTGAGAGTACCATATAATACCGAAGACCGAACAGGAGAAACCAAGGATGAATTCAGTCAAGGAGGCAGCACAAGACACACCCAAATCAAAGATGCAAGAGCTGTAAGAAGGTGCTGCATGTGTTCAATTCATTAAGTAGTTTTGTTTTATTGTGTTAGCAAACTTTAATTCATCAGGATTGGTGGCTTGTGTAATGTGACAACGAAAGATTGCACTCCCTTTAATACTTGCTTTCCCATCAATTAAAGTTTATATGTTGATGTCTTTGGTTACTACTTATTAGTGCATTGATAACCTCTGTGTTTATTAGTGGCTTGCGGGCATTTGACTGCGGAAAATAATGTGGCTCCCACGGTTATTACTAAATTGATCACTTAGGAATAACTTTTAGACATAAGTAATCATTAAGGGTTTACTCGCCGATAAGAATAGGACCAACGAGAAAGGGTTAACTACATACACTTCATATAAAGCTATCAATAAAACAAGTGACAATCTACTTAATCATAAGGACAGCCCTCTTATTGTCTCGAGTATTTATCTGTGTACGTGTGTGCTACTTGCTGATTCGTGCCTATTGGTTTATTTATTATTTAATTGCAAACAAATCGTGCCAGTCTCTCAGGATGAAACCCCCTTGCGTTAGGATATTAAAATACTGATTAGAATAACGAGATAATACGTTCCACTCTTAGTGATCGACACTCTACTTACCATTATATTCATACTGACCGGGTACACTGCTCGTTAAGTGTGTGTGTTATTGATAAGTCGGCTAAATATAAATTTAAAACTTGAGTAGGCATTAAAACTGCTAAACCGCAACGACACATCACGCTCCATCAAGTTTTTGGCGCCGTTGCCGGGGAGTGAATTGTTATTATCTGTTAATTTGATTAGTATTTTAATTAGGTTTTTCTTTTTATTAGATTAATTGCATCATTGTACTATTTTGCATATTTGTTGTATTGTGTGTTAATTGTTTTCTTTTATTTTTGTGTGTTTTATTTTCGTTGTGTGTTTTTATTTGTTTTTATTTTTCGTATTTTTTTCTGTTCTGCTATCGTTGTACTGTGCTAAATCAAACGATACGGCGCATCTGATCTCTCAGATACGGCGTATTGCGTTTAATTTTTTTAAATACAACGCGTTTAATTAATTCGATACGACGCATCTTTTCCCCAAGATACGGCGTATCTGTTTTTAATAAGAAAATTTTTCTAAGCGATAAAGTAATACGACGCATCTGCTTTAGCAGATACGGCGTATCTATTATTTTAATTAAAAACAGTTTGCGAATTATTAAACAGATACGGCGTATCGATCTCTAACGATACGGCGCATCTTACTGAATCAAAAATCTTGTATTTTTAAACGTAACGAAAATACGGCGCATTAACTTTCGTTAATACGACGCATTTAATTTTAAATAAATATCGATTTTTGATAATTAAAACAGATACGGCGCATTCATAAATTCTAAGCGGCGTATCTATTTTCTGAATAAAGTCTGATTAAATTTTAACGATTATAAGATACGGCGTATCCAACTTTTTGGATACGGCGCATCGTCTGCAGATATCAGTAACTTTAATTTTTCGTATTCCGTTTTCGTTGTTAATTTTCTGATATACTACTTTCTTGGGCATACCCTACTGATGCTTTTGTGATTGATTTCAGGAAGTGCATGACCAGGAGTTCGACTAAGAACTTGATTCAACCTTTCGAAGATCCTGAACGAGCCCTACATTCGCTTAAAAGGCTTTTCAACACAAGAAGCTTTGATCTTTCAAGTTCACTCGAGCTTGATTATTTTTCTGAAGAGAAAGAGGAAGTTGAAACAGAAACAATGGGCGAAAACACTACTATGGAGGAATACATGAACAGTACCCGTGCTGATTACACTTCAGGAGTTGCTAGACCTAAGTTTGATGATAAGTCAAAATTTGAGTTGAAGGATCAGTTTCTCAAAGAGCTAAGAGAGAATGCTTTCAGTGGGACGGAACATGAGGATGCTAATGAGCATGTTGAAAAGGTCCTGGAGATTGCAGATTTGTTTACTTCAGAAGGAGTCAATGACGATCAACTCATGCTAAGAATCTTTCCAATCTCGCTAAAAGGAGCTGCTAACAAGTGGCTAAGGAATGAACCTGCTAGTTCAATCACTACATGGGGAGATTTGAAGAGCAAATTCCTGAAGAGATATTGTCCACCTGCTAAGACTGCTAAAAAGATGGAGGCTATCAATAGTTTCAAGCAAGAGCCTGATGAAACCCTTTATCAAGCTTGGGAACGATTTAAAGATTTATTGATAAAATGTCCTCAACACTATCTAACCCCTATGCAGGAGATAATATTGTTTTATCAAGGATTGGACGTGCCTACAAGACAGATTTTGGATGCTAAGGGAGCCGTACCTCAAATGAGTGCAACTAATGCTAGGAAAGCGATCCAAGAAGCTGCTGATCATTCTCAGAAATGGCACGATGGGACCTCTACTAGATCTAAGAGCAGCACTAATTTCGACGGGATTGCTGCTATTCAAGCTCAATTGGATAAAATTAGTAGAGAAATGAAGAAGCGTGATGAAAGAGCGTATGCTGCCCAAGTTGGATGTGAAAAGTGTGAAGGACCTCACTACACTAAGGATTGCCCGAACAAGAATGAAAGTGAGACGTTTGAAGAAGCATATTACACCCAATTTGGACAACCATTCCGACCTTCAGGAAGATTTAGGGAAGCTACACCGGGATTATATCAAAGGAACAACTTCAATCCCGCTTATCAAGAAAGGAGGCAGACTTTAGATGACACTTTAAAGCAAATTATGGCCGATGCTGCTAAAAGACATGAAGAGAATACTGCCATGATCAAAGAAATCCGAGCTTCAACGGACACTACTACAAGAAATCAAGGAGCTTCGATCAAAGCATTGGAACAACAAATTGGTCAAATGAGCAAAGTTCTTCAAGAAAGGGGATATGGAAGTTTACCGAGCTCAACTGAAACAAATCCAAGAGATCATGTCAAGGCCATAAGCACCACTGAAGAAGTCACTCCTAATATACCTAGAAGATCGATGAATGGTAATGATGGTGCAAGACCCGAATTTTTCTTTAATTCTTCAATCAGCTTAAGGAGACTACTAAAAGAGAAGACAAAGATTGAAGAGGAGATCAAGGCAACAATGAAAGAAGAGAGCCCTGCAACCAACTTAAATGCCTTGCCTCATAAAGAAAAAGACCCAGGAAGTTTTACTTTACCTTGTTCTATTAATGATATATCTTTCAATAATGTGTTAGCTGACTTAGGAGCTAGTGTTAGTGTTATGCCTCTTAAGACATTCGCTACCCTAGGACTAGGAAAATTAGCACCAACTAAGTTACTTATTGAATTGGCTGATAAAACGGTAAAACGACCTGAAGGGATTGCTAATAATGTGCTAGTTAAGATTGAACAGTTTATTTTTCCCGTAGACTTTGTTATACTAGACATGCCTGAGGATGTTAAGATTCCTTTAATCCTCGGAAGACCTTTCTTGTCTACTGCCCATGCTAAGATTGATGTGTTTAAGAGAAAAATCTCATTAAGGGTAGGGAATAATAAACTAGTCTATAAGTGCCAAGATCCGGTTAAAAGCATAATTAGAGGTGTTTATGTGCTAGGATTAAGAGAGCGTATGGACCTCGATCTTGAAGCTAGACTTATGGGAGAAACATTGATTCAAAACAACTCAACTAATCCTAATTATGAGAACTTTGAGGAATTCATTGACCTTAATGTACCTACCGAACTTAGACGCAATGTTGTTAATGATTCTGATGATGAGTGGTATGATTGTGTAGTAATTAATAAACGTAGGAGAGTAGTTGAGAAAACGAATTTGAATAATGATGTGTTTATTGAACTACCACCCCACCTTGCTTATTTGTGCCTATATGATAATAAGAATTTCCCGTCTATCATTTTGTCATCTCTGCCCGAAAGGGACAGGACTTTGTTTATACAAATATTAAAGAAGAACGGCGTGGAAATTAAGGACGAGCAAGAAGTGTTCAATATTACTGAATTGGCGATGAAGGAGGGCGATGTTTCCGACTCCTTCAATGATCGATATTAAGGAGCTGAACGTGAGTCTAACTTGAAGACTCTGGAATAAAGACAAGTGCTTACCGGGAGACAACCCGGAGAATTTTTATTATTCTGTTTTCTGTGTCGAGTCAGTCAGGCCCGCATGAGGATACGGCGCATCTCAATCCTGAGATGCGACGCATCTCCTGCAATGGTCATATCTTATTTTATTTTTCTGCATTTTTATTTTCGACTTTAAAACTTTTTATCAGTTTATTTTAATGCGGCGCATCCCTGGTTAAGGATGCGGCGCATCTTTATTCTGATCCGTATTAATTCCAGGATCGATACGGCGTATCTTCTTCCAGAAGATACGGCGCATCGACTGACCTGATGATTTTCAGTTTTAATTTTTAAGTTTTATTTTTATCTAACTACTAATGTATTATGCAAGTTTGAACCTTTCTTATCTTAGGTGTGTTTTAAAGTGTTGGTGGTATTATAGTTTCCTGGATTTCCTGTGGATACATCAAGTATGAAGCTTTAATGTTCTAATCCACAAGAAAGATGATTTTTGCTCTTATACAAATGGAGGATCATACCGAGCAAATCTCAGGGGAGTTTTTCTGTTCTAATTCTTTTTATTTTCCAGTTTCTTTAACCTTTTATACAAACAACGAGGACGTTGTTTAACTTAAGTGGGGGGATTGGAGAATTAGAACACTTAACAATTACTTGTCCTGAACTTTTTCAAAAATTATGCTTAAAATGTGCTTAATATATCAAACTTTAAAAAAAAAATTTAGCATGTTTTTGTTTAAGATCTAAGTTGCATAGCTGCACACATGACGTTATTTTCAAAAATTGTGATTTTCCAAAATTCACAAATCTATGAGTGTGCCGGTGACTTGTAAACTTTAGAACTTGGCTTGTATACTATTCGAGACCACCATAATGAGTATTATTTACATAATTGGAATGACTTGTCTAAATTGGTAAAATTCTAGGATTACACCCAAATAGCCTATTATATTTTATGTGATATTAACTAACTACACTGGTTAGTTAACCCCCGTATAAACCCTTTGTTACTCTCATTTTTAGAGTAAGATACCCCTAGAAAAACACTCAGAGCCATTCCTTTCGTTTCTTACACCTATGTTTAAAATGTTTCGTTACACCCTTACACCTTAGCCTACCCTGTAGATTAGAATCCGTGGTTGGTTAATTGCTATAGGCAAAGTGTGTTTCCTTACATTACCTGTGTTCGCGTGCGTAATTCATTATCTATGGTTAGGTCGGGAAATTGCACAATGCAATTGGAGTGAAAGTAAATATTGTATATCTTTGAGTTTATTTTTCGTGTGCTTACTACTTTCGCTATTACCGTTATTTCTGAAAGTATGAAAAGTATGAAAAAATTATCCGGAAAGAAAGTTATAGTGATGTGGTGAAATTTTACACATCTATGTTTATGTTTCAAGTTAAAAAAAAAAAAAAAAAAAAAAAAAAAAAAAAAAAAAAAAAAAAAATCGAAAAAATGAGAAAAGAAAAAGAAAAAGAGTTGGATGTTTATTTTAAGCCAACGATGTAAAGTTATGTAAGTGGTTCATATGGCCACTATTTGTTGTACTATATCTATGGATTGAATGGGAATTGGCAGTTATGGGAACGCCAATTAAGGTTTATTCTTTGATTAAGATCTTGTTGAGTATAATTCGTGTCTACCTAAAGCGTGTGTTTCAAGTGTTAAAGCGTGAGTTATTCGATGATATGAGTCTTATTTATGGGATGGTTGGGATAGTGATTAACCACACTTAGGATTTTAATTTATTTGTTTTGTTCATTTTTCATTTTACACCAATTTATATCCCAAATGTTATCCATACCCTTTATTATTCTTTTCCCAACCGAACCTTTGATTTATTGAGATTAGGGATTTGAGCAATCTTAAGTATCGTAGTCATGGATTCGGCTATGTATTTATGATTTTGTCGCCCTTTTTGATATATTATTATTGATGAAGTTTGGACCTATCTTTAGCCTATTCGAGTTAAGGATTTGAGCAATTGCAAGTATCGTGTTCGTGGATTCGATCATGTATTTGTGATTTTGTCGCCTTTTCTGGAATTTGAGATCGATAGTGAAAAGAGAATAATTAACCCTTAAGCCTAAAAACCCTTTTTACCGCTTTAGACTTGTTATTCCTTGGCTTTAGTGGGGGAGATGTGTATACTTGCCAAGCCTATGATAGAATATTCGTCACGACTGAACAGTTAAACGATTAGATTTGCTTTTATCAGATTATTTTATTTTACTTCTAATTCGTTAAGTGTTTAGTTGTGTGATTATGTAATAAACGAATACATGCTTAAATATAAAAATAAATCCTAACATCTTTTAGGATACATTTTCATAAGAGAAATTCTAAGGTTTACTTGGGGACAAGTAAAGTTCAAGTGGGGGGATATTTGATGAACTCAAATAAGTACATTTTATTACTATCATTTATCCTATTAATTTGACTTGTTTTACTATATTATGTATGAGGATTGATACTTAATCGTTTACTTTTGTAATTCTCAGGTAAAAACAAGCATTTGGTGAAACTTAGCGATTTTGGACTGATTATGGAGCAAAACATACAAGAAGTTAAGAGTCTACTGAAATGAAGAAGATCAAGACTAATCTGCTCCAGATGCGCCGCATCTAACTCATTACATACGGCGCATCTCTATTAAGATATCACCAGATACGATCCAAGATACAAGAGGACATGTGCCGCATCTAATCATGGAGTTACGCCGCATCTTCTGGCGGTGTACGAATATTCCTGAATATTATAATCTTGGACCCCACGCGAAGTTAAGTCAATGCGCCGCATCTACTTAATAGATGCGCCGCATCTTCCCTCAGACAGAAACTATAAATACCCCAAGACCAGACGAATTCCAAAGTGTGTGTGAGAGTACCATATAATACCGAAGACCGAACAGGAGAAACCAAGGACGAATTCAGTCAAGGAGGCAGCACAAGACACACCCAAATCAAAGATGCAAGAGCTGTAAGAAGGTGCTGCATGTGTTCAATTCATTAAGTAGTTTTGTTTTATTGTGTTAGCAAACTTTAATTCATTAGGATTGGTGGCTTGTGTAATGTGACAACGAAAGATTGCACTCTCTTTAATACTTGCTTTCCCATCAATTAAAGTTTATATGTTGATGTCTTTGGTTACTACTTATTAGTGCATTGATAACCTCTGTGTTTATTAGTGGCTTGCGGGCATTTGACTGCGGAAAATAATGTGGCTCCCACGGTTATTACTAAATTGATCACTTAGGAATAACTTTTAGACATAAGTAATCATTAAGGGTTTACTCGCCGATAAGAATAGGACCAACGAGAAAGGGTTAACTACATACACTTCATATAAAGCTATCAATAAAACAAGTGACAATCTACTTAATCATAAGGACAGCCCTCTTATTGTCTCGAATATTTATCTGTGTACGTGTGTGCTACTTGCTGATTCGTGCCTATTGGTTTATTTATTATTTAATTGCAAACAAATCGTGCCAGTCTCTCAGGCTGAAACCCCCTTGCGTTAGGATATTAAAATACTGATTAGAATAACGAGATAATACGTTCCACTCTTAGTGATCGACACTCTACTTACCATTATATTCATACTGACCGGGTACACTGCTCGTTAAGTGTGTGTGTTATTGATAAGTCGGCTAAATATAAATTTAAAACTTGAGTAGGCATTAAAACTGCTAAACCGCAACGACACATCACGCTCCATCAGGAATCGATATAGTGGGACCTCTACCATTGGCTCCAGGAGGGGTAAAATTTCTAGTCGTAGCCATCGATTACTTTACCAAATGGGTTGAAGCCAAACCTTTAGCATCAACAACAGGAAGGCATATGGAGAAATTTGTATGGGAGCACATAATTTGCAGATTTGGTGTTCCACACATTATCATCTCTGACAACGGGAAGCAATTCGCGGAGGGAGTATTCCCAACCTTTTGCGAAGGCCTAAAGATCAAGCAATCGTTTACCTCTGTATATCATCCTCAAGGCAACGGACAAGTCGAAGTCACCAATAGGGACATAATCGACGGTATCGAGAAAAGGTTAGGGCGAAGCCATCATGGGTGGGTAGACGAACTACCCCAGGTTCTGTGGGGACATAGGACGCACCCCAAGTCAAGCCATGAGGAAACTCCTTTTAGTCTGGTCTATGGAACGGAGGCTGTAATACCCTCCGAAATCAACATAGAAACAGAGCGCGTTGTGCACTTCGAAGAAAGAGCAAATGACGAAAGGCTTCGCGAAAATCTTGATCTTCTGGAAGAAAGAAGAGAAATAGCTTCGATCAGGGAGGCTATCCACAAACAAAAATCCGAAAGGTATTACAACAATCGAGTTCGACCCTCCACATTCAAGCCAGGAGAATATGTACTTCGTCTCAATAGCGCAAGCAAAGCCGAATACGAAGGAAAATTAGGACCCACATGGGAAGGACCCTACGTGGTATCCGAGGCCTACGGCAATGGAGCATACAAGCTAGAAACAATGAAGGGAGAGGTCATGGATAGAACTTGGAATGGTACCAACCTTCGTAAGTTTTACATGTAAGACTTACAACTTTTAAGAACACTCAGTTTGTTTTTTCAATTTTATGTAACGTATTCTTCTCAATTAGGGAAAGAAGCATTAACGGTAGGTGTCCTAGTGTTCATTTTTTTTTAAAATGATGTAATCCTCCCTACCCAATTAATGATATAACGCATTTCCCTCAAATCTCTTGTTTCGTTCTTTACAAAAAAGATTTGCTCAGCCAAGTACTTAAAAAGTTTCAATGTCGAAGGATGTCACAAGACACATGTCTTGTATGAATATAGCATCCATTACAATTCACATTAACTTTCCTATAAAGTCTTAGGGTGTTAAAAGCCCTCTGCTACTTAAGGATAAAGACAGAGTGGGTCGCGACCTTCTGTCGCAGTCAAATTATACGATTGCTTAAAATCTTGGTTCAAAATACACACAATAAGGTTATAACCTTAGGTTGTATGTGTACGTCTATTTTGGGCGTAAGAGAAGAAGAACATAGTATTCAAAACGGGATAACTACCCCTAATTGGCATCAACAAGGCCACATACGGTCATAGCCATAACAAAATAAGCAATTATTCAACGTATGGGTCGAAGCCCATACAGTTGCACAAATACATAGTCAAAAGAAACTAAAAATAAGATAACATTGTCAAAAGGGTACACACTACCCGTAGGGTAAAACACCTGCCAACATGACAGTTATCAAACTTCCATTATAAACGGAGAGTCTTTCTAGTGGAGTGTAGGAGAAGGGCTGGCAGAAGAGGTTTTCTTGGTAGAAGACGGAGGCTGAATTTTCCGTGGCCTTTTTGAGAGGAGGTCTTCTAAGGATGTTAGAGGATCCTTGGTTACCTCTGAGAGGAAGGAATACTTTGCTGTAGCAAATGAGGTACCAGCATCATTATACTCTTGCTCAGAATTTGGGTGGTAGTAGGGTATCTCCGACAAAACCACAGGTTTCTTGGTCAAGGCAATTTCTTCCAAGGTGGTGCAGGAACCATACGAGATGGCTGCGTTCACTAACCTCCCAATCACTTGCCCTACCTCATCACTGTGGTACAATTCCATCGCTACATGAGGAATAACCTTCGAAACCACATCAGCTCGGTCTTTCCTCAAGTTTTGGCACTGGACTTTAAGACTATCGATCTCCTCACAGAGCTGGAACTCCTGTTCAACCAACCTAGACCTTTCGGCCTCTAGACTGGTGCATTTGGATTCAAGCATTGTAATTTGAGCTCTATAAATAGACACCCTAGCTTCCTCACCTTTCAACCTCTCACATCTTGCATGAGACTCCTTCAATTGCCCTTCGAGCCTGTCAATCTTGGCTCGCATATCTTGCACGGTGGGATGCTTATCAAAATTCTCCATCACTTCTTTGCACTTAACCTCCAACTCATCATACTCATTATCCCTAGCTCTCTCTTTGGCTGCAATGGCATCCATTTTCCCCCTTACATCTAACATCGTTTGCACCAATTCCCTCGTCCGAGAGTTGAGATGATTCTCCAATACAACCTGTCTAGCAGAACTTTTGGAATGAAAGTCACAAAGCTCTTCGATTGACATATTATCTAATATGCCTCTCCAACCAGCAGGCGTCATCTTTTCAACCAATTGACGACATGCAAGAGCATTCGGAAGCTCAGGAACATTCGGCAGACCTGCATAGATGGGACAATCAGTCATACGCTGAGTTTTATTCATAAGACATGAAAAAATCTCAACTTACTAAGTGTATCATCTTTTGGGACCCTAAGAGGTGTAGGTATAAAGGTTTTCGTATAAGAATTTTTGGGTTTCACTGTCCTTATCGGAGGAGTCGGAAGGGACAAATTCCTTTTCGGAGGAGTCTTCACGGACATGGCAGCCTTTCCCTTGATCTTTTTCTTTTTGTTTGAAGCATCGGAGGAGCCCATAAGCCTCGTTTGAAATTCTTTGATAAGTGGATCATCGGAATCTGCTACAACGTCTACAAAGTGTGGACTTTTGTCATTATTGGCCGAGATGGATGGGGAACCGACTTCATCAATAACATTGTTCGAATCTTGGGGAATGAAAGTAGCCTCTCCGGTACAACGAGATACAACAAAGTTCCTGAACGCCATTCCTGCAATAACAAAAGAAAAGTGATAAGAATCAGCAGATAAGTTATTCACCTTTTTTGTATAATTATATATACATACTTTTCCCTTCACACATTATTGCAGGTTCCAGCGGAAAGCCTTCCCAACGATCAACGATGCCCGCCATATAGAGCATTGGTTCGGGAAACGTTTGTACATCAAAGGGATGACGTGCAAGACGCTGGTACAGGGGATTCTTTCTTATGAAGAGTGGTAAGGGATCATCAAAACGTTTCTCATCAAACCGGAATGCTTTATCCAGCAATGCTGGATATTCGGGAGGTATGATGGTACTTTGCACATAGAAAAACAAGCCTTTCCATTTTCTTATGTTAGCAAATGGTTTAGTTATTAAGCTAGGCACATCAGCTTCGCTCCTTTTACCTAAGGTTAGCCAATCGCCACCTGGGCAAAGGTTGATAAAGCCTCTAAGCACGTTGAGCGTGGGCTCATAACCATACGCTTTACAAACGACAATGAAGGTGGTTAACTTGGCTAAGCCAAAGGGATTCAACCTAGAAATATGAACTTGATAATACTGTAAAAATTCTAAGATCAGGGGATGAATGGGAATCCTAAGGTTGGATTCCGTAAATGCATGAACATAAAGCCCAACATACCCAACTGGGGCATCAAACACATTTTGATCCTTGTTCGGGAGAATCACTTTGAACTCTTTGGGTATGGGATATTTCCTAAGAAATTCAGTCAAATCCCGTTCTGATAAGGTACACTTTTGTTGCGTAATAGTTCTCTTCGCCGCCATACTCATCTTATATTCAAAATAATGAAACTGATGAAGGATAATTACCTTAAATCTCAGAAGAAGCACGAAACGCAAGCACTGTGTGTGTGTAATATGGGGCATAGAAAAACAGCACGATCAGGTGGGATCATAAAGGGTTTAGGTGTATTTAAAGTTGTTTCACCCCAACCATACACGTGCAACTATAATCCGAGTTTATATGCGGACTTCAATTCGAAATTTAAATTTTGAAAAAGAGTTTGTGGTTACCAAAATCCTAGCTACTGCAGCCAAGGGTCAGGTAGATGGATATTCAATTATCCGCATTTATTGCACAGTTTGTTTACACGAATATCCTTTCCACCTAATTTGTGACGAAAGGGATAGGATGTAGCATGTTTTTAGAGTTGAAAGCAATTTATACTCGTCCGTATATATCACTCTCAACTGGGGGCTTGATGATGTACCCCCCTAACAGGTCGAAGGACTCCCCTTCAAACCTGTAGAAAGCCCTCCCTTCGGAGGCCCAGGTTAATCTCCTAACACGTTTCATTGGCGTAAAACCATTCGCCTGCGAACTGGTTACCATGTGGGAATCCGCCAATCGAAGCCCTAAGCCCTTCGGGGTATTCCTCTCGAAGGAACTACAACGGAGAACCATGATGACCTGGTCAAACCCACGTCTCCTCTTCCCTTGGCTTTCCTGCCAAAACAGAGATCGTGGGCTACAAAGCCCTAGCGGTTACCACATTCCATGGGACGCCCCCATGATCTCCGAAACATGCGTATAAAACCGCCCACTAAGCTCTATTTCTTCCCTATAAATAGCTTAGCCGGGCACAAACAAAGTAAGTTAACTTCACTCTAATCATTGACAACCTACATTACCATTACACATACTTACTCGCACGCCGGAGGTGGTTCGCAGGGTCCAACCCCTGCGCAATCACTTAACGTAGTGTTTTAGTATTTCTTATTTCAGGTTAAGAACAAGCTTGGCGCAACCTCAACATCCCGTAATTCCTTTGATCACCATCGAAGGCCTGGTAGTGCAATTTATTGTACAATCAGTTGTGTTTACATATTGCTTGATTTTCTAGGAGCTGTTAACAGCAGAACATTGGGAGTTAGGTGAGGTTGAAGCAAGAGGAGTCTTGACTCATACATGACCCGGGTAGGGATTTTATCTTTGAAAGTTTGGATAATGGTGAGATGGTGGATTATGGTGTCATTGAAGCAAGGGTTTCGAAAGTAGAATAGAACGAATGCAAAGGTTTAGTTTTTAATATCATGTATGTCCAATTGAGTACCCTATTGAACAAGTTTTGAAGTTGGATTGTTGTAGCAGATTTTATATATTTATATGTGAATTTGTTGATAGCTTCTTTCGTCTTTTGGAACTTGTTTTATTTATTTATATGTGAATTTGTTGATAGCTTCTTTTACTGTATTGATTTAACTCTGTTTCAGGATTATTACTGAAAGTATGTTTGTGGAAGGATCTATGATGATTGTTGGTTAATCAATTTATCAGCTTGTTTCTTTTTTGGATGGATTTGTTGAGTTTGATGGTGGAGGCGTTTTTAAATAATAATAATAATAATAATAATAATAATAATAATAATAATAATAATAATAATAATAATAATAATAATAATAATAATAATAATAATAATAATAATAATAATAAAAGAAATAATGAAAGGAGGTTAGTTTAGTCATTTCTAGTATTAAGATGAGGGTATCTTAGTCATTTCACATGGTTTAACTGGTCAAACTAACAGTCAACGAAAAATTGGACTGAACTTGTTACGGGTCTCCGAGTTTTGTAGTGGATCCGAGATTTTTCAAAAAATTGGACTGAAAATGAAATACCCGGTAAACCACAAGGACCAAAAATGTAATTTACTCAAAAAAGTATCATACTTGCCATGGTTTCCTCTTCAGGGTAGCGAACAAAATTTTTGCTTTTGTGGGTAATTTTCTTTCAAATTCATCCTCTTTAAGGTATTATGTGACATATTTGCCCTTCGGGAAAAAAATTCTATTAGCTAAGAGGGGCAAAAATGTCCAAAAATTTCGCAAATACCCTAAAGAGGATGAATTTGAAAAAAAATTACCCATAAAAGCAAAAAAAAATTATTCGCTACCCTGAAGAGAAACTGGTGGCAAGTATGATACTTTTTTTAATCATTTGCCCTTATAATAATAATAATAATAATAATAATAATAATAATAATAATAATAATAATAATATTTTCTTCTAATGAAGTGATGTTTTTATAAAAAAAAATTAAATAATAATAATAATAATAATAATAATAATAATAATAATAATAATAATAATAATAATAATAATAATAATAATAATAATAATAATAATAATAACAATAATAATAATAATAACAACAACTTTGATAATTTGTATCAACTAGATCCAAAAGTGCATACGTATTCTGATAAACTAATGCACACTAAAGCATCATGTAAGTCGAATTACATTTCGTTACCACATCTTGACAAACAAGCCTCCCCATTGCAACTGCAGGTGTGCAATGCATTCTGCAAAACCCTTCTTTCTTGCACTCGATCCCGAACTTTCTTGGTGGATTCTTCAATCACCTTTTAACCCAACTTGTACGATAAGATTTAGTACATGTGCTCCACAACGCACTTGTATTAATTTACTAACACATTATTCCAACGTAGAAACCATCGTACATTTGGCGTTATCTAAGTTGATAGTAATTCTTATCAATTCCACAATCTGACATAAATTTAATCAAAAGCGATGCTAAAATTTTACCTGAACGAGGCAGTATAACTCTAAAGTTTAAGACTTTCTTTCTTAACACCCAATCTTCATCAACATAATGAGCTCTCAACGCCATGTATCCATCACTTGTTATTGAACTCAACAAATCAGTCGTGAAACAGATCCTACTGCCAATGTTGCAAAAAACGTTAGGCGCTAGTCGGGCGGTCGACCACCTTCGAGGAGGGATCGGTCTGGGAGCCCCGCCGACGAGGCCTAGGCGGATTGGATTTTTTTTAATATTTTTATAATTTTTTATTACTTTTGTTATTCGTATTTATTTAATATTATTATAGCATACTTTCATCAACATCCACAACGCCATCACCACCATCAACATCCACATCCACCAAAGAATCACCACCATCATCATCCACATCCACCAAAGAATCACCACCACCATCATCCACCACGACATCACCACCATCAACATCCACAACGACATCACCACCATCAACATCCACATCCACCAAAGAATCACCACCATCAACATCCACGACATCACCACCATCAACATCCACAACATCACCACCATCAACATCCACAACATCACCACCATCAACATCCACATCCACCAATGAATCACCACCATCATCATCCACCACGACATCACCACCATCAACATCCACAACGACATCACCACCATCAACATCCACATCCACCAAAGAATCACCACCATCATCATCCACCACGACATCACCACCATCAACATCCACAACGACATCACTACCATCAACATCCACAACCACCAAAGAATCACCACCATCATCATCCACCACAACATCACCACCATCAACATCCACAACGACATCACCACCATCAACATCCACATCCACCAAAGAATCACCACCATCATCATCCACCACGACATCACCACCATCAACATCTACAACGACATCACCACCATCAACGTCCACAACCACCAAAGAATCACCACCATCATCATCCACCACGACATCACCACCATCAACATCCACAACATCACCACCATCAACATCCACATCCACCAAAGAATCACCACCATCATCATCCACCACGACATCACCACCATCAACATCCACAACATCACCACCACGACATCACCATCATCAACATCCACAACATCACCATGTCTCTTTTATTTTCTCAACCCACCACCACCCCTTCCATCTACAGCCACTACCGCCACCACAACTGTGACCAACATCTATGCCATCACCGGATCTTCCCTCACTCCTCCAGTGATCATCTCTACCGATACCCCCAGCCATCATCCCCGCCGTATTTATTTACTTTGGTTTCAGATCTAGTTTTGTATGTTTGTTTCAGATGGGAAGTGGTTATCAAGTTGGACATGAAGATGAGTGAGTGGTTTTAGATGAGTGTGTGGATTTGTGAAATATGGTTTTAATTATTTATTTTTGTGTTTATAATAATAATAATATGAGGGTCACTTGAACTAATAATAATTTGTATCAACTAGATCCAAAAGTGCATACGTATTCTGATAAACTAATGCACACTAAAGCATCATGTAAGTCGAATTACATTTCGTTACCACATCTTGACAAACAAGCCTCCCCATTGCAACTGCAGGTGTGCAATGCATTCTGCAAAACCCTTCTTTCTTGCACTCGATCCCGAACTTTCTTGGTGGATTCTTCAATCACCTTTTAACCCAACTTGTACGATAAGATTTAGTACATGTGCTCCACAACGCACTTGTATTAATTTACTATCACAAACTAACACATTATTCCAACGTAGAAACCATCGTACATTTGGCGTTATCTAAGTTGATAGTAATTCTTATCAATTCCACAATCTGACATAAATTTAATCATAAGCGATGCTAAAATTTTACCTGAACGAGGCAGTATAACTCTAAAGTTTAAGACTTTCTTTCTTAACACCCAATCTTCATCAACATAATGAGCTCTCAACGCCATGTATCCATCACTTGTTATTGAACGCCACAAATCAGTCGTGAAAGTGAGAGAGAGTTAGGGCAAAAGATACCCATTCTATGTTTTCATTTCTGCCCATTATTTAGTCTGACCTTTTTGTGCCTTCCAAATAGCCTAGTTAAAATAAAAGACAAAGCCCCTTTTGCCACCTCTATTATTTAAACTAATCCCGTAACTGACTCTCCCTTTCTTTTTCTCAACAGCAAAATGGTGGATGCTTTAGTAACTGTGGCTGCCGAGGCAATACTAAATAAGGCTTTGTCCACGAAGTTTCAATTGCATTGTGTTACAAAGAAAAGCTGACCGAACTTCATGACACGTTGGATGTGATTCGTGCAAAGCTAAGCGATGCTGAGGGGAAAAAGGGTACAGAGGCTGTGATGGTGTGGCTGAAACAGTTAAAAAGCGTAGTCGATGAAGCTGATGATGTGTTGGATGAGGTTAACTATGAAATTTTGAGGCGTGAGGTGAAGAAACGATATCGGGGTAACGTGGCTAGAAAGATATGCTGTTGTCCAAATTTGAAAAAGTTTTCATTTGGTAGAGACATGGGTCATAAAATTGAAAACATTAACAAAGAGTTGTCTCAGATTTATGAACGAGCAAACAATTTACGACTTCAAGATGAACAGTTTGAACCAGCTGGGAATAGCTACCGCCCGGGTACTGTTCCATACTTGGACGAATTCAAAATCATTGGGAGGGAGAATGAAAAAATAAGTCTTGTAGGGCTCTTAACTAATTTAAGAGGAGAAAAACTTACCATTGTTCCCATTGTGGGAATGGGTGGCATTGGGAAGACTACTTTGGCTAAGTCGATATACAATGATCCCAAAATCGAGCAACATTTTGATGTTAGAGCTTGGTTGTGTGTGTCGGTTAAGGTCGAAGTTAATACACTTCTCGCAGATATCTATGAGTCTCTTGCAGGAAAGAAAGTTGAGTCCCTTATGAGGGTTAATATAATTAGAGATCTTCAAGAGAAGTTGGGGTCCAAAAGATATTTGATAGTTCTAGACGACGTCTGGAATGAAGAGTTGGCATATTGGGATGACTTCAGGAATTGTATGCTACAAGTGAAATCAGATCATGGAAGTGGCATTATTGTCACTACACGAAAACTCAACATCGGTAGGATTGCTACCATTGAGGATTCGTATGCTTTAGAATGTCTTTCGGATGATGATTCTAGGTCCATGTTTAAAGAAAGAGCATTACCACCATCGCTGGAATTTGAAAGGATAGGACATGATATCGTGAAAAAGTGTCGTGGTTTGCCCTTGTTGGTAGATATACTAGGAAGCATGTTGCGACATTACAATACTGACAAAGGCAAGTGGTTGTCCATCCAAGGAAGCGAGGTTTGGGATGCAGACGAAAGCGGCAGAGTTCTAAGCATCTTGAAATTAAGTTTTGATAATCTCCCAAATTCTATGGTAAAGCAATGCCTTTTATACTGTTCAATCTTTGAGAAGGATGAAGTCATCGGCAGGGAAGAACTTGTCCAACTTTGGATGGCTTTAGGGTTGGTTCACACAGATACGGAGACAAACAAGGAGATGGAGGATATGGGAAATGATATTTTCCAAATTCTTGTAAACAATTCCTTGTTTCAAAACGTTAAAAAGTATGAAGATGGTGACATTTATGGGTGCCAGATGCATGATCTGGTCCATGATCTTTTGTTATCACTTTCGCGCCATGAAATTTCCCATTTGGTGGTGAGCGATGATGTACAAATTCCTGCTGTAAAACATCTCGCTCTGCAAGGAAGAGGTTACGAGAATTCAGTGTTTGATATATTCAAAGTGGATATGAAAAAAACTAGAAGTCTGCAGACATTGTTCTTCTTCCGTGGAGATGCGAAGAACATTTCACTTAAATATTTCAAGTGCTTGCGTATCCTAAATTTGAGTGAATCAAGCCTAGATGAGGTACCTGAGTCAGTCGGAGAGTTGGTGCATCTTAGGTATCTCGATCTGTCATATACCCGCATCAGAACTCTTCCAAAGTCTATTGGTAAACTTTACCATTTACAAACTCTGAAGCTGCTTGGCAGATCCTCTATAAAATTCCCACAGGAAATGAGAAATTTGATAAGCTTGCGCCATCTTGTGTATGATTTACGTGATCTACCACCAAAGGATGTGGGGCTATTGACGTCACTTCGAACATTGCCATCCTTTAAAGTGGGTCGACAGATGGGACGCCAAATAGAAGAGCTAGGCCATTTGAAACACCTTAGTGGGAAGCTCCGTATTTGCAATCTTGAAAAATTTGACAGCAAAGAAGAAGCTCTCAAGGCAGATTTACATGGGAAACAAAATTTATACAAGATTGAATTCCATTGGAGTAGTCGTGGTAACCGAAATGACAAGGATGTATTGGAAGGCTTGCAACCTGCTGCAAATGTGAAAAGCTTAGAAATTCTAAACTATTCCGGTAATAGTATTCCAGAATGGGCAATGAAGATGTCATCTATTCGAGAAATAATATTCTTCGAATGCCGGGGATTAAATGAAGAATCAGTTTCGCAAGGCTTGCCAATGGAAGCAACACGTGTTTTTTTTTAAACAGTAAATGGATAAGATACTTTTGAGGTATGTGTGTATTGTGAGCACCAACTGTTTGTTTAATTACGTGATTTGATTATTTTAATTACACAAAATGAATTAGTGTACTTTTGTCATTCTATAAATTATGTTTATGCTTCTATAAATTAGCACCTTGTTATTCGATTATTTTGTTAGAACGTGTCTTTTTTATTTTAGTGAAATCGATTATATCTCATTTATCGTCTTACATAACGTATATTAAGGTTTTGTGTTATTTTTATAACATTAACTATAAGAATCAAAAGGCTTGTGTCTCAATGATATTTCATGTGTAAGAATGCTCTCCAACCAAATGCTTGTGGGTTCAATTCCTGCTTAAAATAACGTGAGATTGATTTATTGTGTAAATATTGTGAGATACTTTATTGTCATTTAAAAAAATAACTATAAGATATGTAAGGTGTTTCTTAACTTTCCAAAATTATTGAATCTTCTATGCCAACTCAATTTGGACAACCACAAGGACCATTGGTGTAATTTTTTGCGTTCTAGGACGAAACATGCAATTTTGCTACAACCATAGGGACGATTTATGTAATTTACTCTTTAATTTCAGAGGTCTCGCTAATTATTAATATTTTAGTCAAAGGCGGCTTCTTATGGTTTTCGGTGGCCTTTTACCATACCGGAAAGGTAAAAAAAAATATATATATAATAAAAAAAAATAAATAAATAAATAAATATAATAAAAAATAAAAAAAAATAAAACACTACAACTTTTACTATTAAAGTGAAATCACAAATAACTGAAACCGCACGAACAAATTATAAAAAATAAAGCTTTTGTTATCCCTCGTAATTTGTTAAATCACTTAATAACAAAAGTATGATTTATTAGACTGTCACCGCACGCCCTTTAAGCCGTGCCTGCTCAGTTTGGATTAAAAAAACCTAGTCCTAAAGTGTACATACATAAAATACGTGATGCCAGGGCACTCGATCGAATGTGGGTTGTCTAACAAGTGGACTAGCTAGCTAGCTTGTATAGAATTTGACTTGACTTGATGCCATTCATTAGCTTGTATCCCATTTTCTTTGATATCAACTACATAGTTGTGTGGAACAAGAAACTTCGGGGTGTGTATTTATCTTTCTAACTAGACAATCACTTTAATCAATTCAATGAAAACAAGATTAGGTTCCACTTATCACGTGTATAGTCTTCTACAAGAGATACTGAATCGTACGTACTTTATTAGATTCGTATACATTGACCCGTTTTAACTTTATTATGACCACATAGCTTGAAAATACTAATATTTTACTACCTACTCATTACTCACCCACTATTCTATGATAAACCGAAATGAAGGAACCTTGTAAGTTGTTACATATGGACTACCAAAACATTACTTGACCATTCGAGTCTTTATGTACGATGGAGAATCATTTACAAGCTTGAGTTAGACCAGCTAATAATTTTGATTATGTGTTTTAGAATATAATTAGAGTAAATTGCAAAAATCGTCCCTAAAGTTTGACCAAATTGCAAGTTTCATCCCTGCTTTTTGGAAAGTGCAAGGATCGTCCCCGTGGCAAACTTTTGGGGCAAAAATCGTCCCTGGCCTCAAACAAATGACTAAAATACCCTTGTCTTTTTCTTTTTTTATATTTCTTTTCAGTTTCCGGCGCAAATGGTCCTTGTGTTGCGCCAGGCTTTACGAATTTAGTCCTTTTTTTTACAAATGCTCCTTGTGTTGCGCCAGACTTTACAAATTTAGTCCTTTTATTTATTTAACTATTTATATTAGTATTATTTTTTTATACATTTTCGTCCGTATTTCTTATGTTTTTGTCCGTTTTTCTTATGTTTTCATATGTTTTTGTCGGTTTTTCTTACGCTTTTGTCCGTTTTTCTTTCGTTTTCTTACGTTTTCGTCCGTTATTCTTACGTCTTTTCCGTTTTTGTCCGTTTTTGTCGGTTTTTATTACGTTTTTGTTCGTTTTTCTTATGTTTTTTTTACGTTTTTTACGTTTTCGTCCGTTATTCTTACGTTTTTTTCCGTTTTCATACGTTTTTGTCCCTTTTTATACGTTTTCGCCGTTTTCATATGTTTTTATATATGTTTTCGTCCGTTTTTCTTTAGTTTTTGACCGTTTTTCTTACGTTTTTATCCGTTTTTTTTGTCCGGTTTTATCCTTTTTTGTCCGAATTTTTTAAAAAGATAAATAAAATAAAAAAAACAAAAAAAGTTCAAAATTTTTGTCCCATTTGTTTTTGTCCGAATTTTTAAAAAAATAAATAAAAATAAAATAAAATCAAATTTTTTGTTTGAATTTTTTGTCTTTTTTCTCCGAATTTTTTTTTAAAAAATAAAAAAAATAATAAAATAAAAAAAACAAAAAAATTCAAAATAAATGAATTTTTGAAAATAAAATAAATTTTTGTCCGAATTTTTAAAAAAATAAATAAAATAAAAAAACAAAAAAATTCAAAATAAATAAATTTTTGAATATAAAATAAATTTTTGTCCGAATTTTTAAAAAAATAAATAAAATAAAAAAACAAGGACTAAATTTGTAAAGCCTGGAGCAACACAAGGACCATTTTGCGCCAGAAACTGAAAAGAAATATAAAAAAGAAAAAGACAGGGGTATTTTATTCATTTGTTAGAGGCATGGACAATTTTTGCCCCAAAAATTTGCCACAGGACGATCCTCGCACTTTCCAAAAAGCAGAGACGAAACTTGCAATTTGTCCAAACTTTAGGGACGATTTTTGCAATTTACTCATATAATTAAGACAAACAATAAATGTTCAACATGATACTTTTCAAGTCTTGACACGATAAGATAACGGTATTGGTCGTGACTAATCATAATTCTGACAGAATGTGCACCATCTCGTGTACATTTTTTACAACTTCAACACAAGTTAAGCTTTTACAAGTAGCTCACCTTGCCGAATATATTATTAGGCTACACTATTTCGATTATCAAAGAACAAAATTTCTAAATAAATTGCCTGGAAAAGATTACAGAGGTTACATGTATCACATAACCAAAATTTTCTGCATGTTTCTGATTATAACAAATAATTAATCCTCAAGGTAACTACAAGTAAAGCTACAAGAGACTAATCAAATCATCATGGTTCATGATGAGCACATCTAATCTCTGCAGTAACAACAAAGGTTGTGTGGCTCAGTGACATCATCAAACTGATTTGACTTTGCGTGATGGCGGGCTGCATAAATGACTGTTGGGAATTATGATGCATATCAAGAACAGACTTCTTAGGTCTGGTAGTTTACTACTTAGGTCTGGTCGTTTACTGAGTTAGGTCTGTTTGTGTTTTAGGTCTGGTTATGTAATGATTAAGTCTGGTAGTTATATGTTAAGTCTGGTTGACTTATTAAGTCTGGTCTGGTTGTGAAGATAGGAAAGTTTGTTAGAGATATATTAGGAAAAGATACATTGCGTGTATGTATCTTTATAGAAGATTTGTGTTTATCTTCTGTGTCGTCTAGGGTTTCCTTGTGTTATAAAAGGATCCCTAAAGGTTGTTAGTAAACGTGTGAGTTGTACGAATTGATAATAGTGAATATCAATATACGAAGTTAGTGATATCCCTGCTTGTGTTCTAAATTGTTTTTGTTAAGATTCCGCATTAACATTAACAATCACTTAGGGTTTCTCACTTAGATTGGTTCGGATTTATCCTAACCATCTGCTAGGTATTCAAAACTACTTAGTGATCCATATACAATTTGTGGACCAACAAGTGGTATCAGAGCGAGGGAGAGACTCTGAATTCGTAGAACACTAAAACCTAATTCTCACTCAAATCACCCTTCACAATGTCTGAACTCGATAAGCCTGAAACTTTCTCAATCCATAACAGTGAGGATGAGCAATCAAACCATGAAGATGAAGGAAAAACCGAAACCAGTAACTCTCAAACACAACAACAACCCATCCCTTCCACAACCACAATCTCAAACATAAAACTTCCACTACTGAAGAGAGAAGAATATGATATATGGGCCATGGAGATGGAACATTATCTGGAATACATTGATAGTGATGTATGGAAAGTGATCCAGAAGGGAAATTCTAAGAAGAGAATTTCACAAGGGAATGATGGGCAACTCAGAATAATGCCACCAGTATCTGCTGAGGAGATTAGGGCTGTGGAGAAGGAAAAGAAGGCCAGAACCTTGCTTCTTATGGCTATTCCTAAGGAGCATCTACAAAGGTTTCATGGCATTCTTGATGCTAAGGAGATGTGGGAAGCTATCAAGAAACGATTTGGAGGTAATGCTAACTCCAAGAAGATGCAAAAGGCTGTTCTTAAACAGCAATTTGAAACATTTAGTGTTTCAAAGACTGAAGGTTTGGAGAAGGGCTATGACAGATTTCAACATCTGTTAACACAATTGGAAGTTCATGGTGCAGCAGTCTCGAATGAGGATGCAAATCACAAATTCCTTAGATCTTTACCATCAGAATGGGGCAATGTATCTGTGGCAATGAGGATTAAGGAGGAAGTAGACTCTATGACACCTGATGACCTTTACAATAATCTCAGGATGTTTGAAAGGGACATCAGTAACAACACTCAGGGTTCAACCAGTTCCTCAAATGTTGCTTTTGTATCTCAAAACAAAAGCAGTACTTACAAGGTTAGATCTGGTGTTAGGTCTGGTAACTATGAAACTCCTTCAAGTGAAAGGTCTGCTTCAAGTTTCACTGATGAGGTCATACATTCTTTCTTTGCCAATCAAACGGAAGATGAAAGCTTTATTAATGAAGACCTTGAACAAATTAATGATGCTGAAGTTGAGGAGATGGATATAAAATGGCACATTGCCATGGTTGCTTTAAGGGTCAAACGATTTCAGAAGCAATATGGTAGGACTATCAACTTCAACAACAAATCACCAGTGGGATACACAAAGAGGACTGTTGAATGCTACAACTGTCACAAGCATGGGCATTTTTCAAGAGATTGTCCAGAGAAGAAGTCTGCTGATGAGAAAAGAATTGAAGATGGGAAGATGGAAAAGAATCAGATGAGTCTGCTGACAATGGAAGCTGGAGGAGTCAATTGGGGTGAGCATCCAAGAGTAAATGAGGAGTCTGATCATGCTCTCATGGCCATTGGTAATGAGGTATCATTATGCTCTAAATTATGTACTGACTCATATAATCATGTTAAGGCTTTATGTGATGAGCAGCAAGAACAAATAGGTGATCTAGAAGTAAATTTATTAGCACATAAAAATGCTGTAAAAACTTTAGAGGCACAAAAGGTCACCCTTCAAAACCAACATGCTGCTTTAAATGAAAAACTATACTTTCAAGCTAATAAGATATATGAACAAGATGAGAAGCTTAAAAGGTATAGACAGTTAGGGCTTAAAATTCAGAAGGAAAGGGATGAGCTGAGAAAAAGGGTAGATCAATGGAACAATTCAAATAAAAACCTGTTTAAGTGTTGGGATTCTCAAATTAAGTCAAATAAAAAATGTGGCTTAGGATATGAGGAAAATGAGAATAGGGATATATTTAAGAATAGAGAAGAGGACTATGCTGATAAACCTTTGTACAATAGGTTTGTTAAGACTGGTGATTTTAAGGGAGTACCACCACCTTTGAGTGATGACTATACTCCTCTTGAAAAAGAAGAGTTGGATGATTCACTCTTTGTGTATGGTAAGAAAGGTCCTCAAGTGTCTGAATCAACTACCTCAGAGGACAAATCTAGTAGATATTCTTCTTGTCAATCCAATGACTCTGAAGGATCTATTGATAATTCCTCTGATCACTCTAAATCTGAGTCAAACAATGAGGAAAAAGAGAATCCTGAACCTAAGGTTGTTAAGAAGTGTGAACCTGTTGTTCCTAAACCTATAGTGACTGAACAAAAGGCTGAAACAGTTAAACCTAGTTGTGTCAATCACATAAAAACTCCTAGGGAATCTGTTAAATTGAATGAGTCACCTAGAAGCAATAGTGTTCACAGAGAAAGTAGGAGTAGTTACAATTATGCTCCTAAAAGATGTTTTGTGTGTGGAAGTTTAAGTCATTTAATAAGAGATTGTGACTTCCATGAAAAGAGAATGAAAAGAGAGGCTGAGCAAAAGAGAATGAATGCTAATAAGGTTAATGGTTCAAATAAACCAGTTTGGAACAATGCTAGTAGAGTTAATCATGCTAACCAGTTTGTTCCCAGACCTGTTCAATTAAATAACACTACCAGACCTAACTCCTTTGTTAGTTCTGGTAGACCAAATTTTGGGTCTGGCTACAGAAACTTTAATGTGAATAGGCAAAATCCTAATTTTATGAGGCCTACAGTGAGACCTAATGTGAATACTGGTTATGTTAACTCTGTGAGACCTAATGTGAACTCTGGTTTTGTAAGACCCAAGAAACCTTTTCAAAAACCTCAGGTGAATGAAAATTTTCAAAGAAATAATTTTTATAAAGCTCATTCACCTGTAAGAAGACAAACAAATGGGGGTTCTACTGAAAATTTCTCTGATTGCTGGACTTGGAATCCACTTAAAAATGAATTTACCTATAAGTCCAAACATGGTTTCACTGGAGCAAGTTCATACAAGACCTATAAGTATGTTGCTCCACAGGATGGACACAAGCCCACTCAGGCTTGGGTTGTTAAGAAAAACTGATCTTCTTTCTTAACTTTGTATAGTTTGTATACTTGTTTGTTTCTTATCTTGCTATTCTCCTTGGTTATTCTTATTTTCAGTACTTATTTTGTTCTCTATAGTATGTGTGTTTGGTATTTTGTACTTAACTTTGTTTTGCAGTTGTTAGCTCTTTTCTATTTGTAAGTTTTTCATATGTGGAAAATTAAGACATCAGAACCAAAGAGCTTTTTATTTAATAACCAGAAATTGCATTCTAGGATGCAAATTACAAAGCTTCTTAAGACAAAAGATTTTTCCCAAACTAGCTAATCATCACCACCTACACCTTCTGCTTCCCTTTACCCATGAAATCAGGAATGGTCTTCTTGGCTCCTCTTCCACCAAATTGATTCCATGCTTTTGGGCTTGGAAGTGCAAGAATCACACTGCTTGGTGGAGGACGTAGCACAGAACCACTACTCAGGGAAGGCACAGTCTTCGAAGGAAAGATCTCTTCATCATTCTTGGAGGGGACTTCTTCTTTGGGACTTTTATCATCTACATCAGAAGGAGGAGTTGGTCTTGAAGTTCTTGGTTTTTCATTGTCTGGTTCCTTTTCAGACAAGTCATAAGCAGCTAGCCATTGTCTCAGAGTTGCTTCTCTCAATGTCTTGCTTCTGGTGATTGATGAATACCCTGGTGGGAAGTATCCATCCCATCCTCCTGAGGATGTATCAGAGGATGGATCATTTGGATCCCAGGAATCGGATGAAATCTCAATGGTGTTTAAGTTGGATGGATCCATTATGCTTGTAAGGTTTTCTTCCGGTTTGTGATGGTATTTGTGATATAACTATGGGTGGTTTTATAGGGAAAATCAAGGTTTAATGTCTTTTAATGCTTGGTTGGTGTATGAGTTAATACTTGCAGGGAAAGAGTTATTAATTGCGTTTTTGGAAAGTTGTCCTTTGTGTTTATTTTGGTTAAGTATTTTCTAGTAAAAAAAAAAAAAAAAAAAAAGAGGGAATTTACACTTACGGGGAGGTAATGTACATTTAAGGGGAGGCAAATGTACAAGTTTTTAAATGTTTTTAAATCGGGTAACCTTAAGTGTTAAATCTGGTAGCTCTTGTGTCTTGCAAAATTTGGTTTTTGTCTCCTGTTTCTTGTTCTTTCAACTAATTCTTGCAGAGAAGAGTGGAATGAGGTGTTACAAAGCTTTGCATTCGCTATCTTAAGTATGTTAGTTCACTCTCTTGGTTAGGTCTGGTAAGTGTATGATTCGGCCTGGTTGACTTTTTAGGTCGGGTAGTGTTAATTTTATGACCGTTAGATCTGGTCAGAGTAACTAAAGATTTTACTAATATATTACCGTTGCACTATTTTCGGTAAAACAAGATATTTATGAAGTATATAAGCTTAAAATTTGATATTATTTATCTTCTTTTATTCTTTATTTGCTTCCAAATTTAAATAATCTTTATTACTCACGACTCTGTTTCTACGCAAACATTTTTCAAAACCCTACCTCTCTTATCAACCAGACCTAACTCATTAACTCATCCATGGCTAATCTCAAGTTTGTGGACAAACATAATCAAGTCGGGTTCTTGAAGAAGCCCGATCAAAGTGCAGGTTTTGAGCAGATTGTAGATTTTCTAAAAGGTTCTTATATTTGTTATTCTTTAACTCATAATCCTACTATTTATCAGTCCCTTGTCAAGCAGTTCTGGAGGTCGGTTACCTCTGAGACTCTTGATGATGGGACACCATGCTTAAAAGTTGTCATAGACAAAAATGGTTTTACCATTTCTGAAGCATCCATTAGGGACAGTCTCAAATTGGATGATGCTTTAGGAGAATTTGATTTGTCTAATGAGGATATTTTTGAGGGTTTGAATAGCATTGGGTATCCCACAGATGGAAGCTTTACCTTTTGGAAAAGTCATTTTTCACCTCAGTGGAGGTTTTTAGTACATCATTTACTTCAGAGTTTAAGTCCCAAAAGTGGTGGATGGGATCAATTTGGAAGCAAAATTGCTTCTGCATTGGTCTGTTTATCATCTGGAAGGAAATTTAACTTTTCAAAATTAATTTTTGAAGGAATGGTGAAAAATGCTAAGAACCCAAAATTTTTAATGTATCCAAGATTTTTGCAAATGATCTTAAATTTTGAAACTAGGGATAAAGTGCCTTACATCAGTGTGGCCTTTACTTCCAAACTTTTTGCAAATCTAAAAAGGAGTTTTCAAGGGGCAGACAAACCTTTGCTTGCTGCTATGCTTGGTACTAACAATGCAGGCACTTCTGGAGCTGCACAAGTGGACCCTGCTGAAGCACAAGCCCAAGCATCATCTAAATCTGCTACACCTACATCCTCTCCAATTCCATCACCTCAACCAGATCCCTCACCATCACAACCATCAGTTGAAAGATCATCTACACCTATTCAACAATCTTCACCTCCACAACCACATGTTCCAAGTCCTGAAAGGGAGGAGGCACATAATCCCATAACTGTGGAAGATCTCCTTGTCATTGTTCCTCAACTACAGAAGAAGATTGACATTTTGGAAAAGACTAATGAGGCACTAAGGAAAGCTTATGTGACGTTGGTGAAGAAAGTAAAGAAAATGGGAGTAGCAATGAAGAAAAAGGGTGTCTCTTTTGATGATGAGGATGATGAAGCTGAAAATTCTTCCAAACAGGGGAGGAATTTGGAGCATGAACAAGAAAATATTCTTCAAACACCAATTCAAGAATCACTTGTTCAAGATAATGTCACCACTACAATTAGTCCAGAGACACTGGAAGTTGCAGAGACTTTGGCTCAATCAATGGGCAAAATTAAACAAGATAGGAAGAGAAGAAAGTTAATTTTGTCTGCTGAGGAAGAGATTGAGAAGTTTGGAACTATTTCTGATGAAAAGTCTGGTAATGAGTCTGGTGATGAGTCTGGTAAAGAAGAAAAGTCTGGTAATGAACTTAGTTCTGGTAATGAAGAAGAAAAATCTGCACTAAGAAAGGGAAAGCAGGTCATGGAAGAAACTTCATTGCCAAAGAAATCTAAGAGAAAAACAAGAGAAGAACTTGCATCTGAGGCTGAAATTGAGAGGATTAAGGCTCAAGATATTGCTGATGAAGAAAGACAAAAGATGTTAGATGCAGTCTATGCAAGACAGTTGGCTGAAGAATCTGATGATTTTACAAAATTACTCAATGTTGATGATGAAGTGAGAGCAAAGTATGAAGAATTGCTAACTATTGAAGGTTTAACTGCTGATGAAAGAGCCAAACAGTTAGCTGACTTCATTAATGCAAGAAGTAATGATGATACATTGGGTGGATTTTTGGAAAAGTTCAAACTTCAAAAGAAAGCTAAGATTCCTAAGAAGATGTCTATGGCAGAAAAGAAGTATGATATGAAGATGTATCTTAAGAATCAAATGCATCTTTCTTTGGATCAGATGAAAAAGAAGTCATATGAAGAAATTCAAGTAGCATATCTCAAGGCATTTGAGAGAGATCAAGGTTACAAAGCTACTGATTATGATGATGTGCAGAAATTTTGCTTTCAAGGTAGAAAGGCTAAAGAGACTGAACTAGTCATTGAACCTGATAAAGTGATTGATACACAACCTGAAGCTGGTAAGTCAACAGAAGAAGTGCAAGATGAAGTGATTAGGCCTATTGTGTTTCATAGAAGAAAAGGTTTGGAAAGGAAGAGTAAATCCAAGAAAGTAGTTGTTGAAGAGGATTTAGATGAAGAACCTTCATCTGAGGGAGCCACAATGGGGACTATTGAAAGCACTAAGGAACCTACTAAGATTGTCAAGTATCAACTTATCATGACTGGTGGAAGGGCTGCATATCAAATAATAAGGGAAGATAATTCTGACATTGTTTATATGAATTTTGCTGGCATTTTGATTGATGTGAATAGGAAGGATCTTCAAGAACTGTATCAGTTGGTAAACATTAAACATGGAGATCAACCACCTGAAGATGAGTTTGAAAGAGTCTTTTGGGGAAATTTGAAGGTGATGTTCGAGCCACCTACTGAGTCTGATATAGTGTGGAAACTTCCTGAAGAACAGAACATTGTCAGCTGGAGATACTTTCATACCTGCAAGGTACATTGTGTGTCATTAAAGAATGCTGATATTTATATGCTTGCAGAGGTGGAATATCCTTTATCATCAAGTGTCTGCAAGGAAATGATGAACAAAAAGTTGTATGCAAGTAAAAAGGATGAAGGATATGAGATGTTATTGGATTTAATTAAGAAGCAGTCTTTGAAGGATGTAGCCTAAGAGTGTTTGAAAGAATTTTCAC
Source organism: Artemisia tridentata subsp. tridentata (assembly GCA_021014915.2). Taxonomy (NCBI): domain Eukaryota; kingdom Viridiplantae; phylum Streptophyta; class Magnoliopsida; order Asterales; family Asteraceae; genus Artemisia; species Artemisia tridentata. The sequence continues at coordinate 439,261,358 of CP139504.1, read as the reverse complement.
AAGTTGTTGAGTGAGACTATTGGAACTTCTCACTTGGTGGAGGTGCTTTGCACTAACACATCAAAAGGTTATCAGTCCACCTTGTCTCATCAACACAAGGACTGGCTAATCCTGAGCAAACGGCTAACAGGTAAAGATTGCTCAAATCCGTTTATGGCTGACAATTTGCCAAAAATTGTATGGTATTCAACTCACCATATCTAAGATAGGTGAAGAGTTGGCTAGCCCACAAGGTTATGGCTTGTGGTAAAGGCTGTGGAAAACCATAAATGGTAATCAATTCACCATGATGAGGTGCTTTTCCATCAAAGAATTGACTAGTCCAGAAGCAAACGGCTTTTGGTAAAGACTTAACAAATCCGTTGATAAGCTGGTGATTTGCTTAAAATCATATGGTTATCAGTGTACCATGGTCTTGCACACCAAAACATTTGGCTACTCCAGTAGTAATGGCTATTGGTAAAGAGACATCAAATCCATTAAATTTCAATGATTCACCTCTCACAGGTGTTAACACACCTGGAAGTGATGAGAATAGCTATGAAACTTAATATGAATTGATGTACATATAGTCATTGTTGCTGTCAAGTCCATATCAGAAGAGCTTATCAAGATTCAAGCTGCTAGAAAGGAACAAGACCTAAATACATTTCAAAGTGTTCAAGATTCAATCCTCAGAAGGCTAAATCAGAAGAACTTGAAGTTCATGAAGCATGAAGATCAAGTTAGGGGAGGATTGTTGGGAATTATGATGCATATCAAGAACAGACTTCTTAGGTCTGGTAGTTTACTACTTAGGTCTGGTCGTTTACTGAGTTAGGTCTGTTTGTGTTTTAGGTCTGGTTATGTAATGATTAAGTCTGGTAGTTATATGTTAAGTCTGGTTGACTTATTAAGTCTGGTCTGGTTGTGAAGATAGGAAAGTTTGTTAGAGATATATTAGGAAAAGATACATTGCGTGTATGTATCTTTATAGAAGATTTGTGTTTATCTTCTGTGTCGTCTAGGGTTTCCTTGTGTTATAAAAGGATCCCTAAAGGTTGTTAGTAAACGTGTGAGTTGTACGAATTGATAATAGTGAATATCAATATACGAAGTTAGTGATATCCCTGCTTGTGTTCTAAATTGTTTTTGTTAAGATTCCGCATTAACATTAACAATCACTTAGGGTTTCTCACTTAGATTGGTTCGGATTTATCCTAACCATCTGCTAGGTATTCAAAACTACTTAGTGATCCATATACAATTTGTGGACCAACAATGACTAATCAGATCATCAAGACCCTGTTGAAAGATATCGTGTGAGTGTTTTGTCTCTCAAATAATACCGCCTCAAATATGCAGTAAAGAGAAAGATGATACATACCCTGGTAGTTATCACGAGTAAACTGAAAAGGGTGATCAAGTATGATCCAAGACCAAGCAGCAAAAGCAAGTCAAATGTCACACTGGCGACCTGCAATTGAGTCAAGGTGATTGTATGGTTAGCTTTGAAAAAGTATGTCCAGGTGATTATATGTTTACTTCTATGGGTCAAACTGGTAAAAAAATGGAAAAAAGAACGAGGGGCCAACTTCACCTGATAGATCAGCAAGGTGCTAACAGTTGAATCATAGAAGGTGAACATCCCATCAAGTACATCATGTTGCAAATTTACCTCTACAACATGATCTGCTAATTCCTACAAATGAAGAATAAGACTGTGAGAGTCTGTCTAAATAAAGATATATGAGCTTAGTCCATATTTCAGAAAAGTTATGGTCATTCAAGCAAACCCAAAAAGAACAAAAAGTAATAGAGCTCCATAGTCAATACCTTCTTTAATGCCGTGATGAATGCACTGTCCTTTGAGAGAAAAGGTGCTACTCGAGGTGTTCTGGACATAAGGTCAAGCCATGATCGTATGTAAGAAGGATTGACTGCCAAACTACTCTTATCAGCAAAAATATTGATATTCTTTCCTTGTTGACCATAAATATGCCTCTGCACAACAAAATTCAGATGATTGAGTTCATGTTACATGCGAAAGAGTGAAAGGTACTATAATACCTGAAATTCAGATAACCTGTAAAATGACCAAATTACCCCTGAAACCATAAAACATAATTAAACTACTTATAAAGTTCTGAATTGATTCCAAACTTCTGAAAACGAACTGTATATGAAACAAATTAATTTTTGGGGCAACATTACATTATTTTTGAATGTCCAAAAATTACATAATATATATATATACACTTATATATATACCGAAATAAATTAAATAAGAATAATTATATTTACTAAATCTTTTGGAATAGGATAAATACAAAATAAATTAGGAAAATATATCAAGTAACAATTCTAATTTGTGTGAGATTACAAAACTTAAATTTCTGGATTCTTATCACCTGAAAGTCGGTTCTTATAATTTATTTATACAAATCTTATATTTTTATAAACATATATACCGAAACCCTTATACATCGAGAAACAAAAATCCCTAAAAACCTTATTCGACATTCTGGAGCTGAGTCAATAATTTTTTGGTGTTCAAAATAATCTTAAGGAGCTACGAAAAATAGGATTTGGAATTTAGAGGCACTCGTGTGATCGGGGCGAATTGTTTGTTCTTATAATCATACGCAAGAGGTATAAATTCCTACGACCAAACCTTACGTTGTAAATTTAATCTAGTATTTTTCTTGTGATCTTTAGGTCGTATATAACTCAGGAAAAATGATAGAAACGAATCATGCAACCTAAATCACGCGTACGAAAAATAATGAGTTAAAACAAACGTGATTTGCAAATAATATCATACGAATTTTATGGATGATGAACATAATTTTTATGTGTTACTTGATGTTAATATAAGCTTAGAAAAATAACCATGTGATTTGTAGAATCTTAGAATAATTTATCTTGAATTATGTTTGGATCGAATTTAGAAGAAAAATAAAGAAAATTTGGGAAAAACCTTAAAACAATTAGGGTTAGGGTTTGTTCATGCTAGATCTGATGTAATTAATGTTTCTAATGATTTGGTAATAGTGGTATAATTATTTGATGAGTTAGGGTTGGATTTGGTTAGTAAAACATGTTATACGATTTGGAATATAAGTGACAAGGGCTTGTTTTGCCAACTTTGAAACTTAAAGGTTATTTTTATAAGGTTAATTAGGTCAATAAAAATGTAAGAAAAATATAACTTGAGGGTCCTAAGTGTAAATATTGCAAGAAAATGAATTAATGAAAATTAAAGGGTACGAATTGTAATTAATTAAATTAGAGGGACTAAAAGTGTAAATTCTGGAAACTTGAAGTTATTTTGAGTGAATAATATTATAAAGGGCATAATGTGTAATTTTGGGTAACTATGGGTTTGATATGTAATTATTACTAAATTAGGGTTTGAAATATAAGCTTTGTAAAGTTAAAGGACTAAATGTGTAAATTATGAAATCTGAAGGACCTGAATCGTGATACATATAATTTGGAGGATATGTTCTGTAACTTGGTAATATAAGGTGCTTGTTTGGTAAAAATAGATACTATAGGGATTAAAACATGAGTTATGTAAATGTAGGGTTTGATTTGGAAATATGATAACTAAAGGGGTATAAACTGTAAACTGTGAAAACTTAAGATGCTAAAATGTCATTCTGAATATATGTGTATTAAATCAGTAACTTAAAGTATTTTCCTGATTAAACCTTTGAATTAGATGAATTTGCAATTGAAACCCTAAACTATGTAAACTTGTTATAATTACTCTTAAACTTTTGTAACCTGATAAAATGTACCTTACTTCCATAATAATCTTAATAAGGAATTAACCTAATCTGTGATATTATTAACTTACTAATAAAGGAAATATAGCTAAAGACCCTTTGGACTTCTGTCTTCTACTCCTTAGGTTCGAGGAAGGAGTAATCTCATCTTTGTCAGCTTTCATCTTTGTGTTCTTGCATTCGTAATAAGGTACAGATATTCCGTCCTTTCAGTAAGGGCTTTTCAGTTCTTTTTCTTTCAGAATTCATTTCCTTATTAGGATCCCCTATACCATTGCTATGTTCCCTGCTGTTGTGAACTTTTCGTGTTATCTTTTGTTTTGTGAACTTTCATGAATCTTGTATTTGATCTCTTGTCCTGAACCCTGATCTGTGAACCTTGTTTGAATCTTAATCTAATATACTTGCTTGATTTTGATATAAACTTTAACCTGTTAAATCCTTATTTAACCTAACTGATTTTGAACCGTTCTTAGACTACATATGAAACGTTTTGGGGATAAACTACTTTTAAATAAGTAATATCATTTTAATGAAAGTTACTAAAAGTTTTGGAAGACCATTTTGAAGAAAACTATTTTGTAAGATCAGTGTTATGAAAACCATTTTTGAAGGATTGTTTAAATGGACTTTTAAATAGAAACCTTTAGAGATAAACTGTTGATATGAAACTTTGATTATAAACTTTTGTTACACTCTTTGAAATCATTTGATATAGTTCTTTAATCTGAACTTAAACTTTGATATAAAACTTAACCTGATAACTTCTAAATTGAACCTATGAGATATAATCCTGAACTGGTTGACATGAAACTTTGCCATGTACCCTTAGGATATGACCTTTTGATTCTTTGGTGGTACGCCCGACCTTTGACCTACAGTTTGATATTGCGAGCCAATCACTAGGCATGAGGGTTTCATGTCCATGTCATTGACGCACCTCTGACATGACTCTAGGGCAGGAGAGTGATGACTTGTTCCGTCCCTTATTTATTAATTGCTATGGCCATTATAATTATGATTATTGATTTGTCTGTGGGGCGTATGGGTGCACTCTAGATTTGACCTGTTATCTGTATATGTTATGTTATATGTTTATTGTTGTATTTATCTGGTGACTGATGGTGTGTGCGATACACGTCTTTCACATATCTGGGAGCTAGCTACTCTATTTAGTTACATTTGCAATGATATGATATGGCTTGTTGCTGGGCTCGTGATAGATTTCTGTTTTCTTTATCTATTGAACCTCATGAATTTTCCCTATTACTTGTTCCTTTTCTTTTCCTTAGTCTTATTCCTTAATTATTCCTGACATCGCATTTTTACATCTTGAGTTACCGGTATGACCTGTATTCATGATTTTCTTGATTCTACCACCTTTTATTGTTTGTTACCGTTATATCTGTTCACTGAGCTCTCGTAGCTCAGCCGCATTTTTTTTCCTGCGGCAGGTTTAGTAGGAAGCTGGGAATAAGAGAAGAGTGTATCTTTGGACTTAGAAGCTTGGATAGCTATGCTGGATTTAGAATTGGACCGAAGATAATATACTTTAGATATAATGTTTTGGAAGTTTTCATTTGTAACCCTATAGATTTAGTATTTCATTTGTTATCCTTTGATATTTTTGTATTAATGAAAATGTATGCTTGGTTTTATTCTGATGTGAATCCATTGTTGTGATATCTTTACCCTTGTCGGGTTGAGGTGTTACAGGTACTTGATGTAATATACATACGTGTGCAAAATAATAGTTTGATTTTGAATAGAACATTTAGAACAATCTGCAGGTTCCAAAATAGACGACGTAAGAATAATAAAGAATATTAGTCTTACCGCTAGACTCTCAGCGACCACCTTTACACTCTTAACAACTGCAGCTTCACTGACAAACTCTCTGATGCAAAGGCAAAAAGTAACACAAAAAGCAAAACAATCAGTAAAATGATTTCCCTAATCATACGATTTATCTAGAGGGTAAAAATGGCAAAGATTCTGAATATTCACCTGTTATCAGAAAGACCTCCAGTACTTTCCAGTAAATCCGGTGGAGCTGAAAGTCCAGAAAGTGTTGCTGCAGTAACTCTTAACCTCGAAAACTGTTCATGTCCCAAGCTACCTGCATGTCGTAACCTTTAGCATAAATCAACCGACTTTCTAAACTCTGATAAGTCAATGTCATATTTCTACATTTACAACATCCGTAGTGACAATTTGGTGTTGTCTTAATCATATTACAAGACGAAAAAACGAATAAAGTGCACAACCGTAAGTTTGCTTACTCGGGAATTGGAAACATTTATTTTCTTGTGTTTTAGCCCAACTGTAACCCCTAATTCCTCTGCTACATTAGATAAACCCTGCACACAAGAACAATAAGACATGAATATAATATTGAAAAACTTAAGGCACTAAAAAAGTAAGGTATTCCATAGAGGTGGCTTTTAAATGAGATGATTTGGGTTATTTTATCTCGCACAGGTCAGTCAACATTGGCTTTTGAGGAACAAGTCAACCAGATTGAAAGTAGCTTCAAAATCTATTTTTGATGAATGCAGCCTCCTAACGCATTAATGGCTCAAAAATTCAAATTATTTTTGATGATTGACAGATAATTAACTAATATTAAAAACAGGAGCCTGGACAAAAAGTGTTTGTTGGTGAACCCAACCCGACCCAGACCATTTTAAATCATAGTAAAACCTAAACAAATTACACCCAATCTGCCCATTTGGTCACCTCTAGTGTCTCTTATGATGTTTTAATCACTTACCTCAAAGATTTACTTTACATATGCATTCTCTGGAGGTTTGGAAACATGAAGCCATAACCCGTTTTCCCCTGAGCCAAGACTATTCAGGCAGATAGCATAATCTATACTTTCTCGCAAACGTTGATCAAAACTTTTAAGCCACTGCAGAAAAAATAAAGCATATTGAGTGACCAACTTCAGAAAGAAAATAGTTAAGAGTGGATATGAAGTCTAAAGAGGAACACACCTTCTGAGTTCCATTGTAGTTATAAGGCCCGCCAGATGTCAACCCAAAGAGTATATTGTATCTTCCTCTTGTGTTAGGGTTGGAATATAAAATAGAGAATAATCTAGCAATTTCAAGAAGTGCCACAACACCACTGCCATTGCTATCACTTCCAACTGATAATGCCTATAAGAGAGAATGAAAGACAAAATTCAGTACAAGTCCATCGTTTAGGAAGTAATAGAAAGGGTAAGATAGGTAAACTACCGGAGCTGCACCAAATGTATCATATGATGCGACAATGGCGATAGTTGGAAGCTGGTTTGAATCGCCATCAGCTTTAGATCCAGGCAACCATCCCTGAGAAAAGTTAAATCGATATCAGAAATCACCCAGCAAACACTCTTTTGTCCATTTTCTAAGATACACGCAACGCGTTCTATAAGATTACCCTAAAAGAAGTATGATTACAATAACAATCTACTTTCAGTTGGTTTGACCAACTTCCTTTTTGGCCAAAGTAACTTATGTGACCCGTTTGAAACTAAGCACAACCCAAATCAGCCCATTCATAAGCAAAGGGGTCGAAATTTCCACCTCTAAGTTGCATACATCTATTATCTAGATTTGGGGTTTTTGTATTCGAAAGTCGGGTTGTTTAATGATCTCACATGGTTCATTATTTAAGTTAGATTGGTTTGGTTCGGCCTCCATAAACTAGAAATGTAAACCTGCAAGATTTAAACCAACTTGACTTTGTGGTTTCTCCTAAACTAAGTTAGCCATTTGGTTTTGCAACTTTGCCTTTTAAACTTTGTAACTAAGTAAGCAATCTTCTAACCTATTCTTGTGCATTTTAAGCTCTGTCAAAACCAAGTAAATAACTGCACCGTTTTTCATATTATCAGTTTCATTTTCCGACGTCTGTCTGTGTGTTATGTTACACCTTTTGGTTTGGTGGGTTTTTAAGCTACCGGAAAAGGAGGGTGTTTAGATCATCTAATTTTTCTACATTCTAATTTTACTTAAGATGTCACTTATTGGTTTTTGTAAATCAAGATTTGTTTTCTTAAGTGGGTTTAATTGGTTCCAAACTGAACTGGAAATCAAAATAATCGAAATAAAGCAAGAATCGACAAGTTCGGTTTTAAAAAATTAGAAAACCATGTTTGCGGTGCGGTTTCCCTTACTGCCAAAATATCCACAGCGTCCCAATCCGCCTTATTTAGAGAATAATTCTTTTTTATTAGAGAAAGTTACCGAACTAGTCCATGACTTCGTTACTATTTACATCTATTTTTTATTTTGGTCATGTTCAACTGCTCAACTCCATCATTTTCATGACACGTGTCTTTGCAAGCACAAGTGTTAGATAATGATATTTTTTTGCTTTTGGCTTAAATGACAAATATACACTCAAACACATACACAACACATATTTCATTTTTCTTATTTTTTTTCTCTCTCTCTTATAACAACCAAAAGATCCGGCCAAAAAAATAACCTCAAGAACCATCACCTCCTAGCCGCCACCATCATCATAAAAATACACCACAAGATCCGGCCAAGACCATTGTAAAAAGACACAAAAGATCTTTGGCAATTGTTACTATTTCTCAAGAGATGTCAAGGGCACTAGGCCCATTCCCTATTACTACACCACGACCTGTATTCGTGTTAAAAATGTTAATATAATAATTTCTATTCATCAAATACAAAAGAACAGAATAAATAATACTACTTATACAAACTTCATCGCGATATGGTTCAGGAACACGATAGTTGTGGCTATGTTATTGTGCCCGTGTCCATTCCTTAAGACTTGTTTCAATTTTTGACAAAACGAAGTGGAACTAAGTTTCAATCATCGCCCTCTAGAATGTTGCAACATTTTAATGTTGTAACATGATTTACACTGTGTTCTTAAGTTTTTATTTTGAGGGAAGAGTATAGTGAAGAAAAATATAGAAAGTGGTGAGGAGAGAAAAATTAATATATTTAATTGAGTCTCAACTTAAAGAAATAAAGGGCAAATTTCACCATAAAAATTATACCACTTTTATTCTCTCAACTTTCATCCCAAATTTGGGATGAAAGTTTTGAAAAAAAAAAAAATCATTTCCCCCTCTTTCCTTTTATCTTCCCTAAAAAAAACTTGAGAACACAGTATATTTTTGTTTTCTTCTCTTTCTTTTACTTTTACTCCAAAATCAAAACTTGAGAACATAGTGTTAGTTTTGCAATTAAAAGCTAAGGAATAAAAGTATGGCTGAAAATTCAATAGTTTGAGGAAGAAGACATGAGTGTATTTAAGTCATTTATGAGAGAGAAAATTTTAGTTATGCATAATGACAGTCGGTGTAAAACCTCAACTCGAAAAGGGTCAAAATCTCACATTATGGTGTCCATCAGAACATACAAACGCAATCGGAAGACTTATAAACATAATGGTTACAAAGGTGTTCTAATGATAGTAACGAAATACTAACTCTATATATAATGAGTTCCAAAAATGAAATACAAATCCAAGCTCAAATCTAACTGAAGGTAAATCCAAGTCTAATCCAAAAGCAAATGGGTATCTATCATCGGGGTGGTCTACTAAGAGCTCCTATGCACTCTTCACTCAATCCCAGCTTCCAACCTAAAACCTGCCGCAGGAAAAGAAATGCGGCTGAGCTTAAAAAGCCCAGTGAACAGATATAAACCAAACGAATAATCGAACATATATAAGTATAGGGAAAAAGGAACATAAGCTCCTGCTGAACGAATATCATCTGTCAAACGAATAAGAGATCAATGATCAACTGAACAAAATATCATATATCATAAGAAGCAAATCATAGTGAAACATAAGGAGATCATAATGAAGTTTTACAACTTATGATTTGACGGATATAATCATGTCATATCATATCCATATATCCGTCAAATCATATCATATCATATCCATATATCCGTCAAATCATAAGTTGTACAAGGAGGGGAGACCTCTCAAGTACAAAATGGAGTAGCTAGCTGCCGGAAGTGAAATGGGGTGCATGGCACGCACAAACCAATCACTAATCATATCCAGAACAGAACAGAACAGAAACTAGGATGCATCCATACGCCCCCTGCAAAACAAATCATATATATACACCTGCTCATGACAGGTATATACACATATCATAATGGCCAATGTGCACAAATATCATAACAGAACAGAAGGGGACGTCGTGGATCAATCACACCTCCACAGAAAGTGTCATGCCATTGGTGCCTCAATGACATGGCCATGGTACCTCCATGGCTAGGAATACAGATAGCTCGGGCAACAGAACAGAACATAACATATCATATCAAGTCATCATATCATATCTAATCAGAGCATATCAAAACTGAACGGAATCATATTATAGCAAATGGACAGCAACCGAATATCATATCAATGAATAATAAAACGAATATCAAGCCAAGGATCATATCAAGGGAATCATAGCAAAGGCTCATATCAACGAAATCATAACAAATCAAACGAATCAAGTCAAGGATCGAGAAGTCATGAGAGAAAACACCCTTACTGAGAAAGGGTAGAATATCTGTACCTCAACCAGCAGATGCAAAACACACCAGAAACATAAAGATCAGAAGTTACTCCTTCTTCAGCGAATCTACACGAATTAATGATCGTCTTATTATTTAAGAACCATTTCGTAAGTTATTACTGATTCAGTACTTATTGTTGTTCAGATTGCCATATAAGGTTTTCCTGCTATTTATAGCAACTTCCCAAATTTAGTAAGTTTTCAAATTTAGTAACTTTCTGAATTTAGTAACTTTAGGGTAACACCCATCAATTAGCGAAACTTAGGTGTTTAAAAATGATAATAGGTTAACTTAAAGGTTTAATATGACAAATATCATAGTTTAGGGTCTTATATATCATTTTAGCAAAGTATAGGGTTTAATGTGTCAATTACCAAAGTTTAGGGTTAAAAGTGTAAATTCAGGTTTTTCCTATAGTCTACTCGAACATATATATCAGATATATTGAAGTATGCATGCATGTTTTATGTAAAGAGCAAGAACACGTTCAGGAGGTCGGGGAAACTCGTGATAAAGATTAAACATGGTATAATCGGTTTATTGGATGACGAGGTGTGTATGTTTTCTAGAGAGAGAAGTAAAGAAAACACACACACCTCAAGTGTTACAATGAGAATCCCAACCCTCCTAGTTGTGACTAGGAGGGTATTTATTACAAGAATACAAGCCTAATTTAGCACTAATGTCTAAACTAGTCCTTGTACAAAGAAAGAAGTGCAATTCCCACATATGACAAAACTTTAATGCTAACATTTTATAATTTCATGCTTATATAAAATTCTCAAACTAAAAACATTGATTTTGTTCAATACGGATGACCATGCTTTTACACCCTTTTTTTTAAAACTCGTTCATAAGTGCAAACGTCAATTGACCCAACGCAAGTTCTATTTGATCGCGAGCTACGTATACAGGCCTTGGTTAGATCGATCCAAAACACACACCAAACATGACATGCAATAACAGCCCAAGTTTTATTATTTTATGTGGGGTTTGTGATCAATTTAACGAGACAATCAAGTGAATGATAGCATGGTTCACATGGTCCAAAACAGAAACAATAGTCGTCATATATATTTCATATCTCACGTTTTAGAACAGATTATAAGCACACCTATAGTCCCTTCATATAACTATATTATTAACGAAACATTTGGATTAAGTTTCAAGTCTTATACGTATAAATGTTTATCATAAGTCAGTAAAACACAAGGACGTTTATGGAGTTACCTTTGGATCGGTGTTGAGAAACGAAACAAAACACCAGGACTCAAACCTACATCCCGTTCGCAGGGGCGTCTCTGAGTATTTACGTGCCCTATCCGAGCCGTTAAAAAATATGCCCCTTAGACCCCTTAGGCTTTAAGCGAATTAAATAATTGGGCTTATAAATTTATTATGGGTTATATGTTTAGTTATAAGATTGGAATTTAATTAGGCCCAAGTTTAAATGTTTAATACCTATTTTAAAAAATACATATAATATATATACATATATATATATATATATGATTTTTTTTTTAAATGTGCCCTCGCGTAAAACGGACCCTAGCCCGTTGGCCTCCCCGGCCCACCCAAGAGCCGCCCATGCCCGTTCGAATAAGCACTGAACGATTCACCCCAACACATGACTACCCCCGATCTCCTTCCCTCGGCTAGACACCAACTGATCACCACCTTAACACCTTCGTATCTTGGTCTTCTCGAGAAAATAAGAGCAGCCGATTTAGTAAGTTATTTAGGGTTTAATGTGTGAGAATGAGGTGTGTATATCAAGTTAATATGAGAAACAAATGGGAAAAATGGGCTGGGTATTGCCGAGTCCTTAGGGATATATTGAATGACCATTTCTTATTCACAAGTTCAAATTTTCTTATATATTCAAAGTGATTTGTGTACAACATAAAAAATACAATTCGGCCCACACATGCCTTCTTAAACGTGTTATATTATTTTAAAATATATAGATGGTATCGATTTTATTGTAACTTAGGTATAAAGTTTTCATTGAGTAACTTAACTTCATAACATAAATGTCTAAACTTTAATTTATATTTGTGTCATAAGTTCAAAAGTTATTCGGATTTTAGGTCGTTATAGTCGGTGTGAAACATTGTTAAATGAAATGATAATAAAAAAAGTAGAGAAAACATAATGAGTTATTATGGAAAGTATATAGCGTATTTATAACTTTTACACATTATTTTCTCATATATAATCTATCTATCTATATATATAATAAACAAAGGTTTTTTTGAAAACTTGCCATGTCATTTAAGCCATGTTGGCACTCTTTCCATGTCATTAATGCCACATCATTAAATCCATGTGGCATAGAAAATCATTAATTCCGTTTTCCAACCTTTTTATTACGGAATGTTTTAAATTTTAGTTAATGTGATATCCTTAAATTAAGGAGTAGAAAATCATTATTTGGTATTTTTGTAAGCCTAATGTCATTTCTTTATTTGCAGTCTTCAATGGGCAGATATGCTCTTTGGTTTTACACCCGAAATCACAAAAAACGAATTGAGAAAGAATTTTCATTTTGCAAAATCCTCCTCTTACGGTAACTCATTCTTTATTCATTTTGTTTTTAAATGAGAACCTCAATCTATTTAGGACATTAACCAAAAGGTTCGACTAACGTATTCTCACAATCTTGATAGGTTCATTACGCTAATTGTGTGATTTGGATTTTAATTGTTCGATAAAAATCCATTGCCTTTGATTATCTTTATCACAGTGAATTGCAAATAGACTTCACCTTTTGTCCCTCTATATGAAATTGAATCTTTGCTCAGTTTTTGAAATTCAGTTAAGTTATGAGGCTTTGTAAATAACACAAACTATATGTAATGGTGACCTAACTTAGATTGATCGTAATGTATTTATATTATTTGTTGGTGTTGTAAAAAATAAAAGTGATGATGTTGCCATGATTTGTATTAATTGTGATATGTTTGGATTGGTTGTGGTGATTGTCTGATTGAAATAATTGTTGTTCGATGCCCAAGTTGGGTTCTAATAAAATTTTCTTTTCAAATAAAATAAAATAATAATAATTGTTGTTCGATGTTCGAACTATTTAATATTTTTATTCGTAATGTTATTTTGAGCTCCAGAAAGGTTATAGGTACACCGATCTATCAAATCGGCAAAGAAAAGGTCTCGCCGGAAAATTTTCCGGTGATGGTGGTTGCCGGACGGCGGAGGGGTTTTGGCCGGAGAAGAAGGCGGCGAGGGGTGGGGGTGAGAGAGAGAGAGAGAGAGAGTGTTATATGTGGGGTGTATGTGTAAAATAAGAAATAAATAAAAAGTGGAGGTTTATATATTTTTGAGGAGTGACCAAACGTGTACAAACGAAAGTCAAGGGTCATCCAAGAAATATAGTTAACAACTTTTTGACTAAAAGACAAAAAAGACCAGTCGCCCAAAAAATATGGTCCCCAGTCGCCCAAGAAAGTACCTAGTATGAGTGGTACTATGTAAGTACATGGTAGGGGACACTTGGCACAATTTTATAATATTCACCCAAGATTTTCAGGCGACCCTCTCCCATAGGGTATTTGGAGAAAATTTTTTTTGGAGCATTTAAGGTAAGCACATGTGTACTTGTGGGGCAGTTAAAGAATTATCCTTTTTGTTTTTGTCATCTAATTTTTTATTTTACTTAAAATGTCACTTATTGGTTTTTGTAAATCAAGATTTGTTTTCTTAAGTGGGTTTATAGTCTGCAAACTGAACTGGAAATTAAAATAATCCAAATAAAGCAAGAATTTTAAAAATTAGAAAACCATGTTTGCGGTGCGGTTGCCACAGCGTCCCAATCCGCCATATTTAGAGAATAATTCTTTTTTTATTAGAGAAAATTACCGAACTAGTCCGTAACTTGGTCACTATTTGCATTTATTTTTTATTTTGGTCATGCTCAACTCCTTCATTTTCATGACATGTGTCCCTACAAGTATAAGGCTATGTTTGGCGCGGAGCTGTTTGGAGCTTTTTGGGGTGATGAGCGGTGGGCAATGATCTTTTTGATTTTTATTGTTTGTTTGGCAAAGGAGCGGTGAGCTTTGCTAATTTTTAGAAAGAATCTCATTTTTCCAATGCTTATTTAAGAAGCGGTGAGCTGTGAGCTGTAGCTACTGCTCACAGCTCACTGCTACTTTTACCAAACATAGCCTAAGTGTTAGATAATGATATTTTTTTTTGGCTTAAATGAAAAATATACCCTCAAACACATACACAACACATATTTCCTTTTTCTTATCTTTTTTTCTCTCTTATAAGAACCAAAAGATCCGGCAAAAAAAATAACCTCAAGAACCATCACCTCCCAGCCGCCACCATCATCATAAAAAGACACCACAAGATCCGGTCAAGACCATTGTAAAAAGACACCACAAGATCTTTGGCAATTGTTACTATTTCTCAAGAGATGTCAAGGGCGCTAGGCCCATTCCCTATTACTACACCACAACCTGTATTCGTGTTAAAAATGTTAATATAATAATTTCTATTCATCAAATACAAAAGAACATAATAAATAATACTACTTATACAAATTTCATCGCGATATGGTTCAGGAACACGATAGTTGTGGCTATGTTATTGTGCCCGTGTCCATTCCTTAAAACTTGTTTCAATTTTTGACAAAACGAAGTGGAACTAAGTTTCAATCATCGCCCTATAGAGTGTTGCAACATTTTAATGTTGTAACATGATTTACACTGTGTTCTTAAGTTTTTATTTTGAGGGAAGAGTATAGTGAAGAAAAATATAGAAAGTGGTGAGGAGAGAAAAATTAATATATTTAATTGAGTCTCACCTTAAAGACCTTAAAGAAATAAAGGGCAAATTTCACCATAAAAATTATACCACTTTTATTCTCTCAATTTTTTTTCCCAAATTTGGGATGAAAGTTCTGACCCAAAAAAAAAAAAAGAAAAAAAAAAAAAATCATTTCCCCTCTTTCCTTTTATCTTCCCTAAAAAAAACTTGAGAACACAGTATATTTTAGTTTTCTTCTCTTTCTTTTACTTCAAAATTAAAACTTGAGAACACAGTGTTAGTTTTGCAATTAAAAGCTAAGGAATAAAAGTATGGTTGAAAATTCAATAGTTTGAGGAAGAAGACATGAGGATATTTAAGTCATTTATGAGAGAGAAAATTTTAGTTATGCATAATGACAGTCGGTGTGAAACATTGTTAAATGGAATGATAATAAAAAAGATTGAATTATTATGGAAAGTTGCGTATTTATAACTTTTACACATTATTTTCTCATATGCAATAAAAATTAAAAGGTCATGGTCTTGGTTTAAGGTTTTGTGTTGTTTTTATAACATTAACTATAAGAATCAAAAGGCTTGTGTCTCAATGATATTTCATATGTAAGAATGATCTCCAACCAAATGCTTGTGGGTTCAATTCCTGCTTAAAATAACGTGAGATTGATTTATTGTGTAAATATTGTGAGATACTTAATTGTCGTTTAAAAAAATAACTATAAGATATGTAAGATGTTTCTTAACTTTCCAAAATTATTGAATCTTCTATGAAACCTTTTGCGCTTATTAATTTCTATAATCAATTACTTGTGGCTATATTAATAAAGATTTTGTTGTATTTTTTTGGCCGCACTTACAACAAAATAAACATTTGAAGTTTATGTTACAAAAAGAATAACATCGTCAACATACTTACTAATAATGTATTGAGTATTAAGTAAGTTAAAAAGAAAGAAAACTAATTTTTATTCAAGAATGGTGTGCTTAAGGAAAACCAAAACTTTTTATTTTTATGTTTATTAAATACAAAATTATATTTAGTAAATTTATTGATATAAGAATAACTTATATAATTTCAACCATATGAAAATAAAAAGCAAACAAAGTTTAAAACAATGTAAATGTAAATTATATAGGATTACACCGGCACTCCAAATATCAGCCTCAGCACCATAATGCCTGCGCAAAACTTCAGGAGCCACATAATATGCGCAAAACTTCAGGAGCCACATAATATGCACTTCCAACAAGGTCTTTGAATACATCTCCTGCACCGTCAAGTAACTTTAAGTTCAAAACACATGTGAGGTGTTCAATAGGCAGTTAGTTGATGGTAGAGACCAAGTTAACGTCCAATTGGCCGATTAAAAGGTCAAAGAAGCGGTCAACTCAATTTGGACAACCACAGGTGTAATTTTTTGCGTTCTAGGACGAAACATGCAATTTTGCTACAACCACAGGGACGATTTATGTAATTTACTCTTTAATTTCAGAGGTCTCGCTAATTATTAATATTTTAATCAAAGGCGGCTTCTTGTGATTTTCGGTGGCCTTCTACCATACCAAAAAAAAAAAAAAAAAAAAAAAAGAAAAAAAAAGTGGTATCTACAACTTTTACTATTAAAGAGAAATCACAAAGGAACAAATTATCAAAAATAGAGCTCTTGTTATTCCTCGTAATTTGTTAAATCACTTAATAACAAAAGTACGATTTAGTAGACTGTCACCGCACGCCCTTCAAGCCGTGCCTGCTCAGTTTGGATTAAAAAAACCTAGTCCTAAAGTGTATGTACATAAAATACGTGAGGCCAGGGCACTCGATCGAATATGGGTTGTCTAACAAGTGGACTAGCTAGCTAGCTTGTATAGAATTTGACTTGACTTGATGCCATTCATTAGCTTGTATCCCATTTTCTTTGATATCAACTACATAGTTGTGTGGAACAAGAAACTTCGGTGTGTGTATTTATCTTTCTAACTAGACAATCGCTTTAATCAATTCAATGAAAAAAAGATTAGGTTCCACTTATCACGTGTATAGTCTTCTACAAGAGATACTGAATCGTACGTACTTTATTAGATTCGTATACATTGACCCGTTTTAACTTTATTATGACCACATAGCTTGAAAATACTAATATTTTACTACCTACTCGTTAGTCACCTACTATTCTATGATAAACCGAAATGAAGGAACCTTGTAAGTTGTTACATATGGACTACCAAAACATTACTTGACCATTCGAGTTTGTTGATTTCGAGTTTTATGTTGTACGATGTCATGAACTGAGATCCAGAGTACATAGTCTGACATTCGATTATCAAAGAACAATGACATTCGATTATCAAAGAACAAAATTTCTAAATAAATTGCCTGGAAAAGATTACAGAGGTTACATGTATCACATAACCAAAATTTTCTGCATGTTTCTGATTATAACAAATAATTAATCCTCAAGGTAACTACAAGTAAAGCTACAAGAGACCATCATGGTTCATGATGAGCACATCTAATCTCTGCAGTAACAACAAAGGTTGTGTGGCTCAATGACATCATCAAACTGATTTGACTTTGCGTGATGGCGGGCGGCGGAAAAGACTAATCAGATCATCAAGACCCTGTTGAAAGATATCGTGTGAGTGTTTTGTCTCCCAAATAATACCGCCTCAAATATGCAGTAAAGAGAAAGATGATACATACCCTGGTAGTTATCATGAGTAAACTGAAAAGGGTGATCAAGTATGATCCAAGACCAAGCAGCAAAAGCAAGTCAAATGTCACACTGGCGACCTGCAATTGAGTCAAGGTGATTGTATGGTTAGCTTTGAAAAAGTATGTCCAGGTGATTGTATGTTTACTTCTATGGGTCAAACTCAAAGAACAATGACATTCGATTATCAAAGAAC
Organism: Artemisia tridentata subsp. tridentata; assembly: GCA_021014915.2. Classification (NCBI taxonomy): domain Eukaryota; kingdom Viridiplantae; phylum Streptophyta; class Magnoliopsida; order Asterales; family Asteraceae; genus Artemisia; species Artemisia tridentata. The sequence goes on along the minus strand of CP139504.1, from coordinate 439,243,319 downwards.
AAAATTTCTAAATAAATTGCCTCGAAAAGATTACAGAGGTTACATGTATCACATAACCAAAATTTTCTGCATGTTTCTGATTATAACAAATAATTAATCCTCAAGGTAACTACAAGTAAAGCTACAAGAGACCATCATGGTTCATGATGAGCACATCTAATCTCTGCAGTAACAACAAAGGTTGTGTGGCTCAATGACATCATCAAACTGATTTGACTTTGCGTGATGGCGGGCGGCGGAAAAGACTAATCAGATCATCAAGACCCTGTTGAAAGATATCGTGTGAGTGTTTTTTCTCCCAAATAATACCGCCTCAAATATGCAGTAAAGAGAAAGATGATACATACCCTGGTAGTTATCACGAGTAAACTGAAAAGGGTGATCAAGTATGATCCAAGACCAAGCAGCAAAAGCAAGTCAAATGTCACACTGGCGACCTGCAATTGAGTCAAGGTGATTGTATGGTTAGCTTTGAAAAAGTATGTCCAGGTGATTGTATGTTTACTTCTATGGGTCAAACTGGTAAAAAAATGGAAAAAAGAACGAGAGGCCAACTTCACCTGATAGATCTGCAAAGTGCTAACTGTTGAATCATAGAAGGTGAACATCCCATCAAGTACGTCATGTTGCAAATTTACCTCTACAACATGATCTGCTAATTCCTGCAAATGAAGAATAAGACTGTGAGAGTCTGTCTAAATAAAGATATATGAGCTTAGTCCGTATTTCAGAAAAGTTATGGTCATTCAAGCAAACCCAAAAAGAACAAAAAGTAATAGAGCTCCATAGTCAATACCTTCTTTAATGCCGTGATGAATGCACTGTCCTTTGAGAGAAAAGGTGCTACTCGAGGTGTTCTGGACATAAGGTCAAGCCATGATCGTATATAAGAAGGATTGACTGCCAAACTACTGTTATCAGCAAAAATATTGATATTCTTTCCTTGTTGACCATAAATATGCCTCTGCACAACAAAATTCAGATGATTGAGTTCACGTTACATGCGAAAGAGTGAAAGGTACTTGATGTAATATGCATACGTGTGCAAAATAATAGTTTGATTTTGAATAGAACGTTTAGAACAATCTGCAGGTTCTGAAATAGACGACGTAAGAATAATAAAGAATATCAGTCTTACCGCTAGACTCTCAGCGACCACCTTTACACTCTTAACAACTGCAGCTTCATTGACAAACTCTCTAATGCAAAGGCAAAAAGTAACACAAAAAGCAAAACAATCAGTAAAATGATTTCCCTAATCATACGATTTATCTAGAGGGTAAAAATAGCAAAGATTCTGAATATTCACCTGTTATCAGAAAGACCTCCAGTACTTTCCAGTAAATCCGGTGGAGCTGAAAGTCCTGAAAGTGTTGCCGCAGTAACTCTTAACCTCGAAAACTGTTCATGTTCCCAAGCTACCTGCATGTTGTAACCTTTAGCATAAAGCAACCGTCTTTCTAAACTCTGATAAGTCAATGTCATATTTCTACATTTACAACATCCGTAGTGACAATTTGGTGTTGTCTTAATCATATTACAAGATGAAAAAACGGAATAAAGTGCACAACCGTAAGTTTGCTTACTCGGGAATTGGAAACATTTATTTTCTTGTGTTTTAGCCCAACTGTAACCCCTAATTCCTCTGCTACATTAGATAAACCCTGCACACAAGAACAATAAGGCAGGAATATAATATTGAAAAACTTAAGGCACTAAAAAAGTAAGGTATTCCATAGAGGTGGCTTTTAAATGAGATGATTTGGGTTATTTTATCTCGCACAGGTCAGTCAACATTGGCTTTTGAGGAACAGGTCAACGAGATTGAAAGTAGCTTCAAAATCTATTTTTGATGAATGCAGCCTCCTAACGCATTAATGGTTCAAAAATTCAGAACTATTTTTGATGATTGACAGATAATTAACTAATATTAAAAACAAGAGCCTGGACAAAAAGTGTTTGTTGGTGAACCCAACCCGACCCAGACCATTTTAAATCATAGTAAAACCTAAACGAATTACACCCAATCTGCCCATTTGGTCACCTCTAGTGTCTCTTATGACGTTTTAATCACTTACCTCAAAGATTTGCTTTACATATGCATTCTCTGGAGGTTTGGAAACATGAAGCCATAACCCGTTTTCCTCTGAGCCAAGACTATTCAGGCAGATAGCATAATCTATACTTTCTCGCAAACGTTGATCAAAACTTTTAAGCCACTGCGGAAAAAATAAAGCATATTGAGAGACCAATTTCAGAAAGAAAATAGTTAAGAGTGGATATGAAGTCTAAAGAGGAACATACCTTCTGAGTTCCATTGTAGTTATAAGGCCCGCCAGATGTCAACCCAAAGAGTATATTGTATCTTCCTCTTGTGTTAGGGTTGGAATATAAAATAGAAAATAATCTAGCAATTTCAAGAAGTGCCACAACACCACTTCCATTGCTATCACTTCCAACTGATAATGCCTATAAGAGAGAATGAAATACAAAATTCAGTACAAGTCCATCGTTTAGGAAGTAATAGAAAGGGTAAGATAGGTAAACTACCGGAGCTGCACCAAATGTATCATATGATGCGACAATGGCGATAGTTGGAAGCTGGTTTGAATTGCCATCAGCTTTAGATCCAGGCAACCATCCCTGAGAAAAGTTAAATCGATATCAGAAATCACCCAGCAAACACTCTTTTGTCCATTTTCTAAGATACACGCAACGGGTTCTATAAGATTACCCTAAAAGAAGTATGATTACTATAACAATCTACATTTTTAGAAGGTTGTAAGCATTAATATACACTTTGAGCTACTTTCAGTTCGTTTGACCAACTTCCTTTTTGGCCAAAGTAACTTATGTGACCCGTTTGAAACTAAGCACAACCCAAATCAGCCCATTCATAAGCAAAGGGGTTGAAATTTCCACCTCTAAGTTGCATACATCTATTATCTAGATTTGGGGTTTTTGTATTCGAAAGTCGGGTTGTTTAATGATCTCACATGGTTCATTATTTAAGTTAGATTGGTTTGGTTCGGCCTCCATAAACTAGAAATGTGAACCTGCAAGATTTAAACCAACTTGACTTTGTGGTTTCTCCTAAACTAAGTTAGCCATTTGGTTTTGCAACTTTGCCTTTTAAACTTTGTAACTAAGTAAGCAATCTTCTAACCTATTCTTGTGCCTTTTAAGCTCTGTCAAAACCAAGTAAATAACTGCACCGTTTTTCATATGATCTCCTTGAGTAAAACAGTTTATCAAGCAAGTGCCGTCAAAACAGGTGCCACATTTGACATATAATGTTGACGTTTTGTAAAATTTGCCACGACCTTATCTGATTAATGCTTGATTGATCAAGCTTAGAGAAATTAGATGTACATAGGAAATAACCTGGATATTCGTAATTGTGGGTGATGAAAGTTTCTTAGGAGCCGGTGATGAGACAATAAGCTTGTATCTGTAAATAGAAAGAATAAAACCGTCATTATCCATATTACAGAATGTACTAAAAACAATTAATGGATCTTAACAGTAAACAGGTTAAATCACAAAAAGACAAGTATCAATGTGTCACAGAAACATGTGACGACTTGTAGAAGTGATGAAGGCTATGTCTATGTAATTGGCTCGTTGTAAGAGGAAGGCTAATTGTGTAAATATAAACTAAGTTTCATATTTGCGAAACAATAGAGAAAGGACATACAGTCGATTATGTGAGGGGTGTAGTAGTTGATAAAAACCAAAGTTGAAATCCACACAAACTGTTAATTAAACTATAAGTCAATAACGGTAAAAATGTTGCATTTGAAGTCTACAGTTTTAAATAATCATCAAGCTAAGGTAACAATGACAAAAAGTTGATTCACATAATTTCAACAGCTTTTATTCGAGAAAACCAGGGAGCAATGGTAAGCATATAGCCATATACTAACCCGCCAGTAGTTGCTGTTGCAGGCTGACCAGCTGCATCATTTCTCTTGATATCAGCTAACACTTTATCTAAATCTTCATCTTCAAAGGCAAAATACACAGGATACTGTAAAACAGAAAATTAATTAAAAAAAACAAGATATAAATAGAATGAAACACTGTAATAATATTAACTGATGTAATTTATATGCACCATATAATGACTAGTGACGAATCAAAACTGCTAGCGAGCTCTTTAAGCACCATATCTAGATACTGTTTCGTACTTAAAATCATACATGAACTACACCTCAGTATCAACTGCTATAAGTAGATTACAGAAACGAGTGCCAATTGAAACCTAGTTGGAGAATAGAAGCGAAGGGGAATTATGAACATAGAGAGAAGGGGAAAGGGGTACACAGACGCATGTTAAAAATAATACTAGTTATGCATAAAAATGTGCAAACTCACATTGATAGTAGCGTGTATTAGCTTCTGCTCTAAATCAACCAATTGTTTCTTCAAATTCTCCTTATCAAAACTATCATCATGTCCACCAACAGTTTCACTCCTCTCAGGACGAAGAATTTGAGGAAGTAGAAGTAATAAGCCCCCCAAAGGCTTTCCCTGTTCGATGTATTCTGCCATATTGTCAACAATAGTTAAGCACTGGATCAGATTATTATAAAAGATTCATACACCCCCAAACTTGATACATAAAGACTGAATTCCAGTACGTTAAATTTTCAAACACGCAGTCCTTTAAGCACAATCCGGGTAAAATAAGATCCAATTTGTGGGTGAATAGGCACCATTGATATGATAGTATAAAAGATGTGTGTTCACAAGAGTTTTTATAACTGTCACAATTCCCGAGTCACTAAAATGACAATGTCATTCACAATTTTCATAAAATGCTGCAAGGTGAGTATTTAAGTAATTTGGTTCCATCAAATGTACTCTTTTGAACTTGAACCTTGCTTCAATATCTAACACTTATCCAAAAAAGAAATACATGTCATCTTTGAATTTGTTCCTGAAAGTTGACTGTTACTAGTTGATGCAGCATTTTTAACGAAGCCCTGCCCAGTACTATGTTAAACACACTAGAAATTGCATCCTTCAAAGAAGTGAAGTCAAAGTTGGGTCCTAAATTGTTTTGTATCCTTCTTCTAGTTATTATTAGAGTTAATTTCAAAAATGGTCCCTATACTTGACCGGGTTTAACACTTTTAGTCCCCATACTTTTTTTTAACGGATCTGCTCCCCAAACTTGCGACCCATAACGAATTTGGTCCCTTGACCAAATATTCCGTTAGTTTGACCGTTTAAAAGGATGAAATGACCAAACTACCCTCATATTATTATTATTATTATATCTGCTGATCAATTTGGGAACTGGGGTTTTAAAAATCAGTTCCGAGGAAGAACAAGAAATAAAGAAGATAATAATTAGAGTGATTAAAGAAGAAGAACAAGAGGAGATAATATCAATTCATCCATATGTTCATTATCACTGCCAATGCTTATATCAGTTCCACATACTTTCTTCCATTTCCATTTCCACTTAACCAACCACCTTTTTATTCTTGGCCATCCATTCTTCATGGAAATAAGTGGCAAACAGTCATCATTAATGTAAAAAGTTTTGAGCTTGGTTTGACTACCTAAACAGTCAACAGAAAACACTTCTAAAAGAGGGAAAAGAGTTTCAAAATTGTTTGTGAATTCAGGTGCTACATAGAGATGCTTTACTTGATTTCCATGTTTAAGCATTTTGATTATTTCATCCCAATACCATTGAACACCTTGAAAGAATAATCATTCAACTAATTAAACTTTGAGGACTATGGCTTGTAACCAATGTATTCGGTCTTTGATTTTGTGAAGGTGAGTGAGCAGCCACATATACCATGAAGAGTAAGTTTATAATGATGTACCTTGCTCTTCTTTACACAAACTATGAACTGAACACGTGAGGCTTATTACAGTTAACTCTTTGATATCTGAAATCAACACTTTCAGCAACACTTAAATCACAAAAACAACAAACCATCAACACCACCATCGAATCCAAACAACTACATATTTCTCACTATTTTATTTTTCATCCAGATAATTATAGCTCAGATCTTTCATTGATTTTCTGCTGTCTTGAGGAAATCTGAGAAATGGGTTTTTCTGGGTCAACTAAAGTAGTGAATTTCCTAAAAGGGTTTGATGAAAAATGTAGAAAATATTGGGTTTTAGGGGCCGAGTGGTGACGATCGTTTTTGTGGTGGTGTGGGTGGTTGTTTTGGTGATGGTGGTAGTGGTGGCGGGGTAGCGGATTTATTGGTGGATGTGGGTGGTTGTTTTGGTGATGGTGGATGTGGGTGGTTGCTTTATGACATGTAAAGAAGAGGTTTAGAAGATATAACCTGGAAAAAATACCCGAAATGACTAAAATACCCTTCAAGTTAACAGTAAACAAATGGATTTATTGGTCAAGGACCCGATGGGGAGCAAAAAAAAAAAAAGAAAAAAATACGCGGATGATACTTGTGGTTTACACGAATTTCAAGTTTGTGGGTGCTATTTCATTTTATTTACGTCAGACATACCTAATTTGGCAAACGTTTCACGAGTTTGGTCCCTATCTTGGATGGGCGTTAACTTTGACCGTTAAGTGTATAAATATTATTTGCCCGTTAGTCCCTCCGTTAGTTTTGTTTGCATCGTTAGTCCTATTTTTTTCATCATTAGTCCTATATGTTGGTCAAGGGTCAACTCAAATGGTCCATTTAGATATAATTTGACCTGCCATTTCAAGGAGTTTTGAACTAGTTCAAATATATATAAAAATACCGTTGGACTCGTTTTTTCGTGCTCTTTCGTCTGATTCTTTACGTTTTCATCCGACTTTTAACTTTTTCGTCCGATTCTTTACGTTTTCGTCCGATTTTTTACGTTTTCGTCCGATTCTTTACGTTTTCGTCCGATTTTTTACGTTTTCGTCCGATTCTTTACGTTTTCGTCCGATTCTTTATGTTTTCGTCCGAATTTTTACGTTTTCGTCCGATTCTTTACGTTTTCGTCCAAATTTTTACGTTTTCATCCGAATTTTTACGTTTTCGTCTGTTTTTTTTACGTTTTCGTCTGTTTTTTACGTTTTCGTAGGTTTTTTTTACGTTTTCGTCCGTTTTATTACGTTTTCTTAGGGGTTTTTTTTTTTATGTTTTCGTCTGATTCTTTACGCTCGTCCGATTCTTTAGGTTTTCGTCCGATTCTTTATGTTTTTTCCGATACTTTACGTTTTCGTCTGTTTTTTTACGTTTTGGTATGAATTTTTACGTTTTCGTATGTCTTTTTACGATTTCGTCCGTTTTTTTACGTTTTCGTCTGTTTTTTAAGGTTTTAATCAATATTTTTACGTTTTCGTCCGTTTTTTACATTTTCGTCCGTCGTAAAAAAAAAAAGTAATTTTTGTAAAAAAAAAGTATTTTTTCTAAAAAAAAAAAAAGTAATATTTTTTTTAGAAAAATTATTTTTTTTTTAGAAAAATTAATTTTTGTTTCGAAATTAATTTTTTTTACGAAAATTAATTTTTTTTTCCGAAATTAATTTTTTTACAAAAATTACTTTTTTTTCGAAATTAATTTTTTTACAAATTTTTTTTTTCCGAAACAAATTTTTTTTTTCGAAAGTTCTTAATTTTTTTAGAAAAATTAATTTTTTTTCGAAATTAATTTTTTTACAAAAATTAATTTTTTTTTCGAAACTAATTTTTTTAGAAAAATTATTTTTTTTTTTAGAAAAATCATTTTTTTTTGGTTATGTGTTATTTTGTCTTGTATGTATAAGGGTTTGAAAAAAAAAGATGACGAAAGCGTAAAAAACAAAAAGAGAGTACGAAAACATAATAAAACAGGCGAAAACGTAAAAAAACAAATGAAAATGTAAAAAAACGGACGAAAACGTAAAAATATTGATGAAAACCTTAAAAAATAGACGAAAACGTAAAAAAAACGGACGAAATCGTAAAAAGACATACGAAAACGTAAAAATTCAGACCAAAACGTAAAAAAACATGACGAAAACGTAAAGTATCGGAAGAAAACATAAAGAATCGGACGAAAACCTAAAGAATCGGACAAAAACGTAAAAATTTGGACGAAAACGTAAAGAATCGGACGAAAACGTAAAAATTCGGACGAAAACGTAAAAATTCGGACGAAAACGTAGAATCGGACGAAAACGTAAAGAATCGGACGAAAACGTAAAAAATCGGACGAAAACGTAAAGAATCGGACGAAAAAGTTAAAAGTCGGACGAAAACGTAAAGAATCGGACGAAAGAGCACGAAAAAAACGAGTCCAACGGTATTTTTATATATTTTTGAACCAGTCCAAAACTCCTTGAAATGGCAGGTCAAATTATATCTAAATGGACCATTTGAGTTGACCCTTGACCAACATATAGGACTAACGATGCAAAAAATAGGACTAACGATGCAAACAAAACTAACGGAGGGACTAACAGGCAAATAATATTTATACACTTAACGGTCAAAGTTAACGCCCATCCAAGATAGGGACCAAATTCGTGAAACGTTTGCCAAATTAGGTATGTCTGGCGTAAATAAAATGAAATAGCACCCAAACTTGAAATCCGTGTAAACCACAAGGACCATCCGTGTAATTTTTTCAAAAAAAATATAGGGACTAAAAGTGTTAAACCCGGTCGAATATAGAGACCATTTTTGAAATTAACTCTTATTATTATTATTATTATTATTATTATTATTATTATTATTATTATTATTATTATTATTATTATTATTATTATTATTATTATTATTATTATTATTATTATTATTATTAGAGTAAACGAGTAGGTTAACCCGCGCGTTGCTGCGTGGAACCCTTTTATTCTAAAGTCAAACATTAACCCCAATCAATTTGTGGTTACACTTGCAGAGCAATACAAAGTCGCGAAAAAATTAAACAATGTCAAACTATATTCTATAAGCATTTACAAAGAATTATCATGTAGCCAAAAAATTGTAAAGATACTTGCTCTGTTCGCATCTTCACACTAAGATTAATCTCTTTATAAATCATATCTTCCGGTGAAAGGACTTTTCTGCATCATCAACAGTCAGATTTAATGTACTAAATTGCAATAAAAGAGTAGTTTATAAGTCAAGTATGGTTTAAAGATATACCTGTATATCTCTTCTGCTTCTTTGTACTTGTTTTGTTGTAAATAAGCTCAAGCCAAATTGCCTAATAACTATGCCTTTAAAATACAAACCCCTGCAACTATCCTGAATTACAGCACTAAACTTGTATGGCTAGCCACATAATGCTTGGATATATATATCTACATATTATATATAACAGGATGCGCATGACGTCATCAAATGCAGGATTGATGAATAAGCGCTGGATTGATGACTAATCATGCTCTTAATCCACCTAAGCATGCCATGTAAGCAAAGTTTGACCAAATTAATTCGACAGTTGACTTTTAAATCCGAATTTTTAAAAAATAGATACTAATAGCATTCGAACTTGGGTTGTTTATAAGGTTTACATGTATTGATTACCACTAGACCAACACATTTTTTTGATTCTATCTTGCAAACCCAAATCTATAAACCTATGCTGTGAGATAATTATTAGAATCCAGGCAACCCTAATCAAAACATATACGTAAAAAAAACCACACCTCATTCATAATATATTTTTTCTCAAAAACCCTACTGTCCCTTTTCCTCACAATCTCCTCTAATGATCAGTTTATGGTTTTTTGTGTTTTCTTCATCACAGGTTTGCAAAACAGGTTTGCAAGTAAACATTGATGGTTTATAATATTTGTCCATTCATTGTCGGGAGTATTTTTTTTCTCAAAACCATAATATAACTCATTCATCTCATTATTACACACACAATATTCTTTTTTTCTTATCTGATTTCATGTGTAGGTTAATATCAAATAAATGATGAGCTATATAATATTTATAATAACTTTTGCTCAAAACCCTAATAAAAATTCATTTTCTTATGAGTTATGAGAGTATAATGGGGGATTCTAACAACAAAAGAAGCACAATCGGTTTTAGATATGGTATGTGCATTGCTATTCTCAAAAATTGCTCTCTGTACCTAAATCAATTTCATTGGTGACCAGCTGACTTTATTTTCCATTTTATCAATTCCACTCAAATCCAGGTAATATTATATTCTACTCAAGCCATTGGTGTTTGTTTTATCTTTTGCCAAGCATGAGGAACTATGTTCGGTGGATGTCTCAGAATAGAATCGTGATGTTATTTGGTTTTGGATCTGGCAAGCGTGGTCAGCTAGGAATATCAAACGAGAAAGTCAAATCTATAAATCCTCCGCAGTGTGTTTGTGGATTAAATGAGGTCAATGTTAGTAGTATCATTGCAAATGGCGATCATAGTGCAGCATTATCTGGTGAGTGAGTAGGTTTGTAAAATTTTGCCATTCTTAAAAAGTTTGTATTTGAGTTTTTGTCCTTTAAATATTGGTGTTCTTTTGAATTAGTGGATGGTCATTTGTACACTTGGGGAAGAGGATTTGGCACCCCAGATGTGGGTTGTCCCAAACGTGTGGTTTCACCCAATATGCCATATCAAATATATTCGACTACATAACACAGGTATTCCAATAGAAACAATATTCAAATCTTAACCTTAAGGCTATGTTTATATTTCAGCAAGTTGATAGAGAACTCGTGTTGAAATTTTCTGCCATATAAATCTATAATGAATGTGTTAGAGACCTTCTTAGCGCATATGGTACTCCACTTAGAATGAGGGATTGTGAATTGGGGGTTTTTGGATTTGGAGTATTGTTGATCCGAATAATGTCGGATGCTTGATAAAAGTGTTTAAAAGATTAGAGTAGATAAGGCAAAGTGAAATAGTCTAATTTTGTATGTTCATTATTGAAACAATTATCGTAATAAAATAATCAATGAACGAATATATACCACCAGTACTAACCTTCAATGGCAGTACTAATTCGAGATCGTAGCAGTATGAATGTAAAAGACAAACTGGCAACATCCCAGCAGTACAAAGTGTTTGTTTGTATTTTTTTTAAGCATTAGCTCTAATATCATTCGTGGGTGATATGGGTCGGGTTGGATAGCAGGTTAAAAATATATAAACTTCTATAAATAATTCATGTGCCCAATTTGATACTTGAATAAGAGTGTACTCTTTAATGGCCGCGGCTTGATAACAGGTCATGATACTATATAAATAGTTTGTAGAAGGGTACAACAATTTTGCTGTCTTAAGAATAGTGTATCTATTTAGGCAACTTTCAACCAATTTTAGTAATTTGGTATGGAGTTGAGGGTCAGTGTGTGCTTTATGATGATGATAGCAGTTGTATTAGTGAGTTGAACAGGTCAATTGAAGATGAGGGATGTGAACCCGAGTGCACGAATGGGACTGTGAAGATTTCAGAATCGGATGAAATGAGCTTTGATTTGGGAAGAAGTGCAGAAATTGTTTCATATTCAGGCAATGATATTGATATCGACACTGATAGTGGAAGTGAACAAGAAGTCGTGTTTGATTTTTGTGGAAATCAATCCAAGAAAACGGTAAAACAACTGGTAAGCTTATTAGAAATGGTGGAAATATGATATGTAGATAGAAGTCTGTTGAGGGTTAAACTAGGACTAAACTAATGAATTTGGACAGAATAATGTTAATTTTTTGAATGAAATAGTTAAAAATATTTTTTTTTAATAGTAACTGGAGTTTAAGATTGTTTGTGAATTGGTTTTTACAGAAGTGGAGCAAGTGAAAGCAAAAGGAGAAGGTGAACAGCATGGTTTCGTTCGATAAGGCCACCTATGACAAGCTTCTTTCTGAAGCTCCAGAGTTTAAGCTCATAAGTACGAGGATCTGCTCATCAAATGCATTACAGGTGATGAACTCAAATAAGTACATTTTATTACTATCATTTATCCTATTAATTTGACTTGTTTTACTATATTATGTATGAGGATTGATACTTAATCGTTTACTTTTGTAATTCTCAGTTGAAAACAAGCATTTGGTGAAACTTGGCGATTTTGGACTAATTATGGAGCAAAACATGCACAAAGTGAAGAGTCTACTGAAATGAACAAGATCAAGACTATTCTGCTCCAGATGCGCCGCATCTCACTCATTACATGCGCCGCATCACTATCAAGATCTCACCAGATACGATCCAAGATACAAGAGGACATGCGCCGCATCCAAAGATGAAGATACGCCGCATCTTCTGGCGGTGTACGAATATTCCTGAATATTATAATCTTGGACCCCACGCGAAGTTAAGTACATGCGCCGCATCTACTTACAAGATGCGCCGCATCTCACCCTCAGACAGAAACTATAAATACCCCAAGACCAGACGAATTTCGTACGACATATATTATAACCGAAGACCGAAGGACAGAAACCTAGGACGAATTCAGTCAAGGTAGCAGCACAAGACACACCCAAATCAAAGATACAAGAGCTGTAAGAAGGTGCTGCATATGTTTAATTCATTAAGTAGTTTTGTTTTATTGTGTTAGTAAACTTTAATTCATCAAGATTGGTGGCTTGTGTAACGTGACAACGGAAAGGTTGCACTCCCTTAAAACTGCTTTCTCATTAATTAAAGTTTATATGTTGATGTCATTGGTGACTTTTATTAGTGCATTGATAACCTCTGTGTCTAGCTGAGCGTTGATCGGGTCGCCATGCCTCTGCCCTCGCCTGTTTATTAGATGCCTATGTATTCTATGGTCTGTAGAAAAGTAGGAGAAAGATAAACGGGATAGTCATAAGTAATCATTAAGGGTTTACTCGCCGATAAGATTAGAACCAATGAGAAAGGACTTAATCTCGGTGCGTTGCATCGAACTATACACTTCATATAACACTAGCAATAAAACAAGTGACAAACTACTTATCATAAGGACAGCCCTCTTATTGTCTCGAGTATTTATCTGTGTACGTGTGTGCTACTTGCTGATTCGTGCCTATTGGTTTAGTTTATTATTTAATTGCAAACAAATCGTGCCAGTCTCTCAGGCTGAACCCCCTTGCGTTAGACTAGATTGTATAGCTAACTTAATATATTAAAATACTGATTAGAATAACTAGATAATACGTTCCACTCTTAGTGATCGACACTCTACTTACCATTATATTCATACTGACCGGGTACACTGCTCGTTAGGTGTGTGTGTTATTGATAAGTCGGCTACATATAAATTTAAAACTTGAGTAGGCATTAAAACTGCTAAACCGCAACGACACACGCAGCACATCAAGTTTTTGGCGCCGCTGCCGGGGAGTGAATTGTTATTATCTGTTAATTTGATTAGTATTTTAATTAGGTTTTTAATTTTTATCTAACCGCTAATTTTGTTGTGTATTAGATTAATTTGCATTCATTGTACTATTTTGCATATTTTCTGTTTTTGTGTGTATTTGTTTGCTTTTATTTGTGTTTATTTTTGTGTGTTTTTATTTGTTTTTCGTATTTTTTGTGTGTTCTGCTATCGTTGTACTGAGCTAAATCGAACGATACGGCGCATCTGATTTCTCAGATACGGCGTATTGCGTTCAATTTTTTATAAAATACAACGCGTTTAATTAATTCGATACGACGCATCTTTTCCCCAAGATACGGCGTATCTGTTTTTAATAAGAAAATTTTTCTAAGCGACAAAGTGATACGACGCATCTTTTCCCCAAGATACGGCGTATATGTTTTTAATAAAAAAAATTTCTAAACGTTAACGCCATACGACGCATCTGCTTTAGCAGATACGGCGTATCTATTATTTTAATTAAAAACAGTTTGCGAATTATTAAACAGATACGGCGTATCGATTTCTATCGATACGGCGCATCCTCTGAATCAAAAATCTTATATTTTGAAACGTAACGAAAATACGGCGCATTAACTTTTGTTAATACGACGCATTTAATTTTTATAAGTATATCGATTTTTGATAAATAAAACAGATACAGTGCATTCTAATTTCTAAAGCGGCGTATCTAATTTTCTGAATAAAGTCTGATCTAATTTTAACGATTATAAGATACGGCGTATCCAACTTTTTGGATACGGCGTATCGTCTGCAGATATCAGCTATTTGTATTCATATATCCGTTTCTATATTCATTAATTTCTCTTCTTGCGAACAAATCCTACTGATGATTTTACCTTTGATGACAGATTTTGCTATGGAAGACATGTCAGTTAACGGATATCTTGCTAAGGAATGCTTGCTTTCGAATTCATTCAATGTGCTCATGATCGATGCAGATTTATTCTCTTGGGAGACCCCTCTTGAAGCTGCTTTTAAGGAATTCGTGCGTTTATGCAACATTGACAAAGGGGTATTCTCTTATGATGTATTTGTGAAGTACACTAGAGATGAACTGTCGCTCTTATGGCCTATCATTGAATCCAAAGGATTGAACTGGACTACTATCGAAGAAGATGATGGGAAATTCTATCTTGCATACATGGACTCAAGCAACAACAGCTGTGGTGGAGGCAATACCCAAATCTCTTACATGCCTTATTCCGAACAGTACTGGGGATTAAATGAGAACTATCTGGACAATGATGGAATTTATGCTTTGGCGGAGTTACTATTTCATGGTAGGTTGGTACGATTGATTGATCTCTCCCTCAATGATTGGCTAGAACTCAAATATGGTAGTCCGGAATTCGCCCCTGCAAATGAAGTCAAGCAGATTATGACTTCATGGTTGACGCGAAGTTTTAAGAAGCAATTTAATGAGTTCATGGAGATAAGAAGGAATATGATTGGGAAGGCTTGCTTTGACGTTAACCACGATCCTAACGATGTTGATTTTTCAGAGTGGTTGGCTAGTAAGTTTAATAACCATAAGAGTATGGATCGAGCTACTAAGGATGCATTATGGGTATATTGGATGAGAGGAGAAGATGAAGAAGTAGAAAGCGATTATGGGTCGTCACTCCATGATTCAACAGTCAATGAAGGCATTGAAGAACTTTTCAGAATTGACATTGATGTGTTCGATTATGAGACACCCTTGTGCAAGCAGTTCAAGGAATTTAACTACCTTCTTCAAGTCGACGATGATGTGCTAACTGGAGATCTACCAGGATTTAAGACTTATGATGATTTCAAAAACACCTGGTGCTACGAATGGAATGACCAAGTACCATGGGTTTGGGATAAACCATGGGATGTTGAGCACATTAATCACACTTGTACACCCTTCGTTTTCAAGGACGGGAGTAGTGTTTGGCCGACCTGTGATTATAAAAGTGACGGAACCTGTAATGGGGGAAGTATAATTGGGATGAAACGGGTTGGAAACGATGTAACCTTTGAAGATTATGAGTGGTACGATAATGTTGAAGACTGCCCACAAAAAGCGGAGGCTTTGCAAGAAAAGGGTAGAATTGAACGCTTGAAAGGACTTAAGGGGACATCGGATACTACTTTCTGGGAATGGGTGCATAAACAATTTGATGATTTCACGAAGCTTAGTCGACGGTTACAATATGATTTGGAAAGAGAATGGGAGGCGATTCAAGACAATAAGTCATTAATTGATGAACTAGATGACTATTTGATTAAGGATCCTTATTTCGAGTTTGTTGATAAAGACGAGGAAGCATTCACCAAAAGAAAGTGTCAACTACTAGGGATCCCTTATAATGAGCCACCCGTGATTATTTCTGAAAAATTTAAAATCATCAAATATTCTTTGGGACCAGATGAAGAGTATGCTGCGGCGAAGAAAAAGAGTTATATAAGATTAAGCCGAACGGAAGAAAACGTCGCAGAGCTATACGGGAACATCTTTCGAATGAAGAAAGAAGGATGGACCGTGGCAAGGACTAGATGAAGAGCTGAACGTGAGTCTAACTTGAAGACTCTGGAATAAAGACAAGTGCTTACCGGGAGACAACCCGGATTTATCTTTTTATTATTCTATTTTTGTGTCGAGTCAGTCAGACCGCCGAGGATACGGCGCATCTCCATCCTGAGATGCGACGCATCTCCTGCAATGGTCATATCTTTATTTTATTTTTCTGCATTTTTTTATTTTCGTACTTAAAACTTTTTATCAGTTTATTTTAATGCGGCGCATCCCTGGTTAAGGATGCGGCGCATCTTTTATTCTGATCCGTAATTATTCCAGGCTCGATACGGCATATCTTCTTCCATAAGATACGGCGCATCGACTGACCTGATGATTTTCATTTTTAATTTTTATGTTTTATTTTTACCTAACTACTAATGTGTTATGCAAGTTTGAACCTTTCTTACCTTAGGTGTGTTTTGAAGTGTTGGTGGTATTATAGATTCCTGCATTTCCTGTGGATACATCTAATATGAAGCCTAAACGTTCTAATCCACAAGAAAGATGATTTTTGCTCTTATACAAATGGAGGATCATACCGAGCAAATCTCAGGGGAGTTTTTCTATTCTAATTCTTTTATTTTCCAGTTTTTAACCTTTTATACAAACAACGAGGACGTTGTTTAACTTAAGTGGGGGGATTGGAGAATTAGAACACTTAACACTTACTTGTCCTAAACTTTTCAAAATATGCTTAAAAAAGTGCTTAATATATAAAATTTAAAATTTTTTAGCATGTTTTTGTTTAAGATCTAAGTTGCATAGCTGCACACATGACGTAATTTTCAAAAATTGTGATTTTTCAAAAATTCACAAATCTATGAGTGTGCCGGTGACTTGTAAACTTTAGAACTTGGCTTGTATACTATTCGAGACCACCATAATAAGTATTATTTTATATAATTGGAATGACTTGTCTAAATTGGTAAATTTCTAGGATTACACCCAAAAAGCCTTATATGTTATGTGTTATTAACTAACTACACTGGTTAGTTAACCCCCGTATAAACCCTTTTGTTACTCTCATTTTTAGAGTAAGATACCCCTAGAAAAACACTCAGAGCCATTCCTTTCGTTTCTTACACCTATGTTTTAAATGTTTCGTTACACCCTTACACCTTAGCCTACCCTGTAGATTAGAATCCGTGGTTGGTTAATTGCTATAGGCAAAGTGTGTTTCCTTACATTACCTGTGTTCGCGTGCGTAATTCATTATCTATGGTTAGGTCGGGAAATTGCACAATGCAATTGGAGTGAAAGTAAATATTGTATATCTTTGAGTTTATTTTTAGTGTGTTTACTACTTTCACTATTACCGTTATTTCTGAAAGTTATGAAAAGTATGGAAAAATTATCCAGAATTATCATTATAGTGATGGTGTGAAATTTTACACATCTATCTTTATGTTATTAAAAAAAAAAAAAAAAAAAAAAAAAAAAAAAAAAAAAAAAAAAAATCGAAAAAAAAAAAGAAAGAGTTGGATGTTTGATTAAACCAACGATGTAAAGTTATGTAAGTGGTCGATATCACCACTAGTTGTTGTACTATATATCTATGATTGAATGGGAGTTGGCAGTTATGGGAACGTCAACAATGGTTTATTCTTTGATTAAGATCTTGTTGAGTATAATTCGTGTCTACCTAAAGCGTGTGTTTCAAGTGTTAAAGCGTGAGTTATTCAATGATATGAGTCTTATTCATGGGATGGTTGGGATAGTGATTAACCACACTTAGGATTTTAATTTATTTGTTTTGTTTGTTATTTTTATTTTTACACCAATTTATATCCCAAAAATTATCCATGCCCTATACTATTCTTTATCCAACCAAACCTTTGATTTATTGAGATTAGGGATTTGAGCAATCTTAAGTATCGTAGTCGTGGATTCGGCTATGTATTTATGATTTTGTCGCCCTTTTTGATATATTATTATTGGTGAAAGTTTGGACCTATCTTTAGCCTATTCGAGTTAAGGATTTGAGCAATTGCAAGTATCGTGTTCGTGGATTCGATCATGTATTTGTGATTTTGTCGCCTTTTCTGGAATTTGAGATCGATGGAGATTAAGAATAATTAACCCTTAAGCCTAAAAACCCTTTTTACCGCTTTAGACTTGTTATTCCTTAGCTTTAGTGGTGGAGATGTGTATACTTGCCAAGCTTATGATAGAATATTCGTCACGACTGGACAGTTAAACGATTAGATTTGCTTTTATCAAGATTATTTTATTTTACTTCTAATTCGTTAAGTGTTTAGTTGTGTGATTATGATAAAACGAATACATGCTTAATATAAAAATACATCCTAATGTCTTTTAGGATACATTTTCATAAGTTTTAATCTAAGGTTTACTTGGGGACAAGTAAAGTTCAAGTGGGGGGATATTTGATGAACTCAAATAAGTACATTTTATTACTATCATTTATCCTATTAATTTGACTTGTTTTACTATATTATGTATGAGGATTGATACTTAATCGTTTACTTTTGTAATTCTCAGTTGAAAACAAGCATTTGGTGAAACTTGGCGATTTTGGACTAATTATGGAGCAAAACATGCACAAAGTGAAGAGTCTACTGAAATGAATAAGATCAAGACTATTCTGCTCCAGATGCGCCGCATCTCACTCATTACATGCGCCGCATCACTATCAAGATCTCACCAGATACGATCCAAGATACAAGAGGACATGCGCCGCATCCAAAGATGAAGATACGCCGCATCTTCTGGCGGTGTACGAATATTCCTGAATATTATAATCTTGGACCCCACGCGAAGTTAAGTACATGCGCCGCATCTACTTACAAGATGCGCCGCATCTCACCCTCAGACAGAAACTATAAATACCCCAAGACCAGACGAATTTCGTACGACATATATTATAACCGAAGACCGAAGGACAGAAACCTAGGACGAATTCAGTCAAGGTAGCAGCACAAGACACACCCAAATCAAAGATACAAGAGCTGTAAGAAGGTGCTGCATATGTTTAATTCATTAAGTAGTTTTGTTTTATTGTGTTAGTAAACTTTAATTCATCAAGATTGGTGGCTTGTGTAACGTGACAACGGAAAGGTTGCACTCCCTTAAAACTGCTTTCTCATTAATTAAAGTTTATATGTTGATGTCATTGGTGACTTTTATTAGTGCATTGATAACCTCTGTGTCTAGCTGAGCGTTGATCGGGTCGCCATGCCTCTGCCCTCGCCTGTTTATTAGATGCCTATGTATTCTATGGTCTGTAGAAAAGTAGGAGAAAGATAAACGGGATAGTCATAAGTAATCATTAAGGGTTTACTCGCCGATAAGATTAGAACCAACGAGAAAGGACTTAATCTCGGTGCGTTGCATCGAACTATACACTTCATATAACACTAGCAATAAAACAAGTGACAAACTACTTATCATAAGGACAGCCCTCTTATTGTCTCGAGTATTTATCTGTGTACGTGTGTGCTACTTGCTGATTCGTGCCTATTGGTTTTGTTTTATTATTTAATTGCAAACAAATCGTGCCAGTCTCTCAGGCTGAACCCCCTTGCGTTAGACTAGATTGTATAGCTAACTTAATATATTAAAATACTGATTAGAATAACTAGATAATACGTTCCACTCTTAGTGATCGACACTCTACTTACCATTATATTCATACTGACCGGGTACACTGCTCGTTAGGTGTGTGTGTTATTGATAAGTCGGCTAAATATAAATTTAAAACTTGAGTAGGCATTAAAACTGCTAAACCGCAACGACACACGCAGCACATCAACAGGTAACTTATTTTATTCTTAATTTAGCTTTTTTTTTTCTTTTGTATTCATTCACTCGAAGGTGCTCAGTTCTATTAATCCGGTGATATATTGAAATTCAGGAGCACGTTGTCTTGCAACTTTACTTCATGAGATGTGGCGTCACGGGAAGGATAGTCGGGTTGGTGTTGTTTCTATGTGTATAGGTAAGCCCCAATTATATAACTTTATCCTTGATGTGGTAGTTTCGGCCCATTTATATTGTTCGTAAATGGTAATTACAAGCTTTTCTATTTGTTCAAAAATTAATGAATGTGGCAAACAATAAATTACTTATAACATGTACGTATTTCTTTATATACTTTACAATTTGTGATACGTGCGGCTTATTCTCACTCATTTGTCACAGGTTTGTTACTCTGGGCAAAATTCGACCAACTGGTGTTGTTGTCCAGAAGGTTATATCTGTGAAGCAAAATAACCAGGTAATACAATAGAACAAGAAAACCACGTGTCTACACAACTGTAATATACCTTTTAGTCAATTGAGCCAGAGAGTAAGAAAAAAAATGTGACTGTAATTTAGTTATGAGGTTAGTCTTTATGTTGTTACCTCCTAATTATGTTTGGTTCCAAGCGAATCTGTTATGTGTAAATCAAGAAAGTGTGAATCTGTCATGTGTGACTCAAGAAAGTGGCGTAATCCCAAACACTGTGTTACCGGTTCGCGTAGTTAAATGTGAGTGGTAGATTTTTATAAAGGGCTGTAACAACATTGTCTTGGGGGTTTGACATCGACAAGAAAGGGCCAGAGGATCAAGAGGAAAGTAGGAAAGCTTATGATTTCATGATCAGTTATGTTGGTTTGTTAATCCATCAGTTGTTTATTTTTTGTATATCATATATAACCCTGTGACATAAGTTGCAAATGTTTGTTTTTATGTTCCATAGATTATCATAACGATGCGCACATAATAGCTGCAACCGCGGTGTCTATTGCAACTTCATGCATCCAAAGAATGTCTGCAGGTTAGCTTTCATCTTTAACATCTTCTAAAATGCTATGATTTTGTAAAATTGTTTAGGTTCAGCCACTAAATACCATATACTGTTGCCTGCAAAAGTATGAATTTACAGCAAAATCATTTATATTGCACCTTCGTTAATTACAGTTTTATTTAACAAGAAGCAGGCATAATTTTTCCCATTATCTCATTATTTTGCAGGGCTGTTTGGATGTGTAGAAAAGTTTTTAGGCCAGTACAGAAATTGGTGTGGAACAGGAATCGGAGTGGAACACAACAAAAAGTATTATGATATTACTAAAATCTCTACGTTACTGATTTTTCATATTAGGTGTCATACTAATATTGGCTTTTTTTTATGTGTAAAAGCAGTGATAGTTTATCCATGTCGCGCATGTGAGGTGGAAAAAGAGAATCGCTTTGAAAGATGGTGGAGTGAGGCAGAGCGGGTCAGGTAACAGGTCAAAGAGGGTCATTTCATGGCCTAACCTAAGTTATCCAGAGTTAAGTCGAGCATATTAAGTCGAAACTCGATCATTTGAAACCCCATTTACATAGGTACGTAACCAGCATAATATATTCTTCATATAAAGGTATAAAACGTGGTTTCTTAAGCTGCTGCAATGAGAGCTATCAAAAAATTTGAACATAAGTTGTATTAGAAAAAACATATATTCATTTGCATACTTAGTTTATTGCCTCCCGCGGCTCTCGCCATTACGTGGACCTAGATGATTTGAGGTTGAGGTTGCTGCTTTCCGGTAAATGTTTAATATAATAACAGGTTGCTATATGATAGTGAGTTGAACATGTCGATTGAAGATGAGGGATGTGAACCCGAGTGCACGAATGGGACTGTGAAGATTTCAGAATCGGATGAAATGAGCTTTGATTTGGGAAGAAGTGCAAAAATTGTTAATAATGTTAATTTTTTGAATGAAATAGTTTAAAAATAGATTTTTTTTAATAGTAACTGGAGTTTAAGATTGTTTGTGAATTGGTTTTTACAGAAGTGGAGCAAGTGAAAGCAAAAGGAGAAGGTGAACAGCATGGTTTCGTTCGATAAGGCCACCTATGACAAGCTTCTTTCTGAAGCTCCAGAGTTTAAGCTCATAAGTACGAGGATCTGCTCATCAAATGCATTACAGGTAACTTATTTTATTCTTAATTTAGCTTTTTTTTTCTTTTGTATTTATTCACTCGAAGGTGCTCAGTTCTATTAATCCGGTGATATATTGAAATTCAGGAGCACGTTGTCTTGCAACTTTACTTCATGAGATGTGGCGTCACGGGAAGGATAGTCAGTTTGGTGTTGTTTCTATGTGTATAGGTAAGCCCCAATTATATAACTTTATCCTTGATGTGGTAGTTTCGGCCCATTTATATTGTTCGTAAATGGTAATTACAAGCTTTTCTATGATCCATTTTCAAGATAATGGTTCAAAAATTTTATATATTGAGAGTAGGAATTGCACATATGGGTGGGTCACAACATATTGAGGTTCGATTGTGTGTGGTTCAGTAGGTATGTTCAGGGGGTGTGGGGTCTGTTAAGTGGGTGACTTCAGTGACTTGGTTGAGTGTGTTTGAAAGTTTTGAGTTTTGAGTTTGAAAGCTTTTTGGAATTTCTCTCGCTTTAGGATCTAACTCCTCCTATTCAGTGTAAGTCTTGAACTATCCATTTTGGTTGACCTGAATTTGGTTTTATGGTTAATCTGTAGTCTTGAAACAATAATGATACATGCCAGCAAAAAGCTATAATGAGGCCTGCACTCCAAATGGTGACAACCCAGCAATGCTACTGTTCCTGTGCTGGTGTATGTAGAATGTGAAGCTGCTGAAATATTTGGTTGTGTTAGTCATTTGTGTGTAAATTGCAACATTACTCTTAGCAAATTTGGCGAGCATAATCTTAGAATCGTTATTATGAAGAGGTTGTTCTCATTGTTTAATAGACATTTTGATTAATCTGAATTATTATTAGACGTGTTCATGTTGAGTTGTACTTCACTTAATTATAAATGCACTTGGTTATTTGGATCTCTTACAGGAACTTCTTAATATGTTACCATGTATGTTAATCTAATATGCGTGCATTCGAAGAAGCATATGAATGATGTTCGCAAGATTGCTGAAATGAAAAAGGATGGTAAGCACAAGAACTTTGAAGAAAATGGCAGTGCTTACAATATGATAAGCGTTATCTCAATGTAATAAGATAATATAATGAAGTATTTGGATTATTTACTAGGACTGCTTATATGTTTATTGTGGTTTTTATATAGTAATGAGTAGTTTTTACTATTTGGATAGAAGCAAAGTAGTATGTGTCATGAGGTTGTTCAAATAATGTATCTAAAACCTTTCTCAATTTTATACCACGTTTCTTATCTATTAGTAAAAAGTTTTATTTGTATGACCAGGGCTCAAAATTGCAGTATCTATGTGACAAGCAGTACAAAGTAACAAGGACGAGCATTACAAAAAAAAAGTAGTACTTCCAAGAATCAAGAGCAGTACAAACGACCATACGTTGGCAGTACTAACTTGATAAATGCTACGAGCAGTACTAACCATGAAGCAATATTAACTGAGCAGTACAAACTTGAATGTAACAGAAAGAAAAAAAAAATAATAGCAAGTTGATTGTTTCTATTTTTCTACTGATTATGTAGGTGGGTCGCATTCAATTCAACAAATAGATTCAGGAATTTGAAGAATCATTAGATCGGATAACTGGCAATTTGGGCGCAACTGATGTGCCTAAGGTGTTATCTCATATCCCGTTCTTTGTGGGAATGGGAAGCAATGACTTAAAAAAGGAATAAATTGCTAAAATTAATGTTACGAGGTAAAACTATTTAACCAGTTACACATGTCACTTAATAATAATGAATTAGATAGTTTGATGACTAAATGATCATTTTTGCAGGGATGGATATAATAGAATTAGACTGCAATGACTTTTCTTCCGCCATTTACATCAATTACTTTCAATGCTGATGCTTAAACAAAAAAAGGTATGAATGAAATGTTTTTAGGATGTTGTTTGAAGTTGCCATGATGAAATGATATGCGTTTTATTTTTTTTATTTTTTTATTTTTTTATTATTATTTTTTTTATTTTTTTTATTGTTTGTTAAACTTGGTTATATGGTTATTGTGTTTTGATATAGTAGATACGTAAATTACAAGTCATGCCCGCCTTACTTTTTTCAACGATAATCACAAGTCATGCCCGCCCTGTGGGCGGGCTTATATGCCCGGGAGGGCTTACAAGTCATGCCCGCCCATTGGGCGGGCCATGATAACTATAATTACAAGTCATGCCCGCCCATTGGGCGGGCTTTGAAGTCTAGTATATATATATATATATATATATATATATATATATATATATATATATATATATATATATATATTATATATATACTAGACTTCATGGCCCGCCCGATGGGCGGGCATGACTTGTAATTATAATTTGGATGGTTTTAGTTATTCTAAAATTATTTTTAAGGACATTTGTTTTATTGTATATTTTAATATAATAATTATTTGAATATGGTTTGATGTATTGTTTCAAGTAAACAGCTACATCATGCATTACATCCATGGATTTATAAATACGGTTAAAAAAAGTCTTTTTTTAAAAGGTGATGCACGTATAAACTTTTAAATCTCAAAACCGATAAAAGAGTAAAAGCTGCTACATTAGTACATCCGAGCAAATAAATCAAGTAACCCATAGATGCATTGTGAAACATAATCAGCGAATATTAATGCTAAATGTATTCATACATATGATCAAAAATCAAAACTATACACAGAAGTTGTTTTATAAAATATAGATCGAAACATTGATGAGTTGACTTCTATCAATACTCACCACTAACTTCTACACTCGAGGGAGTCGAGGGCATAAAGGATATACCATTAACCATCAAGTCCCCTTCAATTCTCCAATTTCATCCTGTCCATTCATCGTCATTCGATTCCATTTTTTTTGTCACCTACAGTCCTATAAATACACATTTTTAAGTAATGTATGCTCACACCAATGGCAAACAACTAACATTTAGTATAATCATTGTTTACGACATAGAAATACCCATGGCGGCATCTCGGCATTCTCTCCAAGAGTCATTTTGTGAACTGCCATGCTACAAACAATTGGTGCAACAATAATCCTTGAATTTTTAAAAATCCGAAAAAGATTGACAAAAAGTGTTTTGGCAAACCCAAATCGTTTTTCACCCGTACTAAACTATTACCTGTTTGGACCCATTACCCGACCCGCCCAATTGGCCACGTTTAGGAAATATCAAAGATGTAATTGTAAGTTTCACTGTAGGATAGGATGGAAGGAGCCAAGGATAATAATACATACGTCTTCTTTGGGATTTGGAAACTCAATCTTCCTGTCAATTCTTCCTGGCCTGAGAAGAGCTTGATCCACAATATCAATACGATTTGTAGCCATCAAACCTGTGAGTAGAAAAGTATAAACTATTATCTTAAACATTGTCAGTGGGCCAAGTCAAAGGAATTAACAAAAAGGGAGACACGCTCTTTCAGCTCAAAAAAGTGATGCAAATTACTTAAAGTGTATTTTAATGACCCATCCCAACCCGTATTCATTTTGGACCTGTTACCAACATGTTCAACCTTTTAATATACACACATCATAAGCATCGGAGAAGACCAAATCATCTTGTAACGACTTCTAAACTTATTTTTCTGTCCAAAGCCTCGAAGCAATGGACCAGCAAGATCAAGCCTATTGTTTTTAAAAAATCCTTCATCATTCACTTGGGTGTGCAAATTCATCATGACACTTTATGCTTTATCATTCATCGACTATTCTTGATTATATCCGAAGCAACATGCAATTGCCATAATTGCGTTCTAAAATGATATAGAAAATAGCAACTCACGTAGGATAACTTGATCAAAATATAACATTTAACACATATTTAAAAGATACTTACTACACCAGACTCTTGGGACTGATTTTTTATATTAAAGACAGGGCTTTATCCTGGTGTGGTTTCTGATATTGATTAGTTATAATAATCAAACATTCCCCATATGTCAGAAAACGAAATGCAACACAGTAGTGAGAAAAATCTGGAATGTAAAATGTGTTTACCATAACTATGAATTTATATGCCAAATAGAAAAACTATACCTCAAGGCAGTGCTGAACGCCAGACCGACTCCAATAACATCGAACTGGGTGACCATAGCTCTATCAAATCCACGTAGAAGCTGATAATGGATATTGGCATAAATACCAAGAAATGCGCCATACCCAAGATCATTATGACTCACTGTCGGGATTGTCACTCATAATCTGGCCAACCAACAATATCATAATAAGTCACAGAACACAAAACTAAAGTAAGCAAACTTGGGCACAAATTAGATCTTGAGGTTACAGGTGCATTTGCGGGCGGGCTTATATGCTTGACACATTGAACTATGACCAAGGTGGCAGATCAGGCCACAACCATGTCTGTTTTGGCCATTTGATTGTCTTTTCTAGATACTGATGCGGTTGCTGTGGCAGATGAAATGGTAGCTATAGCTGCTGTCGAAACATAATACAGATCATCAACAGAGACTAAAATCAATATACACAAAAGCATTAATAATATCGACAGTAAATAGTCATGATGCCAAATGGTATGCAATAACGCTACATTATGAAAAATTAAATGACACTGCTATTGGCATGAGAATATCTTTAAAAAAGCCCATTTTAACCCAAGATCGTTTTGACCCGTTATGTTTCTAACCATTTTATCACCTTTTATCAACACAATGCTGATTTCTGCTTCCAACCATGCTACATGTCGTCTAAGCTGATCAACATAACGTATAGGTAGAAAATACCTTACAGGCCCCTGGTCACCTCTTGAATTAGATGATAGCTGTTTTGGTGGGGAATTACTTCTTGAGCGTTTTCCTGGTGACTTTGATGGGGGAATAAACAAACGCCCCATGGTTGATCTGAGCTCGTTACTAAATGAAAGTGAGAAAACCTTGTAGATGTTATATAGTTTGCGATATTGAATTCTTATTTGTTAAGAGATATATTCAATTTATAGAATATATAATTCCAATGATAAACATAGCATGTATATTTTTACCGAATATGCTAATAGATATATTTAATTTATAGAAAATATAATTGGGATGATAAGTATAGAATGTACATATTGTACCAATCTTATAAGTTTAGTTTCAAAGAAATTGATGCTAAGAGATATATTTAATTTACAGAAAATACACAAGCCTATACTATATTTTTTCAATAAATATTTTGTTTCTTTCTTTAACTTGAATGTTTAAAAACTTCGTGGATTCAATATACGCATTTTTATAAACTATAGGAAATATTAACGTATAATAAGTAATAAAATAGGCGAAACACATCAAATCCAGAATCAAATGACAACATAAATTCAAATCAGAATAGTTCGTCAACTATTTAAACTGAAAGAAAAACAGCCTGTGAGCAACGCCTTGTAAGATGATGTTGAAATCTCAATCGTCATCACTGAAAAAGTTTAGATCCACAAGGTAGTCATCGGTCACCTCATGACCCATCTTGCGCATTTCGTCAATTAAGGCTTCTGTTTTCATAAGTTTCGCTTGGACGCCATTGAGAACCTGTTGAGACTCCTGAGGATCTCCAACATTTAACTTTAGCCAATTGAGGAAAACAGATTCGTCTAGCTCTTCTATTAAGTCAAAGATAAACGGGCTTATAAAGTTAACACGAATGATTAAATTAATTTCTAAAGAATTATAAACCTTATACACTTTACCTCTACTACTTTGAGAAGGTCCACCTTCTTCAAAGACTGATGCAAGAAATCTCAATGCATCGTCGACCTTAGTGCTTGGATCTCTATTTTCTTGATCATGCACCTCACCTTTTATCTTAAGATCTGCAACAGGCTTTCGTGCATGAGCAAACTTTGGTTCTGTCACGGGGATTTGTGGAGGAATGGGTTGATCCTCGCACCGTGAATCAGTGTGTGGGTTGGGTGAGGCTGAACCATGAAAGGTTTTAGGGTTTGATGATGCCATGGGAAGAGTATATGTTGATGGTTTACATTATGTAAACAATCATATATATATAGTTATTAAAAGCTTGATATCATTGGGCCTTCTCTTTTGGGTCAAAATTTGTTATATTTGTATTTAATGGAACAATACAATGTATATACGACTAACATAATGAAAGCTTTAGAGGTAATTGAATTTATAATTCATCGACTTAAAAAACGCAACAATTATTCATAGTAATAACGTATTATTTGCTGGATGACAATAAAGATGGACAAACAATATAGGATAAAACTCTTAAAAACATAATCTATGGAAAATCTAGGTATGTGTCATTATATTTCATCCTCACTATCATCATCGTCACTTGTTTCATAATCAGTGGAGCTGTCGTTAATAAAGCTACTCATATCATCGGTATTGGAATCATAGCTGACAGTATACGTGTTTGAGCCAACTTCCCATGCTTCTTCATCGAGATTTCTGTTGCAAATATTTTGACCATTCACAATTCCGTCGATATCAGGCATATCGTTCCACATGTCATAATCGACTATGTCAGCCTCATCCAGTGCCGTGCATTTGAAATCGCATGTTCAAGTACAAATAAAACATAAATAAAGAAATACCAAAAAACTATATACTTCTAAACCTGTGTTGCGGTTATAAATATGTATGTTGGGTTTTATACCATTAACATCAGTATAATCTTCATCGACGGATGTATACTTTGAATCACCTATTGAGAATTTCAGATAAAAAAATTCATAAGTAAAATATAAATTTTAATTTAACACATATTTAGTAATATACAAATTTAAAAAACTATACAATTGGTTTCCAAGCAACAACCTGTAGAGGAGTCTTCAATGATAAGCTCATCAGGGATAGTATATCTAGGTTTATATTCTTTTAGAGGGTAAATTGGATCAGGAAGATCATCGATGTTCACCCAAACACCATCCTCAGAATCTGCTTTATTTTTTTCAAAATCGTCATCCGTATCCTCATCAATCAACATATATTTTTTACGACCTGTACTGTGTGTTGGGTGCGCTTCTTTAGATCCTTCTCTTATAACATTGCCATCACCATCAGACTTGTGGGTTTAAGGCACACGTCATAAAAAAATATGTTGTAAGTTTCAATATATTTATGTGTTACACAATGTCAGAACATGTTATACTGCATAATATAACAATACAAATAAACAATCTAAGATATAACCTTAACAAAAGTGGCGTCTACAGATGTGCTTGATTTTACCAATCTACGCCGTTTAAGTGATTGTAAAACAGGCTGGGAAGAAAAAACAACAACAAAATAAAACAAATGTTTAAGTGATTAATTCCATTAAAAACACATGCTAAGCAAGAACATATCAAGCTGATAATAAAACTACTCGGACATAGTATTAAAGATACCTCTTCATCGTCTGATATATTTATAATTGGCATGTCCTTGGTTGGAGATGGAACCTCATGTTTTTTAACAATATCAGCATGGCTAGGCTATAATTATGAGGAACGTAATCACATATTTTTATTTCGTGTATAACTTGAATGAATGCTTGAGTTAGATATTATACCTCATCATCATCTGATAAAATAATGAATGGTACATCCTTATTCAGCGAAGTATTACTTGGATATGGCGAATCATAGTCCTTTCTTTTAGTAACCTGTTAAAGTTCCATTACTTAAAATGATATAAACTTACATAGTAACAGATAAAGCATAGGTAACTTATAAGTATATACCTTGTTTGATCGTTTATATGACATTGTGTTTACTTTTCGTCACCAATAAATGAAATTATAAGCTCAGCAGCTAACATGTGGTTTAATTTATAGACTTTGAAGATGAATATTAACTTCTAAAGTTTTAATATAGATAAAGTCTGTGAATATATTTAAAATATATTATGTTTTAAATATACACGTTTTCTTTTTTTAAAAATCTTATTTTGGGTGCTTATCCTAAA
Organism: Artemisia tridentata subsp. tridentata; assembly: GCA_021014915.2. Classification (NCBI taxonomy): domain Eukaryota; kingdom Viridiplantae; phylum Streptophyta; class Magnoliopsida; order Asterales; family Asteraceae; genus Artemisia; species Artemisia tridentata. Next base: position 439,213,629 of record CP139504.1, on the reverse strand, counting down.
TATATACATACGATTTTATTATGAACTCTTAATAAGAGCAACTCGTTTTATTTTAGTAAGTATAATAACTCTATGGTTTTGGGTTGGGACGTTTTTTTTTATTTTCTATTTCCTGTGTTTATACTACATACATGTATGATTTCATGCCTATATTTTCATAAGTATAGTTTGGTTACTTTTCTAAATGAATTTGGTTTTTACTATAGTTAAAGATTGCGATTATATTGTACAAAAACATGCTTTTATATTTTATATTCTACAACTTAAACTGTACATAAGAAAACTCGAATCATCATAAGTTGCCTAATTTGTTATACAATGTACTTTAAATATATTAATTTAACAAATGACTACTTAAATAAAGAAGCAACTGATAAGAACATTTCATATGTCGTGCATAGGCAAACAGGTCGGTTCGTGTTAAAGTTTACTTCAGACGGGTCAAAAAAAGAACTATCAAAAGCCGTATAAATGTGTAAAATAACATGTTCATTCCATTAATTTAAATTCTTAAACAAATAAAGCCAGGACGAAATTACAAATCTTCTGATGAGAAAGCAAGACGAACTTGATCGTAAGAATAGACTTCCAACTTGTGTTTCTTCCTCCTCTGTTTCCTAAAAGGACCAAACTCTCTCACAAACTGCTTATACTTTTTTCTTTCTTCTCTTAATCTTGCCTCTTCATCCTTGACTTGCTCCCACTTCCTCCGTTTAATCGCCTGTTTTTCTGAAACCATCCAATCGTAAACAGATTCTATGCTTTCTTCCTCACCTACATGGATGTTCAAGCCCTTTTTAAAACATGCACATTACATCTAAAAATTGCAGTTCAGGAAAACTAACATCTGTTTATTTACCTTTGTTTTCATGCACTTCTTTCCCTTTACTTGCTGCAACATCATCCAACCTGGTGCAAACATGATGTTAGCATCAATTTTTTTGTGAAATACATGAAATCTTAACATAGATTAGTTATACAATTAGTAGGTTTACCTTGGATTATTTACAGCTGTTACCTCTGCCATCTCGTTAGCATTTTCTTTCTTAGCAATGGAAGCCATTCTCAGATTATTGCAAAAAAGATGAGGCGTGCAAAGAGCAAGAGTTTTTTTTTTTTTTTTTTTTTTTTTTTTTTTTTTTTTTTTTTTTTTTTTTTACTTTGAAAACGTTTATGGAAGTTAGAATGGGTGATTATCTAAATGCATTTAACCACAAAATTGGGGATGGAAAAAATTCAATAATTAATTTGCATTTTATCTTGGAACAAACACATCTTTTTTAAAAATATATGGATATATTTTTGCTTATATTTTGACTATGGAAAACATATTTTCTTTAAACGTTTTACAGGTAACAAATTTTTTTAAATATTTAGTTAAATTACAGATTTTACAAAGTGGATACATATCTTTTCTTAGGCCTTCTCACATTTGATTTTATTTCATATTTATCTCATTAAAATGGTCAATAATTGATTCTCATATTTATTTTGTGTATAAGTTGAATAATTTTTAGTTTATTATGTGTATCCACAACTATAAAAAAATAAATAATGACAAGTATAGAGGGTTTACTATACTAATAATGACATTAGTTGCTTTATCATTTCAATGTGTAAATATGTACTAAAAGTGAAGAAAAGGGACACTGATAAGAATATTCACAACAATTATAAATTGCAAACATTGTGTTGTAAAAAATAATATGAGCATCCATAACAATCATAAAATGTAAAGGTTTTGGCGGGGAAAAACGATACGAATATTCATAACAATAATTACTTGTAAACCATAACTAAAGCGTTCACACATCTCTAAAAAACGAATTAAACATCAATCATCGTTATGCTTGTCCTGTCCATCGAGTCCATTTGCTGGTAATTTATCCTCACATGTTGCTGGAATACTGATATTGTCATTTGGCATTCCATCATCTGCATTTTCCAATGGAGGTATAACATCGGCCGTGGCATCATCAGACAATGTTGCCATATCATCTAATGTCCCCGTGTACGGAGTTATAGGTTCGTTGCTTTGTTCCTGATATATTTTGTGGGACAAATTAAAACTTTAGAATGTATTGTTCATTAAAATTCAATGGTGTTTGTTGACACTAAATAAATCATTAAACAGTACCGCATTTTTTTCAGGAGAATGTGCATCCGTTTCATCGTCCGAGCACATAGAGTCATAGTCCAAACTCTGCACATCATCATCGTCGTCCTATTTTAAACAATGTAAAACGTTTAGTATATACGTAATTGTAAGCATACCTCATTGTTACGTATATTAAAGTAACAAATGGACCAAACCTCATCTTCTAGGAAGCCACGCTTGAAATAGTTGATTGTCTCAACATCTTCGGTAACCTTTTCAGCTCGATATACGTGAATGTTATTCTTGTTGTTAAAGTCAGAAAATAAAATCTTGAAAAGATACATCCTCCCAATAATCTGATTAAGATCTTCCGGAAAGTACTCGTCTGTGTTTATTCCTTCCCTTTCCATGATCTCCCATGCGGTCACATTTGTCATCTCATGTACGTTCTTGTCAAAGATTACCACTTGCGCGGTTCCACTATCATCAAATATGCGCACAATGATTTTGAACCTACGAATATAAAATATACATCGTAAAGTATAAAACATGTAAACAGTTACATTATTTATTATACAGTTATATATGGTTTCAAATACTTATATCCATGTAGATACGCTGTTGCACATACTTAGAAACAACTGCATATGTCTCCCCGTGGTTCTTGCAATACCACAGCTGTTTCGGATTCTTCGAGCGTGATTTGACTTTCGAAACAATGGGTATCACTCTGGTACTACATGTCTTACAGCCTGTATAGACCCATCCATTTTCATATTGTATACTATGCACTCTTGCATAAACGACGCAATGTGATTCCTGTATTTAAAAAAAAATCGTTTGTCAGCAATACTAATGTGATTTAATCGAGTGAAAAACAATATTTATATTATATTTGAATCAACTAATTGTATCTTACAGGTTCAATTGTCCTAATCGATCCAACTCTTCTCTTCACGCAGCCGTGCATGAACTTTGCAGGCGTGACAACAGGCTTCTCAATTGAATACTCTTCAATTTTAAACTCCCCTGCACTATATCCGTCTTGCTCTTCGTACCTGTAATGTGTATAAATAAGTTTTCAAATAAACGCAACATATAGTTAATTCAAAAGCAAAACATATATAGCACAACATCAAAGTAATCACCTCTCCCGGAAAGCTAACAACTGTGGCACATCTCTATTTATGAATATTCTTGTGCCAAACAAAGCATTATGTATGGACGGTTTGTCTGTGTTGGGTAAAAGAGAAATGTAAATTTTAAAATTAATACTGCGAACATAAAAAATAAACATCATGTCCAAAATTCACTATGCATTTGTAAAACTTACTATTCCAATACTTCACTTTTGCTAACATTAACAGTATGTCTATATGCCCAAGTTCATCACGCTTGTTTTCATAGTCATTCCACAACAATGCCCAATTGTTCCAAAAAGTACAGTCGATTCTTAAAGATCTGCAGAGCATAGTGTATAATCAATCCATGATGACAATTGAACATTATTCTACACACATTATTTCAAAAAAAATGTAAACGCGCACAATATACTTACTCGGCATCCTCAACAACTATTGTCCTTCGTATCATAGGAGTACCAGCACCGTTGATAGTAACTATTTTTCCAATAGCTACAACTGTACCAACAATATCTGAAAAAACATCTTATAAAGTAATGCAAGAATTCGTTTCAATAATGTCAAATTATGCAAACATTTTTTGAAAAAACACATACCAACACAGTCGAGTTCGTGGTACTGATTATCTGTATCCAGAATACTTGATAATGGCTCATTAATGAAGCCAACAAAATTGTCATCAATTTGATCTATCCGCGTGACCTCAGTCCCTTTATAAAAACATATTTTCCATTGATTTGGTAACAAAGGAAATCTGCCACCGTTTTCTGCTACTCCAAAATTAGATATTATGTAACACTGTCCCTCTTGTAAAAGAGGTTCAAATTTGTACATGAATTCCTTCTTGATATAAATCTGAACATGGTTTGACTGTATATACAATTCAAATATTAATATTATATGTAATGAAAATACATACAAACATAAATAGTTGGCAACCTAATCCATGTTACCTCCTCGTCCTGTAGAACACAGTCTAGACTGTAAGGATCATGCTCCTCACCAAGTTTGTGTGAATGCCACACGGAAACGCACCTACCTCTAATAGCCATGTTTAAATTCATTGGATTGATGTCTTTAATGAGAGTAATTTTTCGTTCTCTATTGGTTTTCATTGGCTGAGAATTTCCACCTATAATCACACAAATATACTACGACCATGTAATGTACATAAACCAATTATATTAAAGTAAGCACTACTAATAATTTGGGTACAAAACCTGTCGGAAGTTTTCCATGTGACGATGTGTGCATCACATTTTTTTTGCTTTTTTTTGAAGGTACGGCCGAAGAGGTTGATTGATACCTCAAATCACGTTGTTTATTTTTAACATATGACAATCTATTAGTCTCAGCACTTGAGTTTGCTGCCCCTGCAAAGAAGTGTAAAACAAATTATTGTTATATATATTGTATGCATTCTCGGGGGTTTCAAATTAATACCTAAAGGAGACTCAAAGGTGTGATGGGTCTCTAATGTCTAGGTCTGAGTCTTGCTTCTTCTTTTCAATGATTCTCTAGGGCCTGTTGTTTAATTGATATAGATTTAATGTAATGTATCATATGCAAGCATAGTTTTTCAATATAGTACACTCAAAATTTATCACACGGTAACAAATATTTTAAAAGCATCACTGAATAGCCTAAAAAAACATCAAACAAAACCTACAACTAACAAAATTACCAAGCCCTGTTATTCGTAGCCGAACAACCAACTATATATCTAACTCACTACCAACTCAAACTCGACTTATAATCAAATCACCACCACTGCAAAAACCTCGAATAAAGCCCAACTATAATCAAAGGACACAATCATAGATCTTCTTTGCAACCAAAGTATTGGATATACAGTAACAGATAGTTTAGACACACAAAAGCAAAATTCATTATACAGTAACAAATAGTTTACACACATACCACTCTCACGAAGTAACTGCCGCTCAGAAGATGATGAGGTGTTACTAAATTTTCTCTTTGGAGGCGGGTTAGATGCTGAAACAACTAAAAATATATAAATACAATATATTTTTGATAGAAACAAATTTTGACTTACTATAATACCTGTAGATTGTGAAACAACATCGGGTGTATCACTCTCAAACAAAGTATTATCCAACTCTTAAGATGAAGACTGTTGAACTAAATGTGCTGATTTGCCCGTTCCCTTGCTCCCAACAATTGTCACCGTCTGTGAACGCTTACCTGCCGACAATACATGAGCATAAACGTACCATCAATTCAATCAAAATTTTGTTGAATATACTACCTCTGGATTGTGAAATAACATTAGAAACAGCTGCCCTGGATAGGCTGCTAGGTGTGTCACTCTGGAACATGGAATTTTCCAACATAGAACATGAAGATTGTGTAACCAAAGTTGCCGATTTGCCTGTTTCTTTGCTTTCAACCATTGTCAGCCTCTGTGGATGTTTGCCTGTAACAAAAACACAAACATATAGTGTAATGTTGTCAAGACAATGAACACGTGTTAATACACAACATATGTAAACACATACACCAATTTAATACAGACCAAGTAGTTATAAATTAGACCACACTTTTGAAAAAATGTATATAGTGCATACAATAAACAGAATGCATATTTGTTAATAGACAATTAATGTAAACTTATACAATAACAAAGCACCTTGTGAAGTGCTCTTAGAGTTTCCAATATGCATATCAGTACCGTTGATTGTTGCATCTTCTATAACCAACCAAAAACCAAATACGCAGACAAACATTAGATTTCTAGTACATTCAACACTTTTAAGCAGATAATAAAAGTATAAACAAATTGCTACTGCTACAACTAATCTGAAAACAATTGTGTAAATAACACAAGTATATGAAAAAACTACTGTTACAACAATTTAAATGACAATCATGCAGAAGAATATTAGTGTGCATATCAGTATCCTTGATTGTTGCATCTTCTATAACCAACCAACAACCAAATACATAGACACACATTAGATTTCTTGCTACTGCTACAACTAATTTGAAAACAATTGTGTAAATAACAGAAGCATTACAAATAAACTACTGTTACAACAATGTAAATAACAATCATGCAAAATAATATTAGATTAAATGTGCACATAAAATTAATAAGAACATAAAATTGCTGTTGCTACGACCAATTAAAATCCAATTATGTAAAAACTATCAGATACACAAACAATACATTAAAGCTACATACAACATTAATATATAACCAATTAAGAAACAGTCATGTAGACAAGATTAGATTAATTATACATGCAACATTAGTAAGAAATAACAGCAGAACAAACAAATGGCTCATTAACAACATACGTTCTGAAGGGGCATGTGTGTTTTTATTCCTGGATACTTTTGCAAGTCGTTTAGAGTGTCTTTGAGGCTGCATATTGGAATCCAGTTTCGTAGATACGGGTTTTTGATTTTTGGTGGAAGATCAGGTGCACATTACGAATTATATATATAGTCCTAACCCAAGGCAATGACATTTAAAAGTTTTTGATATATACACAACTTAATTATAGGCATAAAAGATGTAGTATATCTTCTACAAAATAAATCTTATATGTTTTAAATATACACTAAAAAAAAAACGTATATCTTCTATAAATTAACAATATTTTCGGGTATATATATGTATAAGAAAGCATATACTAATCTATTCCATAATTATAGCTTAGCAACATCATTTTTTTAAGCATGACATAAATATTTTCTTATGTAGATCACAAAAAAATGCTTGGTCCATTGGTTGAAGTATTCGTATGTGGATCAAATAGCCAGGGTTCAATTCTTGCAAAGGCCAACTTTAATTAAATTTTTAAATGCGAAATTTCTAGCAAAATCACTGATGCTTATGTGGCAAATCCGAATTTTCTACTAAAATCAATAATGCTTATGTGGCAAATCCGAAATTTAAAAAAAATAAATAATGCTTATGTGGCAAGAAAATCGAAAATTTTAAACAAATTGTGCTTAGGTGGAATTATGACATGGCATTACTGGGCAATCTGACAATTAATGACGTCATGGTCATATTGTTATATATAATATGTTTATATATATATATATATATATATATATATATATATATATATATATATATATATATATATATATATATATATATAACAGGAGGCGTTACACGTAGATAATGCCACATAATGCCACCTCATTGCCCAGTAATATTTCGGATTTTGTTTTAAAAAAATCATGCATGGAGCTGGATTCGAACCTGGGTCTGTTAGTCCATAAACAAACATGATTACCACTAAACCAACACATTTTTTGAATTATATCTTGCAAAACTAAATCTATAAACCTACTCAACTAATTATTGACCATTTTGATTAGTTTGAAAAGGAATGTATTTATCTCCAAAAATTATTTTCATAATTATAAACTTTAACCTAATTCATCATCTGTGATCTCAGTCCTAGGTACCCTCTTTTTATCTGTGATCTCAGTCCTAGGTACGCCTATATCAAACATATAAACATAAAAAAAATAATGTCAGTCCTTTTTCTCAAAACCATAACCCTAATCCCGTATTCCCATCTCACCAAACATCTTTTTTCTAATGCTCATCTAATTCTATTTTGATTTGTTTCATGCACAACTGATCATAATGAATTGATTCATACATGGCAAAGCATCCTGTTTGAAACATGTATACAGGTTACACATTATCTTGGGGGTGAAAATTACGGTTTTGTGTAACCTGTATACATGTTTCAAACATGTATAAAGGTATAAATTATTGCTTTGATTTTAATTAGTTTTTAAGTCATTAAGTTGTATCTTTTGATCTTCTTTTTGTAGGCACTGAGGCTCTGTTCCATGGTTTGAACAGACACTGCTATTCAATAAGCCATATATTACACGAAAAATGAACTTGAGGAGAAGTGGACTGATGGGTTGAAACTTGAACGACTTGACATCCATTTAAATGCCAATGAGCAGACTGTCGAGGTGAGAATCTTATTCACAAAATCAAAGCGTTATTTTTGTCACCTTTAAATTATGAGACAACCATAATTAGTCTAACTGTACGAGAACACTACAAACTCATTATTGCTTGAAAACACACTAATCAATGGTACTTATGTGAACTGGATGATTGACGAGCCGTCTCAGAATGAGAACTGTGTATTTGAAGTGCACATGGAACTGTGTTATTTCGATCCAATGTAAGATGACTTGACTCTAATTGCAACATGCATAACATAGGTATGATTTCGATGATTTAATTGCTTCAGACAAATTAGTTGATTTAATGGTTATTCGATAAACATCATATGCAGTTGCTTTGTTTCATCATCGTTCTCATAGGATTATTAGCAATTCTCTAATTCTGTAATGTGCAGTTGATATCTGTTTGGGGTATTGTGGCTGCTAAAAAAATGCAACTCCAATACATGCTACGATTGCTATGATTATGTTGATTTTAGGCGAAAAGATTGAGCATTGCTGGGATAGTTGATGTAAAAAAAAAGGGTAATCATCAATGCTTCATATTATGGTTAGTCTAATAACGTTCTCTTGCAATCAATAGCTATGTGATATAGTATATATTGTTAACTTATTTATTTTCTGTTGTTCAGGATTGTCGAGTGCCACAGACGCACAGTTACCTGAAGTTGATGGCCATATGTTTTGCGATCTAATGCATGGGATTCCAACAGGTTTGTTTAAATAAAAAAAATACTATCATCTGTGTGGTTTATAAGATGTGCAGACTTTTATGCTTTTTTTATAATGTTCACAGCCTATGCACCGGGTCCCAAGGTACTGGACTTTAGAGGCGTTGTTTGGGATGTTCATCACGATCATTCTGGTGGGGGTGTGCAAAGACCGTGCAATGTTTGTGTTAGAAAAAATGCGCCCAATGTTGATATGCTTTCACCTTTGGTGTCATCTCGGCAAGTGCTTGGTATGTGAAGGTATGTGTGAAATTGTTTTTTTAGGTTTAATATAATTGTACTTATAATTGTTTGATTAGTATGTTTTGTGAAACACTCAATAGTTGATTGTTTGATGATTATTACATGAAAGATGAACATAAAGGAATTTGACTCTGATTATCCAGTATTTATCACTTGCATAACAACATTTTTGTTTAATAATGTTCCCGAATTTAATTTAATATTGATAACGTATCTGCTTTTCACTGTTGCATTCATGATTTTTGAGCCACCATTATTAAATGGACTCTGTTACATTATTAAGTGGACTTTCTTATGAAGACCGCCATGTTTCAGATTATTGCCAGATGGTTCTTTGATGGAAATTACTAAAGTTTATCCACTGAATGTTGACTTTGATAACCCTGACCATGTATGTACCTGAAGATGTAAGTAGTATAGAAAAGTATAACGACGAATGACTAAAGCATTTAAAAAGCCCTATCATTTACCTTTATTGATCTAACTTCATGCAGATTAAAGCAAATAAACGTTATGCGGAAGCAAGTAATTAGATAGTGCAGGTGTATACTCGCACCATTATCATCTTTCTATGTGTGTCAGGTTGGGCATGGGTGCACGGCTATACTGATATTTGAATTTGATGTGTTCAGGAAGTTGCAAAATCAGTAAAGAAAGACTTTGGTAGTATTGATATTTTGGAGCATTTACTTGCTAAATGGCTTATCATCGCCATGTTGTGGCTCTCCTAGAGGAGCTACACACAGAGGTTAACGGCCTGTGAATGAAGCTCCTCAAGTGAGCCACCTTGGCATGGTCAAGATCCCTGTGACTAACAACGTGGTAAAATGCGTTAAAGAAAAAGCTATAAATGGTATTCCTTGACTATTATTAATAATTAATAAGTACAAAGATGTGATATTTATTCACTTACATGTTTCGGGATTTTTTTTTTAGTTGTTAATAATGGCGATAACTGGAGTATGGGACAAAGATAACTTTATTCTTTGGGAAGAGTGTTGTTAAAGAACAGCAAGCTATTGTTTATAGATGAAACAACGGATAAACGGACGTTGTACAACAGGTAAGCATTTGTTGATTGCAAGGCGTGGGTGTAAATTGATTGATGTAATAATGTTGTTGCCTATAGTAGATGTTTATCGAACATTGAGAGTGACGATAGCCCACACTGTTAAGATATTGTAGTTCATGTGATAATGAAGACATTTTGTATGTTAATTTAAAAAAATATAAAAGGTTAATTTTGGTATATCAGATACAAAAAAACAAAAAAAAAACAAAAAAAAAAAAAAAAAAAAAAAACAAAAAAAAGCCTGCTCTGTTGTGGCATAGGAACTGTCTTCATTGACCTTTTAGATGCAATGTCCTTAATAAAACAACATATGTAAATATGAACTGGGCATATCTTTCACCAGGCGTCAAAGACAGTTCTGCTTTTGTAGTTCCTTTGAGATCAGTATTAGTAACATTCTCGATGGTCCTCCCGGTACCAGTGAAAGATGTGTAAGTTTTCTATAAACTTTATTTAGTTTTAAATTGTTGGTTACTGATGCATGTTTGCTGAAGTTCTGTTATGATGTTGTGACCTTTGAAATTGTTAGTTACGCTGCAAGGTGTTCCTTTCCATGTCACTACTCACTGCAAGACTTTCGATCTCAGCACCTACATGAAAATGAAGTACTTTTTATGACAAGTTTTAAAATTTGAAAATTTCCATGTCATATCTCTGTTAGTAGTGATTATTATGAGGCCCGTGTGTACATTGGGCTTAACCCATTTATGTGTTGTATTGTGTATTTATATACTTCTATTGTACTCATTTGACATTACGGGGAATGATATAATTCTACAATTATTATGAGGCCCGTGTGTACATTGGGCTTAACCCATTTATGTGTTGTAGTGTGTATTTATATACTTCTATTGTACTCATTTGACATTATGGGGAATGATATAATTCTACATGGTATCAAAGCCAGGAATTATCCCTAAAACAAAATAACAAAACCCTAAAACTGCCGCCATCTTCTAGCCTCCACTACACCCACTCTCGATCACCATGGTGAATGACGCACCTCCCATCACATCCACCTCCCCCTATGATAAAGTTTTCCAGGCTACCGCCATCAAGCTTCCTGTTCATCTTGATGCAGAAAAACTCAATTACTCCAACTGGAGTGAGTTGTTTAAAAACCACCTTGAAGGTTTCAAGGTCCTCAACTTCATTCAGGCCCCTTTGCCACCCGAAAGCACAAGCACTGTCCCTCCCCCACCAACCGAAGATTGGTTAACAGCCGATGCCATCATTAAAAAATGGATTTACCACACCATCTCCGAACCGCTACTAGAACGTGTGTTGAAGGCAAAACCTAAGACCTCGAGAGATGCGTGGGAAATCTTGGAGAAAATTTTCACCGATAATAAGCGTTCAAAAACGGTTGAATTAGTTGGAGAACTCCGTGGTTTGGACATAGGAGACCTCACAGTCGATGCATACTTTCGCAAGATCGACGCGATAGCATCTCGGCTGAGTAATTTGGGCTCCAATGTTACGGATGAAGACTTAGTTACGTACGCGATTAATGGCCTTAGTGAAAAGTACGACCAAGTTGCTCACATAATTCTCACCAGGGACCCGTTCCCGGATCTGGAAACCGTACGATCACTAGTGACCATGGCTGAATCTCGCATCAACCGAAAGAACAACACCTCTTCCTCGTCTCGTATCTCCTCCTCATCTCCTACGGCTCTCCTCACCCAAGGCTCGACTTCTAAAACACCAGGTAACAACTCTCGGTCGAACTCCATATGTAGGAACTTTGCTCGTGGCTTTTGTATGTATGCCGATAGGTGTAAGTTTGTGCATGATACTAACCACATAATACCCACCAATAGTTCTAATGCACGGGGGACAACAAATAACCAAAATTATCATGCACATGGTATTCATTCACGTGGCACAGGAAGGGGAATTAATACAGGAAGTCATACAGGGGGTTTGGGCCAGGGATAATTGTTAAATGCATATCATCAACTCCTTCAAGCCCATCAAACCTTGCTTGCTCAGGCCCAACAGGCACAACGAGGGAACTATAATCGTGGGTCATCAGGTACACGCACCAGAACTGGTAATGTTGGGCAGGCTCAACAGCCCTTTGGACAACAACTTCAGGCTCACGTGGGTTCCTCGGGTAATCCCGATTCAACTCAAGAAATCGCTCTCCCACAGGCTTTTAGCACGTTGACTTTACAGGATTTTGGCAACGAAGGGTGGAATATGGATACAGGTGCGACTTTACATTTGAATTCTAATGCAAATAATTTAAGTTCTATTTTTAATAAGCGTATGTATCCATCTGTCTTTGTTGGTAACGGTGCCTCCATACCCGTCACCAATACAGGCCATAGCACTTTGCCTAATCCATTTCGCCCATTACACCTTAATAATGTTCTAATTACACCTAGTATCGTTAAAAATCTGATTGCTGTTCGTAAATTCACTCGTGATAATAAATGCTCCATTGAATTTGACGAGTTTGGTTTTTCTGTGAAGGATTATTCGACTCGCCAGATCCTTCTCCGTTGTGACAGTACTGGAGATCTATACCCCGTCACAAAACCTACCACTTCTCCCCAAGCTTTCATCACGAGTCAACATACGTGGCACCAACGACTAGGCCATCCTGGAAGTGAAGTGTTGCGGTCTTTAATTTCCAATAAAAGTATTTTGTGTAATAAAACAAAGTCTCCTGTGCTTTGTCATGCGTGTCAGCTTGGCAAACACATGAAACTTCCCTTTGTTAGTTCGGATTCTATTGTTAATTCTCCTTTTGATATTGTTCACTCGGATCTATGGACTTCTCCGGTTCCGAGTATTAGTGGAATTAAATACTATGTTTTGTTTTTGGATCATTATTCGCATTATGTATGGGTTTATCCATTGAGAAACAAGTCTGATACTTTCAGTAAATTCGCTCAATTTCGTTCATTCATCAAAACTCAATTTAAAGTTGAAATAAAGGCCTTCCAATGTGACCATGGTGGTGAGTTTGACAACCACACCCTTCACCGTCTTTTTGACAAACATGGCATTCACATACGCTTCTCATGCCCTCGCACATCACAACAAAATGGGAAATCGGAGCGGATGATCCGCACCATTAATAACCAAATCCGCACCCTATTATTTCAAGCCCATCTTCCTCCCCATTTTTGGGTCGAAGCCCTTTACATGGCCACCCACTTACTTAATATACTCCCTTCCACCGCAATCAATCATGACATCCCCCATACCCGCCTCTATAATACCAAACCAAACTACACGTTTTTACGTGTTTTTGGCTGCCTTTGCCATCCCCACCTTGATACATCCCATAAACTCGCACCCCGGTCCACACTGTGTATCTTCCTTGGATACCCCTCAAATCATCAGGGATATCGATGTCTTGACCTTGCCACCAATAAAATACACATTTCCCGTCACGTCACTTTTGAAGAAACCATTTTCCCTTATGGCTCCGTCACACCCAACTCGGCCCCCTCCTATACCTTTCTAGATGACGAAGAGCCGACCATCCTCCCATCTCCCTCCACTAACACTGTCGAACGTGACTCCACTGAGCACACAACTACTATCCAAACCCAAATCCCAACACCCGTTTCCGTAGAGCACACACCTACTATCCAAACCCAAAGCCCAACACCCGTTGCCTCGGCTCCAATTCAAGACGAGGCCCACCAGATACCTTCCACCACTACTCGCCTAAATCCCACCACGACTCATCCCATGGTCACTCGCTCTCAAGCCGGTATTACAAAACCCAATCCAAAATATCATTGTCACATATCCACCATCTCCCCCATTCCAAAATCATATAATGCTGCTTTCACCAACCCTAATTGGCAGAGTGCTATGCTTGATGAATATAATGCGCTTATTAAAAATGGAACTTGGACTCTCGTGCCTCGACCACCTGACACGAACATTGTTCGTTCCATGTGGTTGTTCAAGCACAAGTATTTTGCATATGGATCCCTTAGCAGATACAAGGCTCACCTTGTTGCTAATGGTCGCAGTCAACAGATTGGTGTGGACTGTGATGAGACCTTTAGTCCGGTTGTCAAACCGGCTACCATTCGCACTGTACTCAGTTTAGCGGCATCTCGACATTGGCCTATTCATCAGCTTGATGTCAAGAATGCCTTTCTACATGGTCATCTTTCAGAGACTGTTTATATGCATCAGCCTCCTGGTTTTCGTGATCTACAGCATCCAGATCATGTTTGTCTTTTGCAGAAGTCATTATATGGTCTTAAGCAGGCTCCTCGAGCCTGGTTTCAGCGATTTGCTAGTTATGCTATGAGAGTTGGTTTTACCCACAGCCGTTGTGACTCCTCGCTCTTTATTTTTCGACAGGGTTCTGACAGTGCATACTTATTGATTTATGTTGATGATATTATTTTGACAGCCTCTTCTACAACACTTTTGCAGCGGATTATCTCTTCACTTCATCAAGAGTTTTCCATGACTGACCTTGGTTCTTTCAACTATTTTTTGGGTATTTCCGTTTCACGTGATGATACAGGTATTTTCTTACATCAGCGGCAATATGCCTTGGAGGTTTTGGAGTGAGCTGGTATGCTTAATTGTCATCCTTGTCGCACGCCTGTTGATACAGAGCGTAAGCTTGGTGCAGATGGTGTCAGTGTTTCTGACCCAACTCTTTACAGGAGTCTAGCGGGTGCTCTTCAGTATCTTACATTTACTCGTCCCGACCTTTCTTATGCGGTACAACAGATTTGTTTATATATGCATGATCCTCGTGAGCCTCATCTTGCGGCTCTCAAACGGATCCTGCGTTATGTTCGCGGGACACTTGATTATGGTCTTCAGCTATACTCCTTGTCTGGCTCTTTGGTTGGTTATACAGATGCTGATTGGGCAGGTTGCCCTACCACACGTCGTTCCACTTCTGGGTATTGCGTTTTTCTTGGCAACAACTTATTATCTTGGTCATCTAAGCGTCAAGTTACCCTCTCCCGCTTAAGTGCGGAGGCCGAGTATCGTGGGGTCGCAAATGTAGTTGCTGAGACTGCTTGGTTACGCAATCTCTTACGGGAGCTTCACTCACCTTTGAAGTCTGCTACTTTGGTCTATTGTGATAATGTTAGTGCTGTGTATCTCTCGTCTAATCCCGTGTAGCATCAACGCACGAAGCATATTGAGATTGATATTCATTTCATTCGTGATCAAGTGGCAGCTGGTCTTGTACGCGTGTTACATGTACCCTCTCGTTATCAGTTCGCCGATATCTTCACCAAAGGACTTCCATATGCTTTGTTTGATGATTTTAGATCCAGTCTAAACGTTCGTCCACCTCCCGCTTCGACTGCGGGGGGCTGTTAGTAGTGATTATTATGAGGCCCGTGTGTACATTGGGCTTAACCCATTTATGTGTTGTATTGTGTATTTATATACTTCTATTGTACTCATTTGACATTACGGGGAATGATATAATTCTACAATCTCAAGAACCTAAACACTCATAGACTGATTGTGCAAACCTAAATACCAGGTGTATGAATTGAAGTACCAAAGCCGGTAAAGACACTAAACTCCAGTGTATCTCGCCTGCCATTGTGCTGTAATACATATTTGGAATACACTTTGTTACAACTTTATTATAGGTCTTTTTTTATTTCTTATTTAGGAGCTAATAAATGCGGTTTTTACTATGTACTCAGAGTCCTTTGAAGACTATCGCAAGAATATGACAGGATGTGTACATGCCTCGTGGTGTATTTGTCCCAGCTATTGACAAGCATATATCCATTTATCACCATTCTTTGGTGATAGGTGTTCCCTGAGGCACATTGCACTATGCACATTCTAATTATTTAACTTATGTACTTCTAAATACTGTTACTTAGGCAGTTGAAGAATCTATTAGAAGTGTCAATCTCTTCAATGGTGGGGCTGCAGACAAGCAAGCCGGGAAGTGCAATGGAGGCATGAAACGGAGGCTTAGTTTTGTCATTTAATTAATCAGAGATCCAGGTATTTTAGCTGTCTATGTATATGATTGTCTTTTGAGCATCCTCTCAAATGCTGTCACTAACATATGAAACCTTGAATATGAAAAAGTGAGAAAAACTAAAAATTTGAGTTGATCTCAGGTTCTTAACTCAGATTCCAGCTTTACCAAGTCGGTCAGTGTGACATCCTCAACCGACATCACTATGATTAAGTTGATAGGAACTGACAGACCCGTATTACTATTCTAAGTTTTTGCAGTTCTTACACACTTAAAGTGTAATGTGTTAAATGTTGAGGTATGGACCCTCAACATATGAGCCGCATTTATAGTCCAAGTGACCAATTACGAATCAGGTTCTGCTGTTTCTGACCTTGAGAGACTCTCAATTATAAAGCAAATGCTTTTTAATCTACTTGAAGGAAGCAACAAGGCTCGAGAAGCCAAGTCCGTGGTCTCAAACGGTGGGTCCCACACCAAGCATAGGCTGCACCAGATGATACTTGAGGACCGTGGCTTTGAAAGGGATAGTTGTTTGAGTTTTCATGGAAATGCCAAAACCTGATATGAATGTGGTTAATTGGTATGATAAAGATTGTTCAGTGGTCACTATTAGATGCAAAGATAGGCCTAAGTTATTGTTTGACATCATTTTCACATTGACTAATATGGAGTATGTTGTGATTCACGGGCACGTCGAAACCGAAGGACCTGAACCTTACCAGGTTCGTTAACTTTTCACAGGATTTTTAGTATTTTTGATATAAATTCGTTATAAAATGCTCATGATGTGCTTTTGTGTTTATAGGAATATTGTATTAGACATGTAGACGGTTCACATGTGAAATCAGAAGCCGAGAGGCAAAGAATGGTCCAATGTATTGAAGCAGACATAGAAAGAAGAGTATATGAGGTAAGACAACGAAAAATAAAACATATCTGCAATTATAGCCGATAGGCAGGTTACATGGGTAGGCTAAGGATCGTTAATCGTCCTTCTAATTCTTTAACTTATGTACTTCTAAATACTTTTATTTAGGCAGTTGAAGAATCTCTAAAAGTGTCAATCTCTTCAATGGTGGGGTTGAAGACAAGCAAGCCGGGAAGTGCAGTGGAGGCATGAAACGAAGGCTTAGTGTTGTAATTTAATTAATCGGAGATCTTCAGGTATTTTAGCTATCCATGTATATGATTGTCTTTTGAGCATCCTCTTAGGTTCTTGACTCAGATTCCAGCTTTACCAAGTTGGTCAGTGTGACATCCTCAACCGACATCACTATGATTAAGTTGATAGGAACCGACATGTGTTAATATTGTAAATTAATTTTGTACACATGTTGTCTATTGCAGGTGTAAACACTGAAGAAGCAAAAACAATATACTATTCTGGGGAGACTGGTAGATACAGCAACAATGTTTGGTCATCAGTTATAGCCGATAGGCAGGTTACATGGGTAGGCTAAGGATCGTTAATCGTCCTTCTAATTCTTTAACTTTTGTACTTCTAAATACTATGTTAGGATTTATTTTAAAGTGATGGTCATTTGTCATTGTAATAGTTTAATTAAGTGTGTCGTTGTTTGAGTTAGTTAGTTTAATCAACGGGCTTGGGCTTAAGCTTGTTAGTTAAATGTTATGTTCATGTAATCCTTGTATAAGCCCATCTCAAGCCCAAGCCCACCCAAGTCTAGAAAACTATAAATACCCTTCCCCTCCTCACTTGGAGGGTGTTGCTTCTAGGGGTATTCATCTTGTATCTCTCATTCTTTCTCAATCTAATCTCTAAGAAGTGACCATCTCTCTCTCTCTCTCTCTCTCTCTCTCTATCTCTTTCTCTTCTCCTATTCTAATATTGTGTGTATGATAAAGGATCAATATTAAGCTATAACAAGTGGTATCAAGAGCATAATATTAAAGATCTAGGGTTTAATTACACGGTTGTTACTGTTTCATATATATTTTGTCACGTTCTGTTGCATTTGCTTATTAGTTTTCATTTTGTTGAGTTTTCATTCGCATTAACCAATCAATAGCATCTTTCTGTTTCATCAGAGTTTGTTTTTTCACTACTGTTACATTGGTTTTGTCTCGCTACTTTTTCTGATCATATTTGAGGTGTAGTCGAACGAGCAAAGCAAAGTGATCGAACCAACTTCAAGTGATCGAACAACCTTCATCGAACAAACTTTCAGCAACAAAGTAGTCGAGCTAGACTCTTTGTGATCGAACGACTCACTTGATCGAACCAACTTCATCGAACGACTCTCATAGTCGAACGACTCACTTGATCGAACCAGCAAATTTCATCGAAGAAGCAACCTCATCGAAGGAGCAGTCATCGAACGAGCAAAAAGGGTAGTCGAGTTAGACTTACTCTTCCAATTGATCGAACGAACTTGTTGATCGAACGAGCATCTTTGATCGAACGAGCAAACTTGATCGAACCATCAAATTTGATCGAACCATCAAAACTAGTCGAACGAACAACTTTGATCGAACGAGTTTGATTGAACGAAATCGAGTCACTTGATCGAACGAGTTAAAACTAGTCGAACGAGTAACCTTCATCGAACCAGTTAAGCTAGTCGAACGAGAAAATTTGATCGAACGAGTAGAATAGTCGAACAAGCACTTAGTCGAACGAGTGTTTAGTCGAAGCAAACTCTAGTCAAACCAAGTAGTCGAACCAGAAAAATCATTAAAGCAACTTTATAGTCGAAGCAACACTCATTCCTTCAAAGCTACACTCATTTCATCAAACCAACTTCATCATCATCGAACCAACTTCATCATCGAACAACTTACACTAGTCAAAGCAAACTTAGTCGAAGAACTTTAACTTAACATAGTCGAACCAGAAACTTAGTAGATCAACTTTTCCATAATTGAGTTTCTTTATATCTGAGTTTGATTTTGAAGTTGATAGTTGTCTGTTTTATAATATTGAGATACTGAACACTTGCATTATAATATTGAGGTCACATTGAGTTGCATTTGACGTGTGTCATTACTTCACTATAATACAAAAGTGTTTGCATGAGACGTGTGGTTTGCAAAAGTGTTGCATGAGATGTATAAAGTTGAGATATTAAAACTTATCCTTTCACGTGTATGCTATTGACGTTTGGTACATGTGAGTTTGATATGAATTTGCTTGCTGTCAACTTTTAATAGAGTTCATAGACTTTAAGAATTTGTGATTTTGTCACTTTATGACGTGTATGCTATTAAACTTGTTTTGATTTTGACATTTGAAGTGTGTTGCATGTGATGTGAATTTGATTTTGACGTGAGTTTATCAACTTTTCACGTGTGTTTTTCGACAACGTAAAGGACTCATACCATACATAACTCGTGAACCGTAACCAACCTTATCCTAGACCTTTAACCGATCCTGTAAAACCCGAAAATCTAAAACATGCAAAATTACCAAAATGCCCCTGAAAACTTTAAAATTTAATTAAAGCTTAATTAAAGTTCCGAATCGATCCCAAACTTCTGGAAACGAACAAGATATGATACAAAATAATTTTGACGACTTCGATTAATATTTATACAAGTTGTGAGATGACCAAAATACCCTTGTGTATACCGAAAATTTAAATACATAATTATTACTAATTAAAAACATTTTAAATACAAGACTAATTAAGGAAATAAGTTAAAAAGGGTAAATTGAATTGGGCCATTATGAGGGCCGATTATTTGGCCTAATCCCCCCCCCCCCCAAATACTCGGTCTAACCTATTTTATTTCACCCCACAAATTAATTCTCCCATTTTAACCCTAAAAATCATTAAGCCGCCACTCTCAAAATCACCCACACCACATCCGAATTTTCTGAAGCAAAGAGGTAATTTTCTGGAGTTCTTCATAGTGCCAAGAAGGTGGGAAAAATAGCTACAAGGTTCTAGGGTCGATCGTTTGGCTGTGGTGATTTAATTGGGTCGAAAAAGTGCAACCGAGCAACAATAATCCATATCGTGTGAATCCCTTGATCTATAATTTTTCTGGTATTTTTCTAACCCTCTCTTAATCATATATAACATGTAAAAATTATTGAAATCGAACCATGCATTGTACTTTGGCCGAATAGAAAATAATGGGTTTATAAACCCTAAAATCAAAATCGAGTTCTTATTAATTCATGCGATTTTTCCTGAACATGTAAATAATTTTCATGGGTTCTATATGCTTCATATAACATGAGAAAAATGGTGTCTTGATTTATTGAAGTTGAAATCGTGATTTATGGATTTTTGGTTATAATCGGATTTTTTATAAAAAGGGAAAAACGTGGAACAAAAATAGAACCAATCGACCTAGGGTGTTTAGTAGATGAAATCTGGTAATAATTGATGAATAATGATGATAGAATGATGGCCTAATGATTGGGATTACTAGGGTTTGATTTTGATATGATTTTATGCAAACCGATTGATAAATTGGATGCATCCTAGACATGTCCTGATTTGTTATATTTACTGTTATCCTGGTGACCGACGAGTGTGTGCGATACACGTCTTTCACACCCCTGGGAGTTCGCGACTCCAACCCCTGGAGGTATCCCCTCACCCTGTTTCTTGGTATGCTGAGGTCACCCCTCCATACACCCTGATATATGTGATGTGATTTGATATGTTTTGGGCTCGTAGTGGATTTCTGTAACCTTATGACCTGACACTTGACCTGTTACTTGACCTGACATTTGACCTGACTTGATTTGACTTGGGTTTGTAGTGGATTTCTGTAACCTTATGACCTGACACTTGACCTGTTACTTGACCTGACATTTGACCTGACTTGATTTGACTTGGGTTTGTGGTGGATTACTGGTTATGTTACCCTATGACTTGATACTGGACTTGACTTGATTTGACTTGGGATTTTGGTGGGTTCTGGTTTCATTTGCACCTACCATTGTAACCATTCTTAGTTCCTGGTATGTCTGCATAACTCTTGTATTCCTTTTCCTGACTCTGGTTACTCCTGGTATTATTTCTTTTACTTTATTATTCCGTTACTACTGCTTTGTTCCCGTTATATCTGTTCACTGAGCTCTCGTAGCTCAGCCGCATTTCTTTTCCTGCGGCAGGTACATTTAAGCTAGGAGCTGGGTTTTAGCTTGGGATGAGAGCAACTTGTGTGAAGTTTAGACCTTGTCATTCTAGTGTGACCATTTGGAGATTATTTCTGTTATGCCATTGTTTGGGCAGTTTGGATTCTGTTTTGTACTTCGTTATTTCTGTCTTGCATTTGATATAAGTCGTGTTGACTTATTTTCCTTTGAATTTTAATGTTAAGGCTTCCGCTATTTTATTTCTTGAATGCTTGTATCTGATATGAAACCATGTATTTGTGACATCTTTACCCTTGTCGGGTTGGGGTGTTACAGATCCAACATCATCTTTATCATACAGCTTCATCAATGGCCGCTCACCAAAACAATATCACAACTGATTTGGCACATGCGTTTGCATTAATCACCAAAGCATTAAACATCCCACCACACAACAACAACCAATAGAATTCACCGTACACTGACAACATGCAGTCATATATAGGACAAGAAGGCCAAATGGTTGAGGTTATTGAGCGTCAGCAAGGAAATGCTACGGGTATTCAAATGGGGAATCAAATGCAATATGCAGGGCAACATACGGGAATCCAAATGGATCAGTTTGTGAATCAGAATGTGGTCAATCATAATGAGAATTATTGCTTCATGACTTCTTCTGCAACCCAAAGGAGTGATATAGGTAGAGCTGGAAATGTCAATGCAATGCATAAAGTAGAAAAGCTCCAGTACATGTTGATGCTAGAAAAAAAGGATGATTCGGGAATACCATTGACTAATGAAGAATATGACTTCATGGTTGCAAACTATTCAGCAGAAGTCACTGGAATCTCCGACCCTATGCCTAATCAGCAAGAATCAGCATCATGCAGCAGCGATTCTGACATTCCTCCTACTTATGACAAAGAACCACTCCATGAGACATCAATTTCAAGTAATGAGGTTAATCCGTTTGCTCAACAAAAGCCACATTCTGTGCCTCTCGAACCAACTTATGATACATATATGGACTCGCCAAATTGTAGCAATATTAATTTGGCATCTCCAGATATGAATCCTAACGAAGTTCAAGTTGCACAAAATGACGCTAATGATGAGGAAACTCGTGCTTTATTTGAATCATTATTGAATAATTGTCGTATTGAGATTGAAAAAGTGAAAAAGGTCAATAGCGATCTTAAGACCGCGAATGAGAAATTGACCGTTGAGCTTGAGAGATATAAGGTAAACGAAAAAACTTTTGAATTTCACCACAAACGACTGTCAGAACTTGAAAATGGTTACAGTGATTCTGTTTCAAGGGAGAAACATTTGCAAATCAAATACGACACTCTTGATGTTAAATTGAACATGCAAATTAAATCCCTAAAAGCAGAAATTTCTGATCTAACCAACCAACTTTCTAAACAAAAATCAATTTGTTCTGATCTTGAAAAAGAAAAGAACGAGTTGCATTCAAAGTTTTCAAAACGAGAAGATGAACTTCTTGATGAAGTACTTGACAAACAGGAAACTATTAAAAAGTTGGAAGAATTGCTTGTAAAAATGGGTCATTCTGCACAAACACTTAATATGATAATTAACGACAAAAACCCGATTTTATATACAAGAAAGAAAATGGCTCTCGGTTGTGAAAACCCTTGTTATTTCAAGAAAGCTCAGCAAAAACAGAATGTGCTATTTAATGGTAATCTTATAAATGATGTGCATGATCCACCTGCTTGTTATAATTCGCATGAAACGATTGAGCTTACGAAAGAGAGTCGAAACAAATGAGACAATTGAATAGAGAAATCAAACCGATTGATTATAATGAAGCTAACAAACTTGCTGGTGTTCATCTTGTTAAAAAGGAGTCACCTTTGTTTTTCAAAAAACCAGTGGCTGCCTCAAAATTCAAAGTTGTTTCAAAACATCTTTCTAACATCGAACAAATGTACTCTACCGACACTTCCGCAAGTGAAGCTAGAATACTATTGGCCGATCTTAAAAGGAGAGTTGAAATGCTTCAAGATGTTGTGGCAACCAAAACTGATGCTAAAATAAACGATTGGTTTTCAAGTTTTCAAACTGAACAGAAAAAGATGTTCGAAACAGAGATTACTCCCATTGTATCTGGCATACATGCAAGAGCAATTCATGTTGAGAACGCAATTATCAAAGAAGTAACTGAATTTTTCAAGGACCACACATCCTTGGTAATTGAAGCTAATGAAAACATTGAAAAAATCAAAGTTTTAGAAAAACAAAATGACGCACTCTCTGAAGAAGCTCTTTCAACTGATATTATGTCCATTATTTATCAAATGTATTCTGTCGAAGATGATGAAAGACTTCGAGCTGAGACTTCCGAAATTGTTTCAAAATATGAAAAGGCGCTTATTAAGCTTGAAAAACAAAATGTAACATATTTTAAACAACTTGATCAGAAAAAAGAAGAATGCAAGTATGACAAATTGTCGTATGAGCGTTCTTACAAAAACATGCAAGAAAAAATTGATCTTTTGAAGTCTCAGCTTGATAGTCAAAAAGGAAAGGGTGAGGAAAATAAGCCTGCTAGACCAAAAATGTCCATTTCCACACCCTTGCCTAAGGAAAACGAGAAAGGAAAAGGAAAAGCTGTTGTCGAAAACTCAAATGTGATAGCACCTGACCTTAATAGGATTAGTCCTACTACTGTGTCTGCCTCTACATCTCATACACATAGGGCGATAGACAAAAGTGCAAAAGATAATCCAAAAGAGTCTAGGAATGCTACTACAAATTCAAAGGACAACAAGTTGAATCCTAATGTGTGTGCCCCCAGGAATAGCTCACCAAATGTGACCACAAATACTGTTAAAGAATCTGTTGGTTCAAACAACATGGTCCACAATTCCTATCTAGAAAAAGCTAGGAAAAAGGCACAGATTCGAAAAGATGGAATTTTAGGAACACCGTCTACGATGATGAATTCTACAACATTACAAGGCACTGCTAGTAGTTGTAAACCACTACCTAGGAACTCTCAACAAAAGACTAGGGATTGGCCTGCATCTAAGAGTAGTTGCGAAAAAGAAAATGTTAAACAAGTAGAATGCAACACTAAGAATTCCTCTTCGAACAGAAAACAAGCTTCAAATGACTGTAGTGACAAAGTTAAGGTTGCTGTTTTGAACAAGAATGTTGAATTTGTCTGTCCTACATGTCAAAAATGTGTCTTTTCAGCTAATCATGATGCATATGTGGCACAGTTTATCAAGAAAGCAAATTTGCATGCTAAGGCACAATCATCTAAGACACCAAATAGAAACACACCCGTTGATAAGAAGCAAAAAGCTAAGAATTCTACCAAGTGGATCCCTACAGGACGTAGTTTTTCTCAAAATGAGACTTCCGCTGTATCTGAAAAGAAAACAACTCCTAGATCCTGCCTTAGGTGGATTCCCACGGGAAAAGTTTTTAAAACAGTCGGTCTTAGATGGATTCCCACAGGAAAGATTCTTGATAGTCGCACCACAACAAGTAGTAGTGAAAATCATCAGGATAAGGATGAAGAAACCACTACAACCATTGATAGTGAACATCCTCAGAGTGATGATTCATGTGCTGCTAACACTACTATTTGTGCATATTCTTCTTTTGTGGATTTTGTGAATGCAGGAACTTGTGAAAGTGCAGATGGTTCATACAACCAATGTGGAAAAGAAGAACTCTATGCCAACATCGCATTTGGAAATCCTGGTCTTATTCCTCTCTTAACTCCACTTCTACTTGTTCATACTTAATTCTTCTTTGTGAATACATTTTTTTTTAGAAAAAATCAAAAACAAAATACAAAATTTGAAAAACCAACAAAAGCAAAATATAAAAATAGAAAATTTCCAAAAAGACAAAAACAATATAAAATATAAAATTCAAAAATATTCTTCTCCGGCATGTCTCTCGTATAATCGATATTCTGTACGTACCTAGAAATGTCATTCAACAATGATACGGGCATGTACAGATGCTTGAGCGAGAGTTCATTTAAATGTTTTCAAAACATGTCGTTTCTCAAAATGGCTTCTGAGAGACTCACTCCAGAACCCGTGCTTAACCCAATGGCTTCGGAACAACTCAGTTTCGGACCCGAGCTTCAAATAAAGGAAAGTGTTGTGCAAATCCAATATCTTTTTCAAACACTTATCCTAAAAACAAATGAAGATATTTCTCCTATCATATCTTCAAAGATTTTCAAAATCTTCTCTATCTTGAGCACATTTTCATCAAGATTTTTCAAAAAGATTTTTCAAAATCTTTCATAAAGTGCTCAAGAGAACTCCCTCCAAAAACCGATAAAACATGCTTTATTTAAGAGGGAGTATAAAAATGAAAAACAAAAATGTTCCAATTTCATGCTCAAATCCGTCTTTCTCTCCAAAAAGTTACGTTTTAATCAGTTGATATCAAAAATATCACTGCATGCTATTTTTGAGGGGGAGAAGACGTGATTAAAATGTGATCAAAAGGTTTGAAGTTCGTGGAATCTCAAAGTATGCTCACCAGACAGACTCAGTTCTAACCCTCGAATTGACGAAATCTAAATGTCCGTTATCGAAAAGACTTGTCCTGGACGAGTAATAATTTCAAGCTGGTTTTCCAGTGATGTAAGCGTGTCTCGCAAAGGACTTGTCTGAGTAGAATGTACCAATTCGAGAGATAATCAATGTATATATGACCGGGACGGGTAATAATTTCAAGCTAGTCCATCTAGTGATGTAAACGTGTCTCGCGAAGGTCATGTTCAATGAAAATCGATCATTTCAAATGTGCGAACTCTACCCAACATGTGCAATTCTTTCTTAAATCTCATGAGCACATGTGAAGGGGGAGTATTTCAAAAATGCAAAACTCTCAAAGTGTTATCTAAATGTGCTTTTAGTCATAAACACTTTGAGAGATTTTCAAAAGGTTTATGGAATGTGATCAACTAATCTAGGATAATCATGAAGTTATAAGGTGATTATGGTTAGGTTATGTCCTATGATCCGCCAGAGCCGGAGGGATCTACCCAAGGACAATTCCAATAGATTAGAATTAGAAGTCCTTAGGTAAGATTGAAAAAAGGAGTAAATGAGAAAGAAGTAAGAAGGGGTTGAAGAATGAAAAAGAAAAGTTTAATGTAAGGGTGAAAAGAAATAGCCCTCCATGAAAACTTAGGGCAGAAACCGGGTCAATACATCAGCTGTCGGTATTCACTAAGGTGATACTGATATTGAAGACAAGACGTCATGGACCCAGTGACGCACTGCACCACCCCTCCTAGCCATTCAGATATCTCTTAAAAGATATTTGTTTCATTTCTCACGGAGAACACTACATAATCTATCGGCCTCTCATTCTGAGATGTGTTGATATTGAAAAGGTGGCACTCTGCTCCATGCCTCCGACTACTAAAACCAAAATGCACAATAGAGTCTAGAGCCATGAGATTCTCCAAAAGATCTCTTAGGAACACTTCCAAAATGATACACTTGTGTTCGCCAAAAAGGACACAAGTTGTAAGAGTCTTAATGAGATCTACGGATCTTGCCATTTTATATCATGATGGTTACGTGCTTCAAACGGTCTACAGTCGTGGGGTGATCTCCAGCGACTCACTGAATCGTGGGTGCACTTCGGTGTGTCCGTGTAAGCCCTCTCGGGGGTATCCGGTTCAGAATGGCCTGGGTTTGGATTAGAGAAAGTCTTCACACTATGTTGTTGACAATCTCGAAGTTCAAATCTGTAAGTGATGGACGTATTATTGCTAACTGTTTTATGCAGGAACTGACGAACATCCATCAACCATCATCAGATACATCAAACATCTTCACCTCAGCATACTCATACTTATGAAGAACATCCTCATCAAAGCTCAAGTGTAAAAGTTCAAGACAAGAAGATCAAGTTAAAGACAAAGTGAAAAGACAAAGTCAAGAAGCTAATCAAGATGTCGAGAACAAGTTCATATGATGAAAGATTATGGGGAGATTGTTAGCATAAGTATAATGTCCAAGATGTATGAGTATGTTGGAGGACACGACGCATCATCTCATGAAGATGTTGATCAAGGCAAGAAAAACCACAAA
Organism: Artemisia tridentata subsp. tridentata; assembly: GCA_021014915.2. Classification (NCBI taxonomy): domain Eukaryota; kingdom Viridiplantae; phylum Streptophyta; class Magnoliopsida; order Asterales; family Asteraceae; genus Artemisia; species Artemisia tridentata. The sequence continues at coordinate 439,186,235 of CP139504.1, read as the reverse complement.
GATGATTCTTTAAAGATCACAGTGCATGAAGGAACAAGATAAAAGTCTATTCTACATCGACACACAAAGCTCAAGATAATGAAGACAAAAGACCAAATCACCTGGAGCATCATTTGAATGACCATCCCTTAGGGGGAGATTGTTAGGATTTATTTTAAAGTGATGGTCATTTGTCATTGTAATAGTTTAATTAAGTGTGTCGTTGTTTGAGTTAGTTAGTTTAATCAACGGGCTTGGGCTTAAGCTTGTTAGTTAAATGTTATGTTCATGTAATCCTTGTATAAGCCCATCTCAAGCCCAAGCCCACCCAAGTCTAGAAAACTATAAATACCCTTCCCCTCCTCACTTGGAGGGTGTTGCTTCTAGGGGTATTCATGTTGATCCCAGTTGAGCTTCACGATCTTATTAACTACCTTAGATAAATCTAAAGTAATCGGTATAGAAACTGATCTTAGGTTGTATATCAAATATTATGCGGAAACTAATATTTGATCTTAAGAAGAATAAACACAAACGAGTTATCAAACAACACTTCAATATATTAATACGATTGCTCTGAATAGCAATAGGGTTACAAGAAACCTTGAAGTGAAAACAATAATACGTATGCTAAGATGATTAATCAATCGACATCTAACCCTAACCCTAGAACCTCCTTTTATAGCGTAAGGAGTCCTAGTCGGTTTACAAGATTTCCTATACAAGTAATATATTCATACGTATCTTTTCTATACTTATCTTAACATACTTTACATACATAACAAGCAATAGAGTAATCCTTCTAGCAGCAGAGTCCTCGTGAGCTAGCAGCAGAGTTACAATATGCCTATTATACCAAAACAGCAGAGTTATCAAAACAGCAGAGTTCTTGTGCTAATCAGCAGTGTTACACAACTATCCGGCAGAGTTGTTATTCTCCAATCAGCAGCATTTCAGACCCAACAATCCTCCCCTAAACTTGATATTTTTCTCCAAAAATCATCAAGTTTCCTTAATCTCAGATAAACACCAGGAGGATGCTTCCAAACACCTTACTGTTTTGAAACCTGTGAAACCAGCAACTGTTTGTATTTCTCAATCAATTCTCTTGCTTGATGATCTGAATCAAATGGTCTTTGAAGTGCCAACTTTCCAGGTTGCAACATTTGATACAGAATAGATGTACTGTTGTTGATGACATAGTCCTTTTCCACAAGCATATATACAGTAACACCTATGCAAGACAAAACATGAACTCCACAACTTTGATATAAGTACCACTTCTGAACTGTAGAGCTCAGCAACTTCCTCCATTCAATACTTCTTGCATCTGGTTCAAACATGTTCTTCAAGTAGTAATAATTTAGTCTCTCAAACACTATCTCTGGTCTAGTATCTCCATATCTCATCTTGTACAAATTCCAGAGTTGAGTAATATCATCTCTATCCATATAGTGCATCATTTGAGAAAAACTAGTATACCCCACTCTTGAACCATTTGATCTTTCAATCACCCAGCATACACTACTATCAGCTAAAATATCATGTGAATAAGAAATTATTGGATATTTTACTGATAAAGGTACTTCATCAAGTATCTCAGGCTCTTCTTGAGGTTCATGAACTGTGAGATTCATAACCCCTTTCATCTCATCTTCAGTCACTTCTTCATTCCCTGAATCACTATCTCCTTTTTCCTCTTCCTCAGAATCACTCATCACTACTTTTCTCTTCTTCCTACTCACCTGCTTTACTCTCCTTCTATATCTCTTTGTACCAGCAGATGATTCAGTCACAACTTCAGGTTCTTTTTCAGCTTCAACTACAACTTCTTTCTCTTTCTCAACATCAGTTACTACAGGCCTTGAAACACTTCCACTCCCAGATGCTTCTTTATTGTCAGATCTCTTAACTTCTGGATGTCTCTTCTTTTCAGAAACTTTTCTTGGATTAAGCTGAGCATAAGTTTCATAAAATTCCTTTTCAATTAAGTGATCTGGCTTTCCTTTGAAATCCTTCATCTGATAGTTTCTAGCATTCTTCAAATAGTATTTCATGTCAGTAACCAATGCTTTTCTTGAAGTTGACTTACCCTTATAACCATGCTTCTGAGCTTCTGTTATCCTCTTAACCAACTCTTCCCACTTAGTCAATCCATTCTTTTTAAGTATAAAAGCAACAAGCTCATTTGTCTTTTCAGCTCCATCCAACTGCTCATCATTTGATATCAGTCTAGCTTCACCTCTGACAATCATATCAGACTCAATAAAATACTGCAACTGTGCATCCAATTCTTCTTGACTAACTTCTTTAAATGCAGCACTTTCCATAAGTTCAGACTGATCTCTTTCTTCACTAGCTGCAAAACTTCTTGCAAGTTCCTCATCATGAGCAATTTGAGCCTCTTCAGCCAATTTCTGCATCCTTTCAAAATCTTCATCAGAGTCAGCAACAGGTTGATCTTGTGATGTTTGTGATGTTGTAGGTGTTTTAGTTACTTTGTTCATATTCAGAAGCACTTCAGCTAAAGTCATTTGATCATCATCTGATTCAGCATCAGCAGAGTTCTCAACTCCAGCACTCTTCTCTTTATCTTCAGCAGAAACATTTAACCCATCAGCAGAGTGTTCTTCTGCACCAGCAACTTCATCAGCAGAGTGTTCTGCACCAGCAGAGTCACCCTTTTCACCAACATTTTCAACAACAACAGAGTCTTTTTCAATTACAACCTCCACTGAATCTTTTGTAACATCCTTTTCTACCTCCCCTGAACCTATCACATCTTCTTGATCAGCATCATTCATCACAGCCTCCTGATCATTTACAACAGCCTCTTGATCATTCCTCCCCTGTTTGGAAGCATCCTCTCCCAAACCTGGTTTGGACTTCTTCTTAAGCCTCCCCTCAAGGTGTGTAACCCTTAGTTTAAGCCGCCTAATTTCAGCACCTTGAGTGGATCTGACTGTCTTTAACTCCTTTCTTAGATCAAGCACCTCCTTTGACAATTTGGTACACTTTTCCGTCAATTCTTTCAATTGTTGCATGATATCCTCACAACTTCGGTCTGTGTAACCTGACCCGAGAGGTTGATCATTGGAATTGACATTTTGTACTGGGGTGTTAGCCGTCAAATCATCAGTTTCAAGTTCAATTCTAGCATCAACACTTCGACCTGTGTGACCTGGTCCGAGAGGTGTATCATCTGCAATGTCCATTTGTACATAAGTGTCCATCAATTCAATATGTTCATCTCTGTCCTCATCACTTCGAGATGTGTTACCTTCTCTGAGAGGTGAATCTTTGGACATAAACTCAGTCTCATCCCTAGGATGAACATCTGAGCCCCCCATAAAAGCCATTTGGCTGGGGTTACCACCAGTTGTGTCAGGTTCCTGAGAACCTTCTACAAATGATGTTGCCATGGTTGAGGTCTTAATTATGTTGACACTGTCCTGCTCAACTACTAAGTTGAAAACAGTAGTGCCAGCCTCTTCCATCATGGTACCACCACCACCTGTACCAGCCTCATCTGCTACCATACTAACATTGGCCTGAGGGTGCACAATGTTCTCATTTTGTGAATTCCTAGGTGATTGGGTAGGTTGTGGTTCAGTAGAAGATGATTCATTTAAACTTGTTGATGAGGATGTGTGATGGGAAGCTGTTGGTGTTCCAGCCTCTTCATCCTCATGTACTTCATCCACTACACTCAAAATATGCTCAGTTAGGGGAGTAATAACACCAGAAAATCCTTTCCCATCCTTCTTCAAAAATGCAAACATCTTGATGGCCATTCTACTACAGGGCTCAATTTGTGAATGCCTCAAAGGTTCCCTTAGCTGTTTGTTTATTATAAGTTGGAGAAACCTAGGGTATAAGTAAAACTTCTTCTTAACAAATTTCTTCATCCCTTCAAATATCATGACAGAAAAATCATAGGGTTGCCCTGTAGCTAAACATACAAAAGCCATTGCCTGAGATGCATTAAACTCACTCCACCCACCTATCTTAGGAAACAAATTAGTCGTTCCTCACCATCTAAGACATCCAATCTAACGGTTGACCAAAATTGTCGCATATGAGATTTGTAAATTGTAGGGGCAACTGTTAATGCATACCTCAACTTAGACGAACCCAGAAAATCCATTACCTCGTAAAATCCATCCGCTGCATTAACCTTACTGAGAAACGCTATCTCATTGTGTTCTTCCGGAAATGTTCTTCGAGCCATTTAATTTGTGGGTTTGGGGTGAAATGATATGAATTGTGGTGTTTGAGTGAGAATTGAGTGTAAGTTTGGAGCAATTAGAGTGTAATGAGATCAATTGGGTAAAAGATACCTTTTTGATTCAATTAGGGTTAAGACCGCGCCAAAATATTTCAGTTTGACCCTTCAACTTTCAAACTCATCAGCAGAGTTATGAAAGTGTTGACCGAAAGTCAACATTTCCAAAATCTTTAAAAATCACCTCCTTAAATACCATACCAACCCCACACTAAACTTCATAAATCCTTAATCACAAAAACAAATCCCCAATTCCAAACCCTAACTCAACACCAATCCAAAATGAGTTCCTCAAAAATGCCTATCATCGAAATTTCTTCGGATTCATCATCGGATGAGTCAAGTGGTTGGGCGAATTACTTTCCAAAGAACGCATCCACCTCACAAAACAAAGGAAAAGCAATCAAAGAAGAGTCATACTCTGATTCACTTCCATCGACACCATCGTCATTTGAAGAATCAAGCGATGACGAAACAGCTAATTGGCCAGGGAAACAGCAAGGTTGGCCAAAACACATGACGTACTACCAAGGAGCTTGGGAAACCATCCCTTCAAAACATCCACTATCTGCTGAACTTCAGAAACAACTGGAGAAAGCCGCAGCCGACTTTGCAAAAAGTGTCCACATTCCTCAGCCCAAACCAAGTCCAGTTAAGAAGAAACCCGCTGTGCCAAGGAAGAACAACCAACAGAAGAAAGCAGCACCATCCACCAGTCAGCAACAAACTCCACCTCCTCGTCCAGTAGTCATTGCACTCCCCTGCCCTAAGGTTTTTGAGGCCATGGGCACAAGGGGACCCCGAAGCAAAGTCATGCCTGATTTTGCGAAGATGTAGGTCTTGTCACTTTGAATTGTGATGTCTTTTGAATTGTCTTTTGAATAGCTTGATTGTATTGAAACTTTATGTACTGAAGCCTTTATGATCAATGAATTCCCTCTGTTAATGTTTTACTTGATTGTGTATGTTTATTTATCTGCAAAAGGTTAGTAGCAAACAACAAACACAAAACAAGTATATTCCATAATAGCAGCAGAGTAGCATAGAAACAAACTAACTAAACAGCAGACTTTAACTAAACACAAGATAATGACAAATCAACAGCACAAATCCTTACAAAATTTTACAAAAACATACAAAGATAAGATGTTGAATGATTTAAAGATTGATCATGCCAATACTAGCAACTAGAAACTGAAATCTACTTATGTCAAAACATTTTGTAAGTAAATCAGCAACATTGTTGTCAGTATGAATTTTAACCACTTGAATTAACTTTTTCTCATAACAATCTCTAATAAAATGATGTCTTATCTCTATGTGTTTTGTTTTAGAATGAAAAACAGGATTTTTGATAATACACATTGTGCTGTTGTTGTCAATAAAAATTTTTGTGTGCATGAAATTGTACCCATAATCCAGCAATTGATTCTGAACCCAGAGCACTTGTCCACAGCAGCTAGAAGCAGCAACATATTCTGCTTCAGTAGTCGAATTAGCCACCACTGTTTGTTTCTTACATTGCCAAGAGATCAGCCTATGACCAAGATACTGACAGCCTCCAGTAGTAGATTTTCTGTCCATAGTAGCTCCAGCATAGTCACTATCTGAGTATGCTATCAAGTCAAATGGTGAATTATTAGGATACCAAAGACCCAATTTTGGTTGACCCTTTAGGTACCTAAAAATTCTTTTGACTACTTCCAAGTGTGAAACTTTTGGAGACACTTGGAATCTAGCACAGGCACACACAGAAAACATGATATCTGGCCTTGAAGCAGTCAGATACATCAATGAGCCAATCATTGACCTGTACAGATGCACATCAACCTCTACCCCATCTTCATCCTTGAGCAAAGGTTTATTCTTATCCATAGGTGTCTTGGCTGCCTTCACATCCTGAAATCCAAATTTCTTCAATATATCAGCCACATACTTGTCTTGGCTAATAAAAATTCCATCTTTCATCTGCTTGACTTGAAGTCCCAAAAAGAAAGTCAACTCTCCCATAGAACTCATCTCAAACCTACTGTGCATTAACTTCTCAAATCCTTCACACAACACCTTATTTGTAGACCCAAAAATGATATCATCTACATAAACTTGAACAAGTAGGATATCCTTTTTGTCTTTCTTAATGAACAATGTTTTATCAATGGTTCCTCTGCTAAAACCATTATTCAACAAATACTGAGATAAGGTGTCATACCAAGCTCTAGGAGCTTGATGTAGTCCATACAGTGCCTTCTTCACCTTGTAGACCCTATCAGGATACTTAGGATCTTCAAACCCAGGTGGTTGCATCACATAAACCTCTTCAGGTATCTTTCCATATAGAAAAGCACTTTTTACATCCATTTGATACACAGGAAAATTCTTGTATGAGGCATATGCCAAGAAAAGTCTGATAGCCTCCAATCTTGCAACTGGAGCAAAGACCTCATCATAGTCTATACCTTCTTCCTGAGTGTATCCCTGAGCCACCAATCTAGCCTTGTTTCTGACAACAATCCCTCTTTCATCTCTCTTGCATCTGAACACCCATTTTGTACCAATTGCCCTTTTTCCATTTGGTAAATCAACCAATGTCCAGACCTCCTGAAGCTTGAACTGCAGTAACTCCTCTTGCATAGCTTCAACCCAACTTTCATCCTTCATAGCCTTGTGAATGGTCTTGGGTTCTTCCTGAGATAAGAAACAGGCAAACATGCAATTTTGTAGATCCTTGTGGCTATTTCTCTTCTTAAGTGTCTGAGCAAATAATCCCTGATCAAGCAAATCACTCAACCCCTTTGATTTACTTCTTGTCTGTACAGCAGAGTGAACATCACCAATTATTTGCTCCTTTGGGTGAATCTTGTGGATTCTTGTTGTTGGTGTAGGACTAACAGGTATATCAGTCTCCAAGTTGGATAAATCAGCTTCAGCACCAAAAACATCAACAACTTCATCATCAGTATCCACATATACTTCTTCCAATTTGGGCATATCATCAGAAGAATCATCATCATAATCACCATCTTTATCAGTAGACTCATTGAGTTCAGCAGCAGAGTTACCAAGCTGAACAGCAGAGTGTTTTGCCTTAACAGCAGAGTGCTTTGGCTTAACAGCAGAGTGTTTAGACTTGGCAGCAGAGTTAAGAGAACTGCTGCTCGGTTTGTTCCCTTGAATTCCATCGACTTGTGACTCTACACTTCTTTCCTTATCATCATGAGCAGTTTCATCATCACCTTCTGCATCAACCTTTGGTGTTTCCTTATGTACAGCATCACCATCTGAACTCTTTCCTTCTTTAACTGTTGGTGAGAAATACTGATCAAACTTCCACTTTTCAATCAACACAAACTCCTCTGCAGATCCATCCTTCTTTGCTTGTGTACCTGCATTAGGGTTAGTGTGTGTACCTGCAGACATGTTAGTAGTACCTGCAACAACTGGTTGATAATTCATACTTTTGGTTAAAGAATCAATATCAAACATCCAGTCAGGTCCTTTTCCATCAACATTAGGTGTGGTTTCTCTAATAGTCACATGTAAATTTTCAACTACATGCCCAGTTCTTTGATTAAAAACTCTAAAAGCCTTACTTTCAGTAGAGTAACCAACAAAGAAACCTATGTCTGCTTTCTCACTAAACTTTCCTAAGTGATCAATGGTGTTCAATATAGTAACAGGACACCCAAATGGTCTTAAGAAACCTATCATAGGTTTTCTACCATGCAATAACTCATAGGGGGTCTTGTTATGAGGCTTAACTATCTTAGTCCTATTCTGCACATAGCAAGCAGTGTTGACTGCTTCAGCCCAAAAGATAGTGGGTAACTTAGACTCTGACAACATAGTTCTGGCAGCTTCAATTAATGTTCTATTCCTTCTCTCAGCAACACCATTTTGCTGAGGAGTTCTAGCTACACTAAATTGTCTAGTTATACCCTTTTCCTCACAGAACCGATTCATCACCTTGTTCTTAAATTCAGTTCCATTATCACATCTGATGACTTTGACCTTATGATTAAATAGGTTTTCTATCCTGGTAATAAAAGCCTTAAGAATGCCTGCAGTCTCATCCTTAGTAGCTAAAAAGAATACCCAAGTGAACCTACTAAAGTCATCAGTGACCACTAATCCATACATCTTTTTATTCAAACTATTCACATATGTAGGTCCAAATAAGTCCATGTGTAACATAAACAAAGGTTCAGTTATAGAATTCACCAATTTGGACTTACAGGAAGCTCTATGTTGCTTTCCCATTTGGCAAGCAACACAAACTTCAGGATTCTCAAAGACCTTTGAAGGCAATCCTCTGACCAAGTTCCCTTTCACTAACTTGTTCATAGCTTTGTAGTTCAAGTGTCCAAGCCTTCTGTGCCATAGTTTAGATTCATCAACAGTGGCTTTGGCAAACAGACAAGTTAAATCTCTTTTGGGAATAATATTCTTTATATCCACACTGTATATATTGTCATGTCTAGGGACTTTAAGAAGAACCAATTTATCATCAGGAATCTTATAGTCAGGAGACAAAACAAGACACTCAGTGTCGGTAAAAAGAACAAAATTCTTCCTGTCACACATTTGTGAGACACTAAAAAGATTAAACTTGAGACCATTCACCAAATACACTTTCTCAAAATCCAACTTTCCAGTTCTGATGATGCCTTGTCCAACTATTTTACCTCCTTTAGGATCATTCCCAAAGGCCACATAACCACCATCCAAAGCTTCAAAATTCTCCAAGTTGCTTTGGTCTCCAGTCATATGTGAAGAGCATCCACTATCAAAAATGCATTTGTCCTTTAGCTCCTTTTGTAGATTGCCCTGCACAAAAAGTAAGAGAATTAGTTTCTCTTGGGGACCCAAGCCATTACTGACTTGGATCTACCTTGTGCATCAAAGTAGTCAAATTTCTTCAACTGCATTGGTGCACTGCTGTGTCTGAGAACATGATCTAAAACTTTAACTTTTGGTTTCCAGACCCAGCAAGCTGAGGCTTTAACAGCATAAAAATGGTTGCCCACAACAGTATCAGTCACAACTTTAGGCAAAACAGCAGAGTCTGCCTGGACAGCAGAGTTTGCTGGAACAGCAGGGTTTGACTGAACAGCAGAGTCATCTACATTCTTCTTTATGGGCACATTTGGGGCAATAGGAGAGATAACTCTAGAAGTACCATCTCTCATCAGAACTTCCCTAGGAACCATGTTTCTTTTGGGATGAGGGTGAGTCTTTCTACCAAAGTTTCTATGGTTCACCCTTGTATATTGGTTCCACACTGGTTTTTGATAGTAATAACACTCATCTTGCAAATGTTCAAAACTACCACAACTATAACATGCCTTTTTGAATAATTGAAAATCAGTCCCTAATTTATGTGAAACTAGGTTGTTCCAATTTCTCTGGTTACCCCTAGGCAAGTTATTAGTTCTCTTAGGATATACTCTAGGTGTATTATCAAACTCAGCCATCTTCCTAGAGATACCTTTACCTAGCTTAGGCTTAACAAACTCAACCTTTTTAGTTCTAGGTACTTGTGATTCAACAACAGCAGGAATTTCTTCCTTATTGTTCTTAGAGGTTGAATCAGATTCTACTATCCCATCATCACTATCAGACTCCCAATCTTCAATCAGGGGTGGTTGCTCATATTTCTTTAATTCAACCTTAGGTGACTCTATGTTAGTTTCACTAGTTTCTTCTACAGGTTTACTAGTTTCACCTACAGGTTTAGCCCCAGACTCAGATATGAAAGTCAATGTCCTAGTAGGGGGGGCATGAGCACTAAGTTTCTTAGGGTGAGCTACAGCATTGTACCCTAGTCCACTACCTGATTCAGCAAAGTGCCTACCTATTGGTTTACTAAGAATGTCAGTAGCAAATTGTTGTTTTTCTATCCTAACAACATGTTTTTCAGTCTCATTCTTAGCTAAATCTCTAGCCTGTTCAGCCTTCTCTACTTTTCCCAAAAGTACCTTAATCTCATCTTCTTTCTTAATAAGCTCATTTTTAAGAATAGTGATTTGATCAAGATATTCAATTTCAGCCCTTTTATAAAATTCCAACTTCTCTTCTAAATTCTTTAAACCATATTCATAACTGAGATTGTCTAACTTAAGTATTTCATTTTCCTTTTTAAGATTTCCATTGCTAGACTTAAGTTCATCAATTTTATCAGAACATGATTTAAAGGAACATGATGATTCATTGGATACCTCAGAGTCTGATCCAGAAGAAGAAGAAGAATAGGCCATAAGAGCAAAGTGTTGAACTTGAGATTCCTCTTCAGCTGCCAAAGCATAGTTAGGACCATCTTCAGCATGCTCACTCCAATCAAACTCTCCAAACCCATCACATGACACCATAGCAGCAGCAGCAGCATCAGGACTTGACTCTTCAACAGTAATCTTCTTGGTATCTGCAATGTTTCTTTTGGGTGCTTTGCATTCCCTTGCAAAGTGTCCCTTCTTTCGACAATTGAAACATTCAGCCTTTGACTTGTCAAATCCCACATTCCTGTTTCTTCTGAACTTCATCTCTTTACCAGTTCTCTTAAGAAACCTCCTTGCCCTCATAGTTAGCATTGCATACTGCCAATGCATATCCATTTCTTCAACATCATCAGGATCAAGTTCATCCAGATCTTGAGGCATGACTGTAGTACTAGTAGTAAGTTCAGCCAAATAAGCACAAATAGCAGCATCACTGATGGTGTTGGGGTTAGCAGAGTCAGCAGCAGAGACATGTAAACCAACAGCAGGAGCAAAAGTACCAGCAGCAGAGTGCTCTTGATGACTACCAGGAGTCTTGTTGCTTGAGGAGACAAAGGCAAGATTATTAGTGGTAGAGGATGAGCTTGAAAATCCTTTAACTTCTGATTCATACACCTTTAAGTTGTTGTATAGATCATCCAATGTCATAGTATCAAAATCTTCCTTGTGCCTCCAAACCACTGTATGAGTGTTCCACTCAGAAGATAGACTTCTCAAAAACTTTAGATTGACATCTTCTTGAGATGGTTCAATCTTTAACAGTGCCATCTGACTGGTTAACTTATGAAGTCGATCATAAGTTCCCTCAATGTTCTCAGAACTCATAGCAGAAAAAGTCTCAAACTGATGCTTAAGGAGATTCTTTCTAGATTTCTTGGTAGCTTCATTCCCACCAAATCGAAGTTCAATAGCTTCCCACAACTCCTTAGCAGACTCAATATGATTAAAACTCAATTGATAATCATTAGGTATTCCCATCATGAGAATACTGTGAGCCTTAACCTCCAATCTTCTCTGAGCTTTCTCCTCACTAGTCTTGAGAGTCAAGACTGATCCAGTAGCAGTCTTGGTTTGCACCTTATCACCATCAAGAACAACTTCCCAGAGAGAGTAATCAACCATTCGCATGTATTGTTGCATCCTCATCTTCCAGATTTCATACTCTCCAGTCTTGAGCATGGGAACTCTTGAAGCAGTAACCATGTGTGTTGAATCGGAATCCATTGCTTGCTTTGATGATTAAACAGATCTTGTTTTCAGTAAATCTTCTTGGTACCAGTTTCTAGATCACAAGCTCTGATACCACTTGTTGATCCCAGTTGAGCTTCACGATCTTATTAACTACCTTAGATAAATCTAAAGTAATCGGTATAGAAACTGATCTTAAGTTGTATATCAAATATTATGCGGAAACTAATATTTGATCTTAAGAAGAATAAACACAAACGAGTTATCAAACAACACTTCAATATATTAATACGATTGCTCTGAATAGCAATAGGGTTACAAGAAACCTTGAAGTGAAAACAATAATTCGTATGCTAAGATGATTAATCAATCGACATCTAACCTTAACCCTAGAACCTCCTTTTATAGCGTAAGGAGTCCTAGTCGGTTTACAAGATTTCCTATACAAGTAAAATATTCATACGTATCTTTTCTATACTTATCTTAACATACTTTACATACATAACAAGCAATAGAGTAATCCTTCTAGCAGCAGAGTCCTCGTGAGCTAGCAGCAGAGTTACAATATGCCTATTATACCAAAACAGCAGAGTTATCAAAACAGCAGAGTTCTTGTGCTAATCAGCAGTGTTACACAACTATCCGGCAGAGTTGTTATTCTCCAATCAGCAGCATTTCAGACCCAACAATTCATCTTGTATCTCTCATTCTCTCTTAATCTAATCTCTAGAAGTTACCATCTCTCTCTCTCTATCTCTTTCTCTTCTCCTATTCTAACATTGTGTGTATGATAAAGGATCAATATTAAGCAATAACATACTATTATTTAGGCAGTTGAAGAATCTTTTAAAAGTGTCAATCTCTTCAATGGTGGGGTTGCAGACAAGCAAGCCGGGAAGTGCAGTGGAGGCATGAATCGGAGGCTTAGTGTTGTCATTTAACTAATCAGAGATCTTCATGTATTTTAGATGTCCATGTATATGATTGTCTTTTGAGCATCCTCTCAAATTCTGTAGCTAACATATGAAATATTGAATATGAAAAAGTGAGAAAAACTAAAAATTTGCATTGATCTCAGGTTCTTCACTCAGATTCAAGCTTTACCAAGTCGGTTAGTGTGACATCCTCAACTGACATCACTATGATTAAGTTGATAGGAACTGACAGACCCGTATTACTATTCTAAGTTTGTGCAGTTCTCACACACTTAAAGTGTAATGTGTTAAATGCTGAGGTATGGACACATAACATATGAGCCGCATTTATAGTCCAAGTGACCGATTACGAATCAGGTTCTGCTGTTTCTGACCTTGAGAGACTCTCAATTATAAAGCAAATGCTTTTTAATCTGCTTGAAGGAAGCAACAAGGCTCGAGAAGCCAAGTCCGTGGTCTTAAACAGTGGGTCCCACACCAAGCGTATGTTGCACCAGATGATGCTTGAGGACCGTGGCTTTGAAAGGGATAGTTGTTTGAGTTTTCATGGAAATGCCAAAACCTGATGTGATTGTGGTTAATTGGTATGATAAAGATGTTGGAATTAGAAAACCATGACAATCATATAAACTCCATAATCAAAGTACACAAGTATGCGGAAGCGTGTAAATAAATAAGTATAACACATAATTATTAACTTAAACATAAATAGAAAACGTACCCGATGCACTTCAATAAATCTTGAATATTTATTAAACTAGATCAATGAATAACCCCTTACCGTTTTGTTATTCGATCTCTTGATAATAACTATAGTGAGTTATTACCTCGTTCTTGTATACACAAATTAAACCGTATTAAGGTTATGCAAGTAAAACACAAGAGTATGTTTTGAACACAAAAAAAAATCGACCCACAACCTAAAGTTGTATGTGTCGACCGGTTTTTACCAAGAAAAGAAGAAGAAAAACTTAGGGATAATTGTGTGCACAAAAGATTAGCCAAAACAATTACCCTAGGTTTGTTTATATACTAATTAGAAAACTTTGGGAACAAGTTAGGGCAATGGGGTGCCCCATAAGCCTTGTTCGGCTGATCCTAACCCAAGTAAGGGTTCTAGAACTTTTCCATGTTTCCTAATTGTATACAAACACCTCTTTCCTTATTTGCGTCTAACGGTCGTTAGTCATTTAACGGAAAACACTAACGGTTGTTAAGTTCTTGTGTTAATAATAAATATATAAAATACATTTATTATTATTCCTTAATACTCATTTGTAATGTGTGCAATCCCGAGGTCTCGGGTTCGATACTAGACATTTGCACATTAATATTTAACCATTTCTAACAACTCCCACTTGGTTAACTATTAATAGCAAAATGACATTGGTTGGCGTCTTGCAACACTCCAATGCCCCTAGTTCGACTCGAGCTAGATTTCCTGGAAAATCTTTAATGATTCATCATTATTATTATCCTTTTGTTACTAATACTCTATTAATAAAATATGGATCTAAGTCACACTTTATTAATGTTTCTGTTTCTCGTTGTTAATGATTGAACAAAATTACCAAAACATCTGAACGTATTCCAGATAGACTTTGGGCGTGGCCACGCAAACATTTTGTCAACCCTACGAGGGGCCCAGCAGTATTATACTTCAAAACAAAATTTGAAGGAACAAATTCTTTCTTGACTACAAGAATAACCCATGGACTTTGCAACACTTCTGGAAACAATCCTTATAACTTCCGGTTACGGTAAGCGGTAGATTGCTTCACAAAAATGCACTACATCCATGACTCTTATCTAGTATCTCAAGTCTGAGGATAACTATTTCATGAATTACTTGATGACATGATCCATAAGTAATCTCATGCTTAGTTGGGATAAGTCCTATACTCTATTCATAGAATATCATGCGAAATTGGTATGACTACGCATCAATATACTTTCAAGTATATTCTAACCAACATTCACATTTGTCTTAATTTAATGATATTCCCATATCATTAACCGACAATGGACACATTTAGAATAATAAATTTATTCAAGGATATAAACAAGCAAAAACAGGATATATGTATATTTCAACAAGACAATATAAATAAACATAAACAATACTTTATTTCATAAAATCAATAATTGTCTATTACATCCTTTATCCAAATACTAATCACAAATGGGCATGAAACTTTCAGCCTTACGAAGACCTATTCCTTCAGCTAACTTATAAAGCTTAGTGCCAGGAAGAGCTTTCGTTAATTGGTCTGCCAAGTTATCATCTGTGTGAACTTTGAGTACTTCGATCTGCCCAATCTCTACTTTCTCTCGCACGTAGTGATATTTGATCGGATAATGTCTGGTGCCTTTCATGATTCCAGGTTCATTGGCAAATGTAATTGCAGCTGAATTGTCACAATACATTTTTATAGGTTGTTTAATCGAAGGCATAACTCCAAGCCTTGATACAAACTTCCTAATCCAGACGGCTTCCATTGCAGCATCTGATGCAGCTATGTACTCACTCTCTGCTGCAGACATCGCTAATGTACTCTGCTTCTTGCTCCTCCAATCCACAGCTCCTCCATTAATGACAAAGACGTATCCAGTCTGAGACTTCATATCATCCTTATCACCTTTCCATGAAGCATCGCAGTAACTTGTAACATCAAGTTCTGCTTGTGGATCACCCCCATAAACTAAGAACATATCTTTAGTAGCCCTAAGGTACTTAAGTATATTCTTAACAGCAGTCCAGTGAGCTTCACCTGTATTCTGCTGATATCGACTGGTTAAGTTCTGAGCAAACGCCACATCTGGCCTTGTGCTTTTAACCGCATACATAATAGATCCCACAGCCGAAGCATAAGGAACTTTTGCCATGCGTTTCACCTCTTCAGGTGATGAAGCACAAACTTTCTTGCTCAAGCCATGTTGTTCTTGCATCGGCAAATATCCCTTCTTGGAATTTTGCATATTGAATCTCTTCAATATTTTATCGATGTAAGCACTTTGGCTTAATCCAATTAATCGCTGAGATCTATCTCTATATATCTTAATTCCCAGAATGAAAGCAGCTTCCCCTAAATCTTTCATAGAAAAACACTTTCCAAGATATGCCTTGACTTCATGCAAACTTGGAATGTCTTTCCCCATGATCAATATGTCATCGACATATAATATAAGGAAAATTACTTCACTCCCACTAACTTTGTGGTATACACATGGCTCATCAAGATTTTGTGTAAAACCAAACCTTTTTATTTCACTATCAAACATCTTGTTCCATTGTCGTGATGCTTGCTTCAATCCATAAATGGATCTTTGAAGTTTGCATACACGATTTGGAAACTTTGGATTCACAAACCCCTCAGGCTGCGCCATATAGATATCCTCATCTAAGCGACCATTTAAGAAGGCGGTTTTGACATCCATCTGCCAAATCTCATAGTCATAGTATGCAGCTATAGCTATGAGAATCCTAATAGCCCTAATGTCAGCTACAGGAGAAAAGGTCTCCTCGTAGTCAACACCATACGTTTGAGTAAAGCCTTTAGCTACCAAACGGGCTTTATAGGTGTGTACATTGCCATCCATGTCAGTTTTCTTCTTGAAGAGCCACTTACTCCCAACTACCTTGGCATTAGGAGGAAGGTCTACTTCAATCCAGACTTCATTGTCTCTCATGGATTGCATTTCCCCATTCATAGCAACTAACCATTTTTCCTTTTCAGGACTATTAATGGCAGCTTTATAACTAGGTGGTTCATCAAGATCCCCTTGTATATATTCCTCACATTCTACGTTAAGACATAGATGTTCAGGAGCTTTTACAGTCCTTACGGATCTGCGAATGGGAACCACTTCAACTTCTGGTGGAGGACCCAGACTTTCTGGTTCTTCAGGAAGTTGGCTAGTGTTTTCAGAAGGTAATGCATCCTCTTGATCTTCTTCCAGATCATATATCCTCCCACTTAATTCTTGAGATATGAGATCCTTTTCCAAGAAATCTCCATACCTTGCAACGAATACTTTGTTCTCAGGAGGATAATAAAAGTAGTAACCCATTGTTTCCTTTGGGTATCCTACGAAGATACATTTTACAGATCTTTGTTGGAGCTTGTCGCCCGAGTCACGTTTAACGTACGCCTCGCAACCCCAGACCTTAAGATAAGACAAGTTAGGAGCATTTCCAGTCCATAACTCATATGGTGTCTTATCAACCTTCTTTGTGGGAACCATATTAAGAATGCGAGCAGCAGACTCCAAGGCATAATCCCAGAATGAGAAGGGAAGAGTTGTTAGATTAAACATAGATCGTATCATATCTTGCAATGTACGATTTCTTCTCTCAGATACACCGTTTTGTTGTGGTGTATATGGAGAAGTAAGGTGCTGGACAATTCCTTCCTTAGCTAGATAATCCACAAACTCTTGACTCAGGTATTCACCACCTCTATCGGATCGAAGAGCTTTAATCTTCTTTCCAAGTTGTCACTCTACTTCAGCTTTAAACACTTTGAATGTTTCAAACACCTCATGTTTATGTTTAAGTAAATAAACATAACCATAACGGCTGAAATCATCCGTAAATGTTAAGAAGTAGCTAGCACCTCTCCTTGACACATGTCTAAGTGGTCCACACACATCTGTATGAATAAGACCAAGTAGATCAGTAGCCCTTTCAATCCTATTATTAAAGGGTTTCTTTGTCATCTTCCCACTAATACAAGACTCACATTTATCAAATGATTCATCATTGATCTTTTCTAAAAGCCCATCATGTTGCAGCTTTTTCATGTGATCTTTGCTTATGTGAGCAAGTCGACAATGCCAAAGATAAGACGAATCCAGACTTTTCTTGATTCTCTTATTGTTGATGCTATACATTGAATTATTTTTAACACAAGCATTACCATTATCATTCATATCAAGTTCAAAAATACCATTCACAGTAATAGCATTAAAATAAAATACACCATTTAAAGAAACAGAAATTCCATTGCTATTAATAGTATGTTCAAAACCAAGGTTCAACAAACATGAAAATGAAATAACACCTCTAACAATTGACGGTGCATAATGACAATTATTTAAAGATAGTACTAAGCCCGAAGGCAACACTAAATCAAATACGCCTATAGCTTCAACTTCTGCATGTGCTCCATTACCCACGTGCAAGAATTGTTGTCCATAGGCCAGCTTTCTCTCAACTCTAAACCCCTGCATAGTATTGCAAATATGAATACCACATCCCGTATCATATACCCAGGAATTTAACTTACGAGTTAGAGTAAATAATTAGATTACAAAGAACGCACCTGAAGAGCTGGGTTTACCAGCTTCACTCTTTTGCTTCTTCTGTCGCAAGTCATTGATGTAGAGCGGACAGTTCCTCTTCCAGTGCCCTACTTCATGACAGTGGTGACAAGCCTGATCCTTCTTTCCTGGAGGACTCACCTTGTTCTTCTTGGGCTGGTGTTGATTCACCTTAGGATTTGGTTGATAGGCCATGACATGCTTGCCTTTATCACCTTTACCCTTACCCTTGTTCACATGCGATTTTTTTTGGATCCTACCTCCTTGAATTGCCAACACTTGCGGAGTAGGAGCCTTGCCCTTGTGTGGTAAGTGTTTCTCGTAGTCAACAAGCAATGCGAGTAACTCAAAAACTGTCTTCCCCGAGCAATGCATGTTGAAGTTCTGTACAAAACCACCAAAATCCTTGTTAAGGGACCTGTTGATTAGGTTAACTTGAACATTCTCGGGGTAACCAAATCCGACTCTATGAAGTTGATCAAAGAATTCTCTCATCTCATTCACATAGTCTTCAACTGGTTTACCATCACCATGTTTACAGCTCTGTAGTTTGTCAAGAGACTCATACATTTCAATTTCAGGAGTCTTTTCATAAGACTTCTTGAGCTGTTCGAGCATGTTATATGGAAAGTAATACTCAAACTTCTTTTGCATCATTGGTTCCATACTTTAAAGCATTAAGCACCCAATCTCATTGTACTTAGCATACTCAGCTCTCCATGCTGCTTTGACCTCTTCAGTAGCGGTTGCAGCAGGCTCATCAGGGCAAGGAGTATTCAAGTAATTGAGCTTACCAGTCGCCCTCAAGACAATTCTGAGCGATCTGTGCCAATCATTGAAGTTTTTCCCAGTCAATTTTGCTCTTTCAAGATGACTCTTGAAAGCAGCGAACACGGAGTTATCTTGTTGAGCCATTCTACAGAAAATAGAAAAGTTCAAACATTAGTATTTTCGATAATACTTATTCTCAAGAAAATATAATACCCATGGATATATTCATATAACCAACTTAATTTCCTTGAAAATCTAGGATCCAACTTTACATAATTCCACTACATCAGTTGATCTGCTAGTAGTGGAAGTACAAAAGATGGTAATCTGTCGTACAATAATTGGCAAACAAGTTTTCCAATTCCTAGATAATTTATGGGATTTACTACATATTGATTCATCAATATGTCACGTAAGCATGTTTATCCCATCTCATGCCTTAAGCTCTAGGTCTCACGCATCAGCTTAATTAAGTTGTCTAACTTAGAAACTGCAAATTAATCCATGTATGGTCTCACGCACACTCGGGAATTTACCTTGTCATTAATTTTGGTCCAGGTCTCACGCATACCCAAAATTAACTTCAAGTGTTCCTTATAGTTAGATGGCATGTAACTTAAATTTTAGGGTATTTAGTTTTTGATGTGACAAAAACATGTACAAAGATGCATGCACTCATCTTTGTATCATAAGTTTTCAAAACAATTTTAATTTACCAATTAGTTTAAGAGTAAACCAAAAAACTATGTACTTGAGGTATTGGGTTCACCAATTAAAGAAGTACCAACAATTATCGCCCACATATCCTACTCTTACATGTTATTCGGATATTTGCCACAAAAGTGGCACGTGGAATTGAGGTAAATCACCCTTAAGATGATAGTGTACGTAAATAGTGATATAGGTAAGTCGCAGTTGACGCACAAGCGGGCCCGGAGAGCCGGTAGGAGCGAATCTCTTAAAAAACCCCTCTCCAGATAAACCCACCACACAGTTTGTCAACTTTGGTCCGCCTTTCACACACTATTGTACAAAAACATCAATCAAGCAAAAGTTTATGATCTTAATCTTAAAAATTAAGTAACAAAGTTTAGATCTTGCTAGTCTCGCCTGGGAGCTGATTACCGTGCGAATCGGACCACTAGCGGCACATAAGACTTTGCAAGATCCTTACTTTATCACTTTATGTTTCACCATTATTAGTCCAATTTAATTTTTCTTTAAAAAAATTACCCTTTTTATTGCTTACTTTAACATATCACATATAAAAAAAAACAATAAACAAGTAATTTAAAAGAAAAACAAACAATCAACTAATAAGAAAACAATTAAATGTTAGTGAAACATCTAGCCACATGCAACCTTTTAAACAAATCCTATTAATAATCTATATGTGAATTATTATGTATAGAATCAATAAAACTCCCATTGGTTTTCGAGCTCATTGTACCCAATGGACCACAGTCGCCAACAATTGGCCGCGTAAGTTTTAATAATAATATACCACGTTGCACATAACCGATTCATTAATTTAATATATTAGGTCTTCCCTAATTTTTAGATTTATCTAAACATGTAGCAAACATCTAAACAATTTAATTCAAGTAATTATTCGTGACTAATATGCATGTATAGTCACGGATTTATGCATATCATATAGCAATTAGGTCACAAGATACATAACACAACAATTGTTTAAAGACCTAGGGTTTCTAATAATCACAATTAATTATGAAAACACAAACCCTAATTAGGGTTTATGGATCAAATCGACACCCCCCCTAAATTAGGGTTAGGGTTTCGACTTTTATTAAAAAAAAACAAATTTTTAATAATAAAACCCTAGAAAATAAAACATGTATATTCTAAACAATTTAAAAGATACGTTTTTTATTGTTTAAGTAATTAATTACATGTTATACATGGCTCGTGATGCCACTGTTGGAATTAGAAAACCATGACAATCATATAAACTCCATAATCAAAGTACACAAGTATGCGGAAGCGTGTAAACAAATAAGTATAACACATAATTATTAACTTAAACATAAATAGAAAACGTACCCGATGCACTTCAATAAATCTTGAATATTTATTAAACTAGATCAATGAATAACCCCTTACCGTTTTGTTATTCGATCTCTTGATAATAACTATAGTGAGTTATTACCTCGTTCTTGTACACACAAATTAAACCGTATTAAGGTTCAAGTAAAACACAAGAGTATGTTTTGAACACAAAAAAAAATCGACCCACAACCTAAAGTTGTATGCGTTGACCAGTTTTTACCAAGAAAAGAAGAAGAAAAACTTAGGGATAATTGTGTGCACAAAAGATTAGCCAAAACAATTACCCTAGGTTTGTTTATATACTAATTAGAAAACTTTGGGAACAAGTTAGGGCAATGGGTTGCCCCATAAGCCTTGTTCGGCCGATCCTAACCCAAGTAAGGGTTCTAGAACTTTTCCTTGTTTCCTAATTGTATACAAACACCTCTTTCCTTATTTGCGTCTAACGGTAGTTAGTCATTTAACAGAAAACACTAACGGTCGTTAAGTTCTTGTGTTAATAATAAATATATAAAATACATTTATTATTATTCCTTAATACTCATTTGTAATGTGTGCAATCCCGAGGTCTCGGGTTCGATACTAGACATTTGCACATTAATATTTAACCATTTCTAACAAAAGATTGTTCAGTGGTCACTATTAGATGCAAAGATAGGCCTAAGTTATTGTTTGACATCATTTGCACATTGACTGATATGGAGTATGTTGTGATTCACGGGCACGTCGAAACCGAAGGACCTGAACCTTACCAGGTTCATTAACTTTTCACGTGATTTTTATTATTTTTTATATCAATTCGTTATAAAATGCTCATGATGTGCTTTTGTGTTTATAGGATTATTGTATTAGACATGTAGATGGTTCACATGTGAAATCAGAAGCCGAGAGGCAAAGAATGGTCCAATGTATTGAAGCAGACATAGAAAGAAGAGTATATGAGGTAAGACAACGAAAAATAAAACATATCTGCAATTATATGTATTACAGTATGTTTCTTTAACGCTATGCACGACGTACAAAATTTAGACTAATGGTTAACTGTTTGCGTACGGGTCGAAGCTTCAACTATGTAAACAATCTATGGAATGAGGTGAAGCAGGCTAAACAAAACCTGGCAATTATTCTCACCAGTAAACATCTATTCAACTTTCCAATTTATTTTACTTGTGAAACACCATTTGGGTGCGTGCTCCGCATATATGTAGTAGAGCTAATAATTTGGTGCAGTTACCTATGTATCTATGACAACATTGAAAACATTGCATACAATCTAACCTTAAGATGCCAAGTTTGCTATTTGTATATGATTTTTTCTGAATTAGAGGGTGTTTCGTGTTTGGCATTGCTGTAACAGAACAAATTTCAAGAGGCCGTGTGTGGATGCGATTCTGATATTAGCAAATTCCATTTATAAAAATACTAAAAAGTATTTATGATTTCTCAATATAGCCACTTATCTACTATGTTGTGTCCATGAATGAGTAGTTAAACAGGCAATCCCAAACACCCCTTCATAAAATTACCCTGAATGATAAGATAATCCTAATCAACTATGTTGCAGCTACTCCTAAGTGCTGCTAGGAATCATGCTCCCGCTGAGATTGCCGTTGGTATTAAACATGCGTAGTCCCATTCCTAGGTTGCTAATCATTTAAGTAATATACCAAGCCGTCCGATTACTAAAAGTTAATTACCTACTTTAAATTCCCATATATGTCATATAGCTGAAAATTTATATCTGGAAACCCTTTACCATTCCATTATTTTTGGATATTAAACATCTGTTTTTTATCATAGAACAAATGAGCTGCGGCTAAACATGTACTAATATGCTGCTGGTTATTGTTGTTTTAGGTATGAATGAAGGAGCAGAGGTGAGTTACAGTAGCTCAAATCCAACATTAAGCACATTTCTGATGCAATGACTGCGAGCGAACGTATAAGAGAAGTTATTAAAAGAGTTCCGGAAATCGATTCAGACAACATTGATGGGTAGGTGGGAGTGCTATTAATGTTAATCCAACATTGCCACCTGAAATGACCACTTTTATAGTCTAGAAGTGCTTGACCTCAGTTTAGAGCCGGGCCATTATGTGATCTTTTGGGAAGTGAATGGAAGTTACTGATACAATGTTGCAACTGTTTGGACATGTCGTTTGTTGATTCGAAATATGTTAGTTCACGAAAGACCAAGGCAATTGGACTACTTGAACTTCGTGTTCATTCCAAGGGAAGATTCCAAAAAATTCTTCATCATAAACAAAATTCGTAATTTTCCTGAACTTTGCAAAGATTTTGGAGGGATCTAAATGGTATTGAATATGATATGCTGAAGTTATAATCTGATAGTTTTGATGTTGGACCATGTGGGTTAGAATATGATGTACAATAATCATGTGGACTTTGTAAGTTGACTTAAGACCAGGCATAATGAAATTTTGATAATACCTTCTATTATTTTTGTTGTTGAAGATGGAACGAGACAGGATGGGCAATGACAGATGATTCACGGTTCAACAAGCATACATATCGGGGAAAATGAATGTATGATAATCTAAAGCAAGCTATTGACTCAACATTACGATGCATGAGATCGAGGTAATTGATTGTCAAATTTCGACATTGCTAAATTCAATCTAAGTTGAAGGTACCCACTGATTCATGTTCACTCTTGATGTATCCAGGAGAACCAATTAATATATTTGTTTAGATCTTTTATTAGTAAGTAGTTCAACTTATATTGTTAGGATCTCTGGGAAATAAGAGTTCATTGTTGCTGCCGATAGTGTAAAGTTGGTTCCTGCCGATAGCTTGGTTCCTGCTGAAAGCTCATTGCTGCCGACAGTGTTATCTTGTTCCTGCCGATAGTATTGTTGCTGCGGATAGTATTATTTGTTATCCGTATATTTAGAATGTTTGTTATGATTTATTTTTAGAAGAGATTGTTGTTAATCTCTTTACACGTTTTCTTGTAGAACGGGTTAGGGTTAGGTGATCTTGTTAGTATAAAAGATAAACCCGTCTATGAGTTTATGTACGCATTGAACATCTTTTAATATTCAATAAACGATTCTTAGTTCAATAGTTTGATCCATAGAGGATCATTGTTCTTTTAGAGTTTTCTTCTTTATAATACTTGTTGTTTAGTTTCCGCATAAACACTTGTATTGCAGAGGTTCTTGTTTATACCAAGCTCAATCAAGCTCGAAGTACTCGATCCTACAAGTGGTATCAGAGCCTGGTAAGGATCTCTGATAAAGAAGGAAACATTGTTGAAGTGTGTCTTTCTTGAATCTCTTCACAATGTCACTATCAGGAGATCATTTTGAATTGTGCGCAAGGAGGATTAGGAACTTGTTCCACAATAAGTCCTATGAGGAAAAAGAAAATTTGGAAGAATATGCTCTCTTAGGATTCCCATCTCAGGTACAACGATGTAATTCTGCTTGTCAGGAATTGTACTCAACACTTAATAATGAATATGATGAAATGAAATCTAAGTATAATGAATACTTTATTAAGGTTCAAGCTTATGACAAAGCAGTTAAAACATTAGAAAAGCAAAAAGTTTGGTTTCAAAAGAATCAGTTAGCTTATGAGGAAAAGATTAAAGTTTTAGAGAGGGACTTGAAAAACACCACTAATGAGCTTAAGCATTCTGAGTCTCAAAAGGCTAAGATGGTGTTAGAAAAACAGGATGTGCAGACTAAACTAGACAATGCCTTGGCTAGGTTTAATAAATGGAAAGATTCATCTAAAAACCTAAACAAGTTAGTTGATAGTTCTATGTCTACGAAAACAAAAAGAGGTTTAGGGTATGGTAACTTGATAGGGCCAAATCAATTTTATGACCCTAATGAGTATAGTGTTTTTAACCCTGAACCTGTAGACTATCAAAAACCTGTTAAATATATGAAAGAAGGTGGAATGAATGCTGTTTCTCCACCTATAAGAGGAGTTTTTATGCCTTCTCCTGTACACTCTCTCTCTGATATTGACTCAGATGAGTCACAAATGGTTTATGGTAAAAAGTCCAAAGACTTACCTGAATCTAATGATTGTGTCTCTTGTCACACAAGTGACAAATCCTCTGAAGCAGAGTCTAAAGACTTTGTTTCATGTGACTCAAGTGAAAAGTCAACCACACCCAAATATCACAGGTCCTCAAGTTCAACAAATGGTATATCTACTCCCAAATCAGTCTTTTCAGATAACAGCTCATTGAATTCTTTTAAAAACAACTGTGTCTCTAGTTCCACTAGTGATAATGGTGTCCATATTAAGAAAAGCTGTACTAAAATCAAGGCTGTTAGGAAGAAGACATGTTTTGTGTGTGGTAGTCAATATCATCTTATAAAAGATTGTGATTATCATGAGAAAAGGTTGAATGGTGGGAAACATCAGAACAGATCCTTGTGGAAAAATGTTAAACAAATCCCACCATATGTTCCACAAGCAGCAGGAATGAATTTTTATAGGAGTCCTTTTCCTGCTGATAGACCTATTCCTGCTGGTTCCTCTGTTCCTGCTGATTTA
The DNA here is from genome assembly GCA_021014915.2 of Artemisia tridentata subsp. tridentata. Taxonomy (NCBI): domain Eukaryota; kingdom Viridiplantae; phylum Streptophyta; class Magnoliopsida; order Asterales; family Asteraceae; genus Artemisia; species Artemisia tridentata. The sequence goes on along the minus strand of CP139504.1, from coordinate 439,160,874 downwards.
CAGGGAACCATTCCTGCTGGTACATCTTCATATTATCACAGGGATTTTTGGCCTGTCTATTCTAATCAAGTCTTTGGAGGGGGAATGGCTTATTCTCCATGGTATCCTTGGTAGTTGTTTTGTTTGATTGTTCATGTTGTTGTAATTGTGTTTGCTGGTTTATAGGGTAGCTTTAGCCTAAGGGGAGGCTAATGCTTGTAATTTTGTCTTGTTTTTCATTCTTTTAAGTTTTGTTTGTGTTTCTCTAATCTTATCTTGCAGGATTTTTAGTGTCTTTTGTTAGTTAACTTTATTTTGCAGCTTCTTAATGCTTGGATTTAAAGCTTTATTCAGCAATTTTCATTCATCATAAGAAAGATCAGTACATTCAGTTGCTGGTTACAAAAGATTTCGAGTTACAAAAGATACTTATCAACATCATTCAAAACATCATTCCACATCATACAAAAGCTACAAAAGATTCCAATCATCCACCATAAATCTACCTAAACCTTACCACCTATTCCATCTTCTCTTTACCCTTACCCATGTTTTCAGGCATGTACCTCTTTCCTCTCTGGCGAATGATCTCTTCATAAACATGGGGGACTGCAAGTGCCAAGATGACTGGCCGTGGTTGTCTTTGTTCAGGGGATGGCTTTGAAGAGCTTGAGGTAGTTGACCTCTGATGAGTTCTGGATCGTGTCCTTGAAGATGGATGGATTGGTTGTGAAGTAGGAATACCTGCTTGTGGAGTTGGTTGGGTTGGTTGTGATTTTGGGTTGCTTGATTGTGAAGCTGGCTGGGTTGGCTTGGGAGTGGTTCTGGTGAGATTCTTCCTTTGTCTTGGATCTTTGCCTTCACGTTGTCGATTGTGTCGACTTCTAGGGTTTGGTTTTTCTCGGTTTGAACCTTCTTGATGTTTAGCCTTGCCTTTTGGTACCGGTACTTTATAAAAAGCTGCAGTTGCTCTCTCCATCTCTTCAGCAAGCAGAGCTTCAGTTTCCCTCATCTGTCTTCTGTCCTCATCTGTTAAAGGAAAATTGGGAGGGAAAGTCTCCCATTCGCCCTGGTAATACACCAAAGACTTCAACTCTGATGAATCTTCATCATCAGAGCTAAAGTACTCAAAAGAAGAAGGGGTAGATGGAAGAGGATCAGATGAATCCTCCTCAACCTTGGCCTTACCTTTGACTTTAGAGGATGATGCTGTTTTGGGAAAGTAGTTGTTCCATCCTGAGTCACTCGAGGAGGAAGAATCCGATGAGATTTCGATTATTGGATGTTTGGATGAACTCATAATGTGACTTGTTTTCTTTTGGAAGATTGAGTTTGATTTGTGGTGATAAAGGGTTTTGTGATGCTAGAGTTATGTGATTTGAGGGTTATATAACGATATGGAGATTAGTGCAAAATTTATTGATGGTTGGTATTGAGAGTTAATTCGGGTAAGTTATTCTTAATGACAAAGTTCGGAAGGTTGACTTTGGTCAAACCACTTCATTCCTGCCGACTGGTCAAAGATTTTATTGCTGCCGATTGACCAAGTGTTACTGCCGAAAGGTCAAACTTTCTTAAGTTAATTGATCAATGTTACGTGCAATAAATAGCAGCAATTTAAAGTGATATTTTTGGAAACTCAACATATAATTGCACATCTCTCATCTCTATTTCTTAGAAACCTATCAAACCCTAATCTTCTCATTTCAAACCCTAAATCATTCCTTCAATACAATGACAACTCTTCGTTACAAAGATGATCATAACAAGGTTGCTTATTTGGAATCATCTTCAAAAAGTGCTGGTTATGATGAAGTGCTGGAATTCCTTCGTGGGTCATCTATTCGTTATGCCCTCACTTATTGCCCAGGGACGGTGTACGATTCTTTGGTCAAACAGTTTTGGAGGACAGCTAAAGTAAGACATGTTGTGGGAAGGGAAAATGATATTGTTGCTACCATCGATAATCAAGAAGTGGTTGTTACTGAGGAGTTGATTCGAGTTCAGCTTCAATTTCCTGAGGAACAAGGAGAATATGATCTTCCAAGGCAAGACATTCTTGATGGTATGGCAGCTATAGGGTATCCCGTTGCTGGAAGTTGCACCTTCTTGAAAAGTAGGTTGTCTCCTCAATGGAGGTTTCTAATTCACACTTTACTCCAGTGTCTTAGTGTTAAGTCAGGTGGTTGGGATCAATGTCCAAGCCCTGTTGCATCTGGTCTAGTTTGTTTATCCCAGGGTAGAATTTTTAATTGGGCAAAATATATTTTTGAGGGAATGGTTGAGAATCTAAGTAATGGTAAAAACAGCTTTTTGATGTACCCTAGATTTCTTCAAATCATCTTAGGTGTACAGACCATTAATACAACCCCTAAGATTATAAATAGGTTGACTGCCAAAATGTTTGCCCTGATGAAGATGAACTTTACTGGCCAACATTTGCCTTTGTTGCCTCATATGTTACACCACCCTGATCCTGCTGATATCCCTGATCCAGCCGACAATGCTGATCCTGCTGATAATATCCCATCATCACCTAATGCACCTGAGCAAGAGACTTCAGTTGATGCTGCTGCATCTGCATCTATTGCTGCTGATGATCCTTTACCACCTTCACCCAGACCAGTGACACCTACACCTGAGACTAATGACAATGTTGAATTCAATGAGCAGCCCATCTCAGCTGATACACCTATTGTCCAGCCATCTCCTTTAGAGGATTTACCTTCTTCTTCAAGGTTTTCATCACCTAGTCCTACTAGGCAGCCAGTTAGTTCTGACATCAATGCAGGGGAGGGATTTAATGTTTCTCCACCCAGAGTCAGTGAAGCTCCTAATACTTCAAGTGTTCCTGCTGGTGGAACTGATGATGCTGTTGATTTCACCTCTATGTCTCAGCTACTTCAAAAATCTGTGAAGAAAATTGAGGCATTGGAGTCAGAACTTAATGAGACAAAAAGGATTTTTGGTGAGAAAGTGGAGAGCTTGGAAAAGGAGCTCAGGGATTCTAATGAAGCATTTAGTAGAAATATCCAAGAACTAAATGATAAGATCAGCATATTGGAGGGTAGTCAAATGCAAAAGAAAAGAAAGGTTATTCTTTCTGAGTCTGAGGAAGATCAGGATGATATGATATTTGATGGGCTTAATGTTCTAGCATCTGTTTCTCTTGATGGTGCAAATACTGTAGTTCCTACAACTTCTGAGCATAACATCACTCCTCAAGCACAGGTCTCCACTGAAGCAAGGACCATTGCTGCTGATGTCTCCATTGCTGCTGATGTCGCCATTGCTGCTGATGTGTCTGCTGTTACTGCTAATGTTGAAAATATTTCTTCTGCATCTAAGGATCCTGTTACTACTGTTGGAAGTTCATCTGTTGCTGCTGAAAGTAACATCATTCCTCCTGAAGTAACTGAAAATGATGAAGAGATAGCTGCAAAGGTGCATGAACAGGAAGTTGCTGCTGAAGAAGCTAGATTAGCTCAGCTTGCTCAAGATGAAGAGCTTGCAAGACAATTATCTGTTGATGAGAAGAATGTTGCTGAGATTATAAATAACCCAAGTTCAGATGATCCTTCTTCAGAAGTGTTTAGTGCACAAGTTGAATATTTGTTGAGCACTGACATGATTATTAGAGCTCATGGATTTATGGTTCTTCAAATGTCTGAATTGGATTCAGATACAAGGTCAGACCTGCTCAAGGCATTCATCTTGAAGAAACAAAGAGCAACCACTTGGAATGAATTGATGCACAGGATCAAGGAAAGACAAAGGTTAGGATATAAGATGCCAACAAACAGAGATAATATCAATTTCATGAAGGTGTATCTAAGGAATGAAGCTAACTACAAGATCAGTGATTTCAAAGGTTGGCCTGAAGGTGCAATTCAAAAGTTGTTCCTTGATACTTATGCAAAGCTCAACTCTTTAGTAGACACTGATATTCCACAAAGCAGGAAAAGAGCATCTTCATCTTTGGAGTCTGATGTTGCAAAGAGAATGAAGTCTGGAGAAGGCTCTAAGGATGATTCATTCATTGCTCAAAGTTCTACTGTTGATGCATCTAAGGTACCACAAGAAGATGTTGGTTCTGCTGATCTTCCTACTGCTGATATTTCTGTTTCTGCTGAGCCTTCTGTATCTGTTCCTATCTTTCAATATAGTCTAAGAACAAGGAAGAAGAGTCATTCTTTCCACTCTTCTTCTGTGGATATTCTTGAAGTGGATGCTCATGATTTGATTGAGGTTGCTTCTGAAAGTGATTCAGAGGGTGACTCTGTTCACTCTTGGGGTAATATTGCTCATTGGGAACTTAGGTCTACCTCTGATGGCGAAGTTAATGTTTGGTTTTCTCTTGATGGGACAGTCAAGTTCTTTACATTTCTGAGGGAGATCTTGGATAGAGTAGAAAGAAAAGATTTGGAGCATCTTTATAGGATAGTGGATAATCATTATCAATCTAATACTCCAACTGGTAATGGTTTGCTGCTTTGGGGAGACTTACAAGTCTTGATGAATAAATTGGATGGAGACAAGGCTAAACTAGTGTGGGGTAATCAATCATCATGGAGAGTCTTCTCTTGGAAATTATATCCTTATTCCAATGTTCATGTTGTGGAACTCACCTCTGGCAAGTTCCTCACTATGTTTGTGGATATTGCTTATCCTTTAACTGAAGGAGTGTTAAAGAGAATGCTAACACAGAAGGTCAAAGTTCCTAAGCATACTATAGGAAATGATCTAACCACAGCTGAACAATTGGTTAAATTCATCAAGGATCAAGTTGCAGCTAAGGGGTCATCAGCTTAAGGGGAGGAATGCAGATTAAGGGGAGGAATGCAGATTAAGGGGAGGATAAAACTTAAGGGGAGGATTATTTCTTCTTGTTGTTGTTGTAAAGTTTCAATCTTTCTTTCTTATTTTCTTTTCTTATTTTTCTTTTGGTGTGTTTTTGTTTGTGTTTCTTAGTTCAAAAAAAAAAAAAAAAAAAAAAAAAAAAAAAAAAAAAAAAAAAAAAATTTCTGTATATTTTGTGTGCTAATAAGTGGTTTTGAGCAACACCTTGCAGGTACAGTGTTGGTGTTTACACCTGCACAATAAATGGTGCTCAACTCACCATGTCTTGCAGACAAGAAAGAGTTGACTCACCATGAGGGTACGGCTCTGGTGTGATACTCAAATCCGTTGATAGCTGTAATAGCTTGCTCAAAGCTATAGGGTACTTCAACTCACCCATGATTCATTTCTGAGAGTTGAAAATGGTTCTCAATTCACCATGGATGTAACCTTTATGGGATCCAAAGGATTGGCTAGTCCACAAAAGTATGGTTTGTGGTAAAGACATTTGGTATCCATATTTGGTATTCAATTCACCAAGGTTCAGTTGAAACCAAAGAATTGGCTAGTCCTGAGCAAACGGCTACAGGTAAAGACATGCCAAATCCGTTTATAGTTGCTGATTTGCTAATAAATCAGATGGTTATCAATGTACCATGGTCTAACACACCTAAACATTGGCTACTCCAGTAGTGATGGCTATTGGTAAAGAGACATCAAATCCATTAATTTTCAATGATTCACCTCTCACAGGAGTTAACACACCTGGATGTGATGAGAATAGTATGAAACTTAAAGTGATTTGATGTACATATTGTCATAGTCGCAGCCAAGTTCAAGTGAATGTCATGGTGACCAGTATACATGTTTTGAAGAAGATTTCTTATTCCTGCTGAACTATTGAAGTTGCTGCTGGATGCTATAGAGGTTGAAATCTTGCAGGTTATGGATGTTGCTGCTGGTTACTAATTATTGCTGCTGCTAAGTCGCAGTCCTCAAGCCTGAGTTTATGAAAGCTTTATCACATGGGAATCTTGCAGGTTAACCTAGTCAACCTCAAGATTAGGGGAGGATTGTTAGGATCTCTGGGAAATAAGAGTTCATTGTTGCTGCCGATAGTGTAAAGTTGGTTCCTGCCGATAGCTTGGTTCCTGCTGAAAGCTCATTGCTGCCGACAGTGTTATCTTGTTCCTGCCGATAGTATTGTTGCTGCGGATAGTATTATTTGTTATCCGTATATTTAGAATGTTTGTTATGATTTATTTTTAGAAGAGATTGTTGTTAATCTCTTTACACGTTTTCTTGTAGAACGGGTTAGGGTTAGGTGATCTTGTTAGTATAAAAGATAAACCCGTCTATGAGTTTATGTACGCATTGAACATCTTTTAATATTCAATAAACGATTCTTAGTTCAATAGTTTGATCCATAGAGGATCATTGTTCTTTTAGAGTTTTCTTCTTTATAATACTTGTTGTTTAGTTTCCGCATAAACACTTGTATTGCAGAGGTTCTTGTTTATACCAAGCTCAATCAAGCTCGAAGTACTCGATCCTACATATATAAATTGCATCATTAACCTCACTAGCTTAGACGACATGAAGTAACTGATCTCAGAAAGTGAGATAGAGTTCCAAAGAATGTTCCAAAGAATTATGGAAGAAAACCAAAGTGAACAAAAGGAGGGCGCCAATGCTTCTCCCTTTTCTGGTAGTTTTGGTGTGAGTAACACTTACATTAATTTTTGTGTCATATTAGTTACTGAAGTGTGTACAAAGTGTATAGATAAGTGGGTAGTCTGTGGTTATAAGGTATCCTATGGTGGTGTTCAGACCTATTTTTATGATGATCACTTGCACAATGGTGGAAGCAAATCATCATCCCGGGCTGTCTTTATAGGTACATAAATAAAATTAATACTCACTTTACTCATGAATTTTCTTGCACTACAATAACTAAGTTCTGTATTAACCTATAACAATTTCTTGCACTTCAATATTTAGGCGTTGACATAAGCGGTGTGGTCACTACAAGAAAAGTGGCTTTTTAGGACCCCCATAAGCGTCATAAAATGGTACTTTTTAGGACCTTTCATTTAATAGGACCAAGGATGAAAGCGTTTCATGTAAGGCGGTTGTAATAGGTCCAAAGCGTCCTAATATCTCAAATACCTTATGAAACCAATTTTATGGTCGTATTATATGTCTATGAATAACCCAAATAGCATCCTAATAAAACCATATTAGGACACTTTTACAATGTTTTGACATGTGCTTACCTACTTTTAATCTTTTGACACACATAAAAAGGTCCTTAAAAGTTTGTTAGGACGCATATGATGCAACATCATAGCTATTTTAGCAACCAAGAAAAGGGTCCTAATAACTCAAATAAGATTATGATACCAATTTTATGGTCGCATAATAGGTCTATAAACAACCCAAATAACGTCCTAATAAAACCATATTAGGACACTTTTACAATGTTCTAACATGTGGTAAACTACTTTTAATCTTTTGATACACATACAAGCGTCCTTAAATGTTGATTCTTAGGACGGTTATCATATAACATTATAGTTACTTTAACACCAAGAAAAGGGTCCTAATATCCCAAATACGATTATGAAACCAAATTTATGGTCGCATAATATGTCCATGAACAACCAAATAACGTCCTAATAACAACATATTAGGACACTTTTACAATGTTCTAACATGTGGTTACCTAATTTTAATCTTTTGATACACATACAAGCGTACTTAAAAGATAATTGTTAGGACGCTTATCATGTAACATTATAGCTACTTTAGCACCAAGAAAAGGGTTCTAATATCTCAAAGAAGATTATGAAACCAATTTTTTGGTCGTATAAAATGTCTATTAACAACCTAAATAACGTCCTAATAACAATATATTAGGACACTTTTACAATGTTAAGCGTCCTTAAAAGTTTATTGTTAGGACGGTTAATAAGTTTAATAGGACAATTTCAAAGTCATGACAAGTCATATGATAGGACGCTATTTTCAGCATGCACACTCTATTATTACGATATGAATAAAAGATCAACTAATTATTAAATGAATAAAACGAAATTGTATTTCAAATAAGCAATTGTCATAACAAAAGCACTAAACATAAATAAGGTTTAGACATTATCCAACATAAAGTCTTGTAACATTAAACAAGAAATTAAAGCAACAAGAAGCTTAGTCCGGGGTCATCATGCATCCTTTCTCAATCCTCACGGACCACCTACAAATAAACATCCATGTATAAGCATTAAGTTCCATGTTATTAAAATTATTGGTATCACAAGTTTAACAAAGACATACCGAGATAAAGGGACAAGGCCATGCTATGGTTGCACCAACACAGTCTTCAATTGTGGCAAATAACCCATATGGTCTCACCAACATTTCATCTCTTTTTGTTGGTACTTGAACGTTTACCTCACACCATCCTCGTCCAATCTCTGTACCACCAACTAGATCATTTGGGTCCAAGCTCCTCACCCATCCTTTTGCTATAGTCTCGGTTGAGTTTAGAATGCTTTTAAGGAAAACTTCATCCCCGACCTAGATTTCAGTTTTCAACAAATATTTATCAATTTAATGAAAAAATAATAGGAGAGAAAAAGTGTTCACGGTCAACCTGAACCGACCAACCCATTTTGCCATCGCTAACATCTACTGTTGGACAGCCTAAAACTATGGTTATGCTCGGTCACTACTCACAAGACTATTTATATTATACGTACCTTTTCTTCAACCCCTACAGAAGATGTCTTTGTAAAAGATTCAGTCTAGTAAGGAGCTGTGTTTGCAAAAGTCTGATAATCCATAAGATACTGAAATCAAACAAACCAACAAAAGGTGAAAACAAACTTTACGAGATAAGCAAGAATCTTGAGTAAAAAATAGATTGAATGTATCCATATCAGACCTGTAACACTTCTTTAGTCTAAAAAATATTAAATACATGTTACTTGATACAAACAAGACAACTATCAAACATTATACCTGTTGTGCCACCACTGCATCTTGTGGATCATCGGTTGCAGGGTCTGAGAGCAACGCCTAGATAGAAAAAAGTGCTATCTTTATAGTAAGTGCTTGACTCCACTGATCCCGTCTCCTGGACTTCAATTCTTCCACTTCAATTCTTTAAACCTTTGTATGGCTGGATCTTTCCAAATCTGTAGAATGTCCTGAACGAGCTCTTCCGTAAGGCGGGGATAATCCAACCTGATATGCTAACATCATTAGAATCCTCTGAATCTACCCCTGAATCAATCACAAATTATTCAAATTGAGTTTAGTGGCTATAAAAAACTGATTATAACTACAAGTTTATGCCTTTATAGGCAAATATAATCAGATTCATATAAAACAAGGAAACAGCTAGTCAAAAGAAAACTTATTAACCTTTCAAAAAAAAAACTTATTAAAAAAAAATAAAACTTAGGGGATGTCATAGTACTTTTTGTCCACAAGAGTCCCTAATATGCAGTCTATCAAGGGTATACAACACTTTGGGTGAGTGAGAGTGACGAACCGAGATATCAGATGTCCACAAAGTGAGGTTGTCACGGAGAAGTTGCATGATGAGTGTGCTGTCCTTGTACTCCTCACCTAATGTATCCAACTCAGCGATAGCTTCATCAAAAGCCTGTCATGAGAAACAGTAGTTTAGCATAAGACCATCATGTATGAAGAAAACATTGCATTAGTGCATTAATGCATTAATGAAGAAAAACCAACTGTTGTGTTATTTGTTTATAACATAAGTACTGATCTGACCCTATGCTTGACAATACAATCACAAGTTAAACTACTTATCTTCTACTTAAAAAATCAATAATCATATGTTAGACTGTTAGTTAAAACTACATAGTATAAACTGATTTATATTATTATTTAATGATAAACCAATGGCATCTATTCTGTTGAACATGCTACAAAGACCAACTTCAAGTATTGTAAATGTTATACCTTGAGCATATATAAGATCAATATGTATATATTAACAGCATATATAAGAATTATACCTGAATGTATATGATTCTATGAAATGTGCTGCCTTTGTAATGGAGAGGTTTTTCGTGCTTAGGATACTTGGCCCTCTATTCAAAATGTTCCTACAATTGGCAAAGATATATATATATAAAATGTGATATACCTGAATCCATGGTAAGGGGATCAAAGTGACTTTGTTACCTGTGCAAAGAGCTCAGAAATTTGTTACCTGTGCAAAGAGCTCGGAACTTTTCTGCAGAAAGAAGTATATTTGTGAAGTGCATTTTAACAATAATTTCCATACAACATAACTACATATAACCAAGGGGATTATCGCTTCTAAGAATCAAATAGTCGACGCTTAAAACAAGAACCATCGGATTAACAATAATTTTTTATATTTATTCTCGATTACATATAAACTAAAATATAAAATAAATCGATTACATAAATCCAACTATAAAATAAATCGATGAAACTTGGTATAATACTATATGTGCGACAGTAATGTACAGAAACATAAAAATAGCATTGATCTAGCACCTTTTATAGTCATCAACTATCTTGGTCATCTTTTTTTTAATTTTTATCTTTAACCACCAATATATGGAATAGATCCGGCGGCCACAATCCACCAACAACTATGACCCTCCACCACAATCCGACGGCCATCTCCGCTTGACCCTCCACCAACAACTATGACCAAATCCGGCGGCCACAAATTTATATCCTGGATTTTATGTACCCATTGATAACATCATCTTCATTTTTTTTCTTGTCATTTTGAGGATTGAAGAATCGTTAAAAAGCCAAATAAATCTTGATGATGAGATGTAATGGGTGGTTTCTGGTTTTTGATTTTGAAATAAAGGGGGCGGTTTTTAGGTTAAAAGAAGAGAGTAGATGTGGAAGGAGGGATAATTTGACTTTTGCGAAAACTTAGAGCGGGACAAATGAAAATGAGATATAGAGATAGAGAAATTCTATTTTTTTTAGAGGGATAAGGTTATGTGTAATGGTAAAATAAGAAGATGGGGCAAATTTTGACACGTGTTAGCTCAGTCAGCAAAGGGGCTTGAATTGTTTAGGTGTGTAATGGTAGGTGGGGCAAATTTTGACACGTGTCACCCTTTTTTTTCTTTTTCTTTTTTTTAATCAACTAAAGAATTACATTTTTATTTAAAACAATATAATTTAAAAGTAAAACACAATTTCATTAAAATAAAAACCAAACATTACATGATTCAAAAAAAAAAAAAAAAAAAAAAAAAAAGAAAAAAAAAAAAAAGATTACATAACTTTATTTTTATAACCCGAAAGCATCACATAAACCCATATTTCTTTGCAATGTCTTGTTTGAGCGATTCGGCAAGTTGACGTTCCACCCCCGTGAGGTGCGAGATGTCCCGCCCATATTCCTCCAAGTCTTTTTTCTTTGTGATCGTTGCAAGCATTTCATAGTGTTTTTCTTTTTGCAACCGATGTCGCGTCGCCTCCGACGCAAGTTCTTTAAGACTAGCCGCTATTGCCTTCTCAGTCTCGTCTTCGGTGTCGGCTTTTTGCTTGCCTTTACCACTACGCCTACCCGGGGGCCGTGGCTTTTCGAGCACCACAACCTCTTCGAACTCTTCTTCCACATCGTTTAGGTCAAAGTTGCGACCATCGGATGATTGACTTTGGGGTTCGGTAGAAGAGGATGTCTTTGATTTTTTTGAGGGCCTAGTCGTTCGAACCTCAAGCGATACTTGATGTTCCCACTTTGGGTGGCCTTGTAGGATGCTCCAAACACTTTCATACGTGAAAACCGCGAACTTCATTGACTTGTACTCGTCTTTCGCGTCACGTAATGGCCAATTGGCATTTTCACCACTTGGAATGTTATTCTTTTTTCGGTTATAAATGTTGTTGAAAGCCAAACATTTGGTGTTGATGTCGGTCCATTTTCCGGAAATCATATCCGGTGTACGATACGTCTCATTAACCCCCAACCTCCTATAGAACGCCTCTTTAACTCGGCGTGCAAACGTTGGTTCTCGTTGAAAATCCGCTAAACAAAAAAAAACAAAAAAAAACACAATTAGATGTTATACAAAAAAAACGCTTCTATAAAAAAACATATATATACACGATTCTAAAAAAAAAAAAAAAACGATTCTTAAAAAAAAAATAACGATTCATAAAAAAAAAATACGATTCTTAAATAAAAAAAATAACGATTCTTAAAAAAAATAACGATTCTAAAAAAAATAAACAAAATAACGATTAAAAAAATAATAAAAATAACGATTAAAAAAAAATATATACCGATGATGGGATCCTCCGCAACTTCTAGCCATGCCTTGCCTAAAGCCACCGTCTCATCATCAGTCCACATTTGGTAATTTTTTCTTGTGTTGCTCGGCTCGGTAGTGGCTTTTTTCTTGTGTGACCTTTTTTTTTGTTGAGATGGTTCGGCCACCCGTTGCTTTTCCGGAGGCGTCTCCGGTACCGTCTCGTCTTCTTCAACATTGATAGTGGTCGCCGAGCCTTGAGACGTGACGGGTAGGTTGAAATTTGCAAACCCGTAATTTGGACCATAACCGTAGTTTTGAAAGGTTTGCATCGGTTGCGGTGGTGGCATCGACGACATTTGTGGCATCGACGGCAATTGTGATAGCAAATTCCAAAGTTGCGCATTTGTGAAGATTGTTGGTGACATTGAAGCGTCTTTCCCGTATTATCAAGAAAGCTTCGACGGGCGGGGTAAAAAAAGCTTCACGGCGATACAAAAATGCACTTCGGCAATTAAACAACTCTCAACGGGTGATCCCCCGGATAAGTTTGATGAATATTTAGGAATGGCCGATAGAACATCACGCGAGTGCCTTACATATTTTTTGTGATGCGGTCATTCATTTATATCGTCGAGAGTTCTTACGTAAGCCGACTTCCCATGACGTCGCAATGATCCAAATGGCGCATGAAGAAAGACATCACATTCCGGGGATGCTTGGTAGCCTAGATTGTACACATATTGAACGAAGGAATTGTCCTAGGCATTTGTGAGGCCAATATACGCGAGGTGATCATAAAGTGCCGACTATTATGATTGAATGTGTTGCTTCGCAGGATCTGTGGATTTGTCATTCGTTTTTCCGACTTCCCGAGTCAAACAACAATATCAATGTGTTGAATTAATCAGTCTCCGTTGTATATATGTTACTGCCCGAAATGGAACGGCTCCAGATAGTTCATTTGTTTTAAGCGGGCGCTATTTCAAACGTGGCTATTATCTTACCGACGGGATTTATCCTAAGTGGTCTACGTTTGTTAAAGCGTATCCGCATCCAGTTGACCCGAAGGAAAAGAAATTCACGCGTCTACAAGAGGCGGCAAGAAAAGATGTCTAACGATATTTTGGTGTGCTTAAGGGAAAATGGAGGATTTTGGATCGTCCTCTCCGGTTTTCCGAGAAAGAAAAGATTGGAAAAGTCGTCGAAACGTGTTGTATATTGCACAACATGATCATAAAGGACGACAACAGGGCAATATCACCGGTTCATATAATGGACCAACCGGTGCCGGTATCTTATGACCCAAGTGTACTACCGGAGTTACATGACGGAGTAGAGACTTATGATGCATCAACAAATAGTAACTTTCGGATGCGTGCTTGTTTGTTATGGGCGATCAGTGACTTTCCTGCTTATGCAAATTTATCCGGATGGAGCACCAAAGGTAAACTTTCATGTCCTAACTGCCATAAACATACAAAATCAACACGCTTGACTCATCCTAAAGTTCAAGATAACAACAAAGTTTATTTGCCACCTGCTTGTTTCTCAATGGATAAAAAAGAGAAAGATATTTTTTGTCGTGTGCTTAAAAAGGTGAAAGTTCCTGTGATGAAGCTATTTCGTTACTATAAACAATTATGCTCAAAGGTTCTTAATCCAAATGATTTGGTTCAAATGGAAATCGAGATTGGAAAAATACTTTGTGATAACTTGTTATTGGTTCTTTCTTGCTTTCATTCTTTCATTCTGATCATTCTTTCTACCAAGTAATATTCTACTACGTACAGCAAAGGTGCTGGTAACCGGGCCAGCATACACGTGGCGCGACACAATCGTCTTATGTAACCACCCGTAATTTTTCAGACATATTTTTAATACTAAATCATATGTATTATTTCCCAAGTCTCACTTTCGGGTCTTTTCTGAACATATTTGGTTTGAAAACGTAAAAGTTATCTCGCGAAACGTGGAATTTGTACACAACGAGTACTGGCACAACCGACTATTTGATTTGATTATTTTATTATTTGTGAGAAACGAGGCGTATGAATAGTCATTTTTATTGGAAAAATTATTCTAAGCGCAATGGCGTAATTCCCGTGTCTTGAGTCGCTCGTTTACTAGTCTAAATGAACCCCGGACTTGATTTCATGAAAGATTGCTAAAATTACAAAAGTGATCCCTGGACTAAAGTTCCACTTCCACCCCTAGCCTTTGATTATGACATAAGTTGTCCCTAGAGTTACAAAACCCGAACCTAGCACTATATAAACAACTATTATAACAATTTTAGGGTTAAAATCCTCCCCTTTTTCCCAGCAGCCGCGCCCTCCTTCCTCCTCTCATTTTCCGGCGCCGCTCCGGCCAAGTCCGACAACCATCATATACTACCACCGCCACTCTTATCATCCCGTATCCACCATCAAACACCACCACACCACCCCGTCTATCCCTCTCTTTTTCGAACGCGTGTTCACGCGCCTCATTTCTTGTTCTTTTTCTCTTGCTCTTCGCTGGGCTTCTCGAAGGTAATTATAGATAGAGGGTTTTGAGGACTGCTTGTGTTTTTTTTTTGTCCCGGTTCCACAACGACAACACCAAGTGGTGTTTATTTGATTTGTTAGGTTGTCGAGTTTTTGAGATGGATTTGCTTATTTCTCTTAAGATTTAATGTGTTAATCTGTTTGAAGTATGGTTGTTTTGCTTCGGTGAGCACCGAGAGGGTGTTGGGTTAGTCACGGGTCCGGGTCGGTTATTGTTCATGTCTTGGATTAGCTTATCATTTTTGACTTATCAATATTTCGTGGCTTATTGCGACTTCTGAGTTAATTTCTTAATTGGTTTAAGTTTGTTTTGGTCCAGTCACAAGGGTGCGTTTGGGTTGGATTTATGTTGTCATTTTAGAAGTTAATTTTTTTAATATTAGTCTAAAGTGTCATTGGTTATTGCGGATATTGAATTGTCGGACTAACACATTTATTTGTTTGGTCATATATGCTCAGTTGGAAAGTTTCGGATACATTGGGTTTATTAGATTGGAAACGGGATATAAAAACAATATGGACTAAATGGACGAAACAGATAACGGGCTAAAATGTGGGATTGTGACTTGATATTATTTGGACAATTTGAACATTTAATATTATTGAACATCGAACATTATGGACTTATTGGACCAGAGACGAATACAATATATTAGACTCACGACGACTTTAATATATTTGATTCGTAACGAACACACAACAAGGAAATAATGTCTAATAACCAACGGATACTTTTTATTAAATCCTATTAAACTGTTTTGAGGAAATTGATTTATAAGACCCAAGTGTCAATGGTCCGTTTTATTAAAATATAACTTTTCCAATTAACCGTTCTATAAAATTGATGTTTTATGACTAAAATTTCAAGTGTCATATTATGGTGTATCAACCTATGAGACCCAAGTGACAAGGGTCCTACTAAATTTTGTTATAATAAAACTCTTGCGAATAACCCTTGTAAAAACCTGATGTTTTATTACTTAAATAGCTAGTGTCCTATTAAGTTTTGTTATCATAAAACTTTTGTGAATAAGCGTTCCATAAAACTGATCTTTTATGACTCAAATATCAAGTGTCCTATTATGGTGTATCAAGTTTTGATACCCAAGTATCAAGTGTCATATTAACTAATGTTTAAATAAAACTTTTGTAAATAAGCGTTCTAAAAAACTGATGTTTTATGACTCAAATAAGGAGTGTTCTATTATGTCGTATGATAATAAAACCATAACAAATAAGCGTACTATAAAGGTTAATGTTAAAAGACACAGGTGTCAAAGGTCCTATTAATTTTTGTTAAAATAAAACTTTTGCAACTAAGCATTCTATAAAACTGAAACTTTATGACTCAAATTTCAAGTGTCCTATTATGGTGGATGAATTTATGAGACCCAACTGTCAAGTGTCATATAAAGTTATGTTTTAATAAAAATTAATTTGAATAAGCATTATAAAAAGCGGATGTTTTACGACTCTAAAAAGAAGTGCCATATTATGGTGTATCATAAAAAAACCATTATGAATAAGCGTTCTATAAAGGTTAACGTTATAAGACCCTATTGTCAAGGGTCCTATTAACTTTTGTTATAATAAAAAACGTTTGCGAATAAGCGTTCCATAAAACCGATGTTTTGTGACTCAAATATCAAGTGTCCTATAATGGTGTATCAATCTATGGGACCCAAGTGTCAAGTTTCATATTAAGTTATGTTTTAATAATACGTTTGCGAATAAGCGTTCTAAATAATTAATATTTTATGACTTATGTATCAAGTGTCCTATTATGGTGTATTTTAATAAAACCATAATGAATATGCGTCCTTTAAGGGCCCTATTAAGTTTTGTTATAATAAAACTTTTGCAAATAAACGTTCTAAAATACTGATATTTTATGACTCAAAAATAAAATGTCCTATTATGATGTATGATAATAAAGCCATTATGCATAAGCGTCCTATTAAGGTTAACATTATAATACCCACGTCTTAAGGGTCCTATTAAGTTTTGTTATAATAAAACTTTTGCGAATAATCGTTTTAAAAAAATGATGTTATATGACTCAAAAATAAAATGTCCTATTATGGTGTACGATAATAAAACCATTGTACATAAGCGTCCTATAAAGGTTAACGTTATAATACCCACGTGTCAAAGGTCCTATTAAATTTTGTTATAATAAAACTTTTGTGAATAAGCGTTTTAACTAACTGATGTTTTATGACTCAAAACTCAAGTGTCCTATTATGGTGTATTATAATAAAACCATAATGAATAAACGTCCTATAAAGGTTAAAGTTATAAGACCCAAGTGTCAAGGGTCTTATTAGGTTATGTCATAACAGGACATCTAGTGATCAAGTGTCGTATTACACTATCACATAATGGGACACCAACAACTAAATGTCTTATAAAGTAATTTATTATGATCCATATTTTAAGTGTCCTATTAAGTTATATGATAATAGGACCCCAAATAATCAACCATCCTATTATATAACTTTTTAGGACACCGCCTAAGTAGCAAATATTTAAAAAGGACCCTAAACGCTCATATGTCATATTAAACAGTTTTTTAGGACTCTATTATCATACCGTCCCACACAAAGGGTCCTAAAAAGCCACTTTTCTTGTAGTGGGTCCTTTTATTAACTGTAACAATTCGATTCAGGAAAATCCATTATCAGCAGTACTAACTCACTCGCATAGCAGTACTAATAATTAGGAGCAGTGCTAACCTTTCAATTGAACAAGCAATACTAAAAAGTAACCAACAGTACAAAGAAAATACGTGGGCAGTACTAAGGTGAACAAACAGTATCAATGAGAAGCATAGAAGTATTAACCAAGATAAAACTGCATGTACGCCTCAAATTATACAACTAGACATTTAAGTAAAATCTATACACTCTAATATGTACATTAAATAATACCTATTTTAAACATACAACAGATACAAAAATTAATTACCATGTATTTTAAATGTATAAAATATGTATTATACACCAACTCATACTTAATAGTACATAAATGGGCAGTACTAAGGTGAACAAACAGTATCAATGAGAAGCATAGCAGTATTA
The DNA here is from genome assembly GCA_021014915.2 of Artemisia tridentata subsp. tridentata. Classification (NCBI taxonomy): domain Eukaryota; kingdom Viridiplantae; phylum Streptophyta; class Magnoliopsida; order Asterales; family Asteraceae; genus Artemisia; species Artemisia tridentata. Next base: position 439,143,138 of record CP139504.1, on the reverse strand, counting down.
ACCAAGATAAAACTGCATGTACACCTCAAATTGTACAACTAGACATTTAAGTAAAATCTATACACTCTAATATGTATATATGTAATGAATACCTACTTTAAACATACAACACATACAAAAATTAATTACCATGTATTTTAAATGTATAAAATATGTATTATACACCAACTTATACTTAATAGTACATAAATAACACTAGCATAACCCTATTACATAAATTACAAGTCTGGGCGGGCTTTGAAACTAGTATATATATATATATAAATATATATATATATATATATATATATATATATATATATATATATATATATATATATATATATATATATATATATATAGGGAGACTTTCTTGCGAGAACCATCTTATCTGCGAGAACTGACAGAACCACCAAAAACATACATGCACGCCTTTTAAAATAAAATAAAAATACATGCAAATCATCAATAATCGTAAGTATCCACCTATGTTCTTCAATATCATCATGAACTCATCCTATTTTTTCACAAAAACCTTACACACGGCCGCAATATTGTCATTGCACACCTTATAAGAACATACATGCACACCTTCAAAGAAAAATTTTGTATTTCCAATTTCTTATCAAATTCTTTAGAACAACCATGTTTTTTTTTAAAACATATATGTTGATTTTAGAACATATGTGCAAAAATACAATTATTGAAGGCGTGCATGTATGTTTTTGGTGGTTCTGTCAGTTCTCGCAGATAAGATGGTTCTCGCAAGAAAGTCTCACTATATATATATATAGCCTAATACTCTAATCTTCGATAATATGTTCGATGCATAGTTTTACATAAAACGTAGTTATAACCATTTACTAATTTTATGAACATAAATTAAAAGATAAAAGGACATATCATGTAGCAAGAAACTTGTCGTCAGACGAAAATGACCACCCCGAATTTTTTTATAGTGCATCTCAATGTTTTGTGATATGTCTATTTACCTATTCATTGCAGTTGTATTATAAAATTACGTTGTGCCATGTCTTCCCGCATTGTAAACATTTGATAGTGCGCTACATATGCACCCATTTCAGCCTAAATAGGTTTTGCGTTTCAGCCCCCGCTTCAGCGCCCAAACCCACCCATTTCAGCAACCAAGTCGCGGCCCGATTTCAACCCCCAAAACCCACCCCTTTCAGCCCCCATTTCATTACCCAAACCCACCCATTTCAAATGCTTATATCAGCATTAATAATTTAGGGATGTTGGAGTGGAATATTGGAATTCATTAACTTACATTTACCGCCATTACCCATAGCAGATCATCACCGTTGACGGTTTTCTCTTTCGTTCTTTTTGCTTCAAGCGCCCTATACTTGAATTAAGCAAACAAATAGCCACATAAAGCATGAAACAAATAGAAAGTAAAGCTGATATCCAACAATTAAACCATAAAGTTTCACAATACTAAAATGAATAGAGACATGGTTGTTTCGGGTGAATTTGTATTGATTTTCGGAACCAATTTGTTGACAAAAGCATTTTAGGTCAATATGACTAACCCATTTGGCGGTTTGGACATGGAAACTATTACATCTTTCATGAACTATGCTTTTGACACTAACAAAAAATGGTGAAAATTATGGACTATGCACTGCAAATTATGGACTATGCTTCTTCGTCACTGACTAAGTCATCAATGCTTAACTTAGGATACAATACATTATGCATGCCCACGACCTATATATGATATGAATTCATCTAATTCTCGATGTCAATAGAGAGTAATATCTGTAAGTAGTTTGCAACAGTTGTATAATATAAACATCAGGACGTTTAGAAATTATGTATATAATTTTATTGTATAAGTATTCATGATTTATCATTGTTAAAGTGTGCTTCGTGTCAAACTGGTATAAAAGGCAGCCACTTGTTTAAAGCCAAATTCACCAAACCATTAATACAACAAAAAAAGGAGCTTAAAGCCTGTACCTTTCTTATGATTTACAGAGATCTTGAAGCTTGTATCAGGGATCATCATCATCTCGCACGGTTCTTGACCTCAAAACCATAAAGCAAGCCCAAAAAGTGTGGCCCTACAAACACAGCCAAAAGGCATAGTTTTAAACGTGTACAAAATAACCAACATTAACGTAGACAAAATATTATGGAAGCCGTACAAAATATGGTGCTACAAATTCGGAATATGAACTCATTAACAGTAGAGTGTATAATCTTTAGCAGTATAACATTAGAAATATAACTACGGGTAAGAGGGTGTCGTGCATACCTCGCATAGAGTTGTATTTGACTTCATATTTTGTCCAATCTGCAAAAAGAAAAGTACCATCAGTATTTTGGACATCTTTTTTTTTCGTGGGGTAAACGGGCACTGTGTAGGTAACTCATAGCAAGTAAACAGCCTATATATATCGGCATAATTTTTAAAGTTTTTTTAATAAAAAGGGGCGGAAATCAGTACATATATAGACATTGCGCAAATAGAAACTCATATTATATGTGTCAAGTACCAAACCTAAAAAGCCTAAGGCGCACGAATTATACAATAAAAGATAACAATGTAAGGGAGATTTACCGCTACTTTGTGAACTCATTATAGCAACAACAACATAAGAAATTTCCAGTTCTCTCATTTTGACCTGTGTAATAAATTTATCAAGTCCATCTCATAATTTAGGTGACTCGCCATTACATACAAAAGTTAATTAACACATACAGAAGATGTTATACATACTTTCGCTTAAGATGACATAAAATCCGATTAGTCCAATAAATCGCAACTTTAGGGACCAAAGTAATGGCTTGCAAGAAAAATCCAAAAACTCATTCAGACATTACATCAAACACCTAATCGATATATATATATATATACCTCTGTATAAGCTCGTATAAGCATCAATAGCAGCACCTCTGTTTAAGCATCAATACCTAATCGATATTATACATTAACAAAAAATTTATAAAAATTTATATATATATATACCTCTGTATAAGCATCAATAGCAGCACCTAATCGATTCGTCTTAAAATATAAATTCCCATATTGCTTAAGCTGTTCTGCTTGAACTTTCACACCTTTCACCATTTACCTATAATTCATAATTCAAACTAAAAAAATCCGAAAAAGGCTATTTATAAAAAATAAATATTGTAAAAAAAGTGAATCAATGGAAGAAGAAGAAGAAGAACAACCCTTCAAACAAAAAATTTAAAAGCAAACTTCATTTGCGTGTGTGTGTGTTTTTCGCTTATTGTGAGATATCTCTGGATCATGTGTGTGTTAGTGATAGGGTTTATAGCAAGGTTTCAAGATTGAATCTAATAGAGAGAAGATGGATCATCTAGAATTTGGGAAAAAGCTTCTAAGGTAGGTAGATTTTTAAGTGTGACTTTGGTGATAGAGATTTCACGAATTTTCTAGATATGTGATTGTTTGCGGTACAGGAAAGAGGATGTTAAACCACAATATACTTTTTTTTTAGCTCTAATACAGTAACAGTGCCCATGAATAGCGGAAAACAGTGCCGATACTATTCATGGCAACTGTAGATAAGCAAGGCATTTAAATCTTCCAACCAATAACGTGTTGACACTTGTCCTGAAACACCAATAGGGGGCCGAATTAACATGTTAACCACTCCTTAATTACATTGATGTGGACCCTGCGCCCCAATGATTTTTAGTATATAGTATAATTTCATCCTTGAAAGAAGTGAAGTCAAAGTTGGGTCCTAAATTGTTTTGTATCCTTCTTCTAGTTATTATTATTATTATTATTATTATTATTATTATTATTATTATTATTATTATTATTATTATTATTATTATTATTATTATTATTATTTTATTATTTTATTATTATTATTATTATTATTATCAAGGTTGTCAGGATCGCGATCCTGCTCGTAGGATCGTACGATCCTACGATCCTACTGATGCGTGCGATGTGTCGTTGCGGTTTAGCAGTATTAATGCCTACTCAAGTTTTAAATTTATATTTAGCCGACTTATCAATAACACACACACTTAACGAGCAGTGTACCTGGTCAGTATGAATATAATGGTAAGTAGAGTGTCGATCACTAAGAGTGGAACGTATTATCTAGTTATTCTAATCAGTATTTTAATATATTAAGTTAGCTATACAACCTATTCTAATGCAAGGGGGTTCAGCCTGAGAGACTGGCACGATTTGGTTGCAATTAAATAATAAACTAAACCAATAGGCATGAATCAGCGAATAGTACACACGTACACAGATAAATACTTGAGATAATAAGAAGACTGTCCTGATAGATAAGTAGTTTGTCACTTGTTTTATTGCTAGTTTTATATGAAGTGTATAGTTCGATGCAACGCACCGAGATTAAGTCCTTTCTCGTTGGTTCTAATCTTATCGGCGAGTAAACCCTTAATGATTACTTATGACTATCCTATTTATCTTTCTTCCTACTTTCCTACAGACGATAGAATGCATAGGCGATCTAATAAATAGGCGAGGGCAGAGGCATGGCGACCCGATCAACGCTCAGCTAGACACAGAGGTTATCAATGCACTAATAAAAGTCACCAAAGACATCAACATATAAACTTTAATTAATGAGAAAGCAGTTTTAAGGGAGTGCAATCTTTCCGTTGTCACATTACACAAGCCACCAATCTTGATGAATTAAAGTTTACTAACACAATAAAACAAAACTACTTAATGAATTAAACACATGCAGCACTTTCTTACAGCTCTTGTATCTTCGTTTGGGTGTGTCTTGTGCTGCCTATTCGTCTGAATTCGTCCTAGGTTTCTGTACTTCGTACTTCGTATATATTATTATTATCCCACTCTCGAATTCGTCTGGTCTTGGGGTATTTATAGTTTCTGTCTGAGGGTAAGATGCGGCGCATCTAGTAAGTAGATGCGGCGCATTGACTTAACTTCGCGTGGGGTCCAAGATTATAATATTCAGGAATATTCGTACACCGCCAGAAGATGCGGCGTAACTCCATAAATAGATGCGGCGCATGTCCTCTTGTATCTTGGATAGTATCTGGTGAAATATTGATAGTGATGCGCCGTATGTGATAAGCAAGATGCGGCGCATCTGGAGCAGATTTGTCTTGATCTTGTACATTTCGGTAGACTCTTAACTTCTTGCATGTTTTGCTCCATAATTAGTCCAAAATCGCCAAGTTTCACCCAATGCTTGTTTTTACCTGAGAATTACAAAAGTAAACGATTAAGTATCAATCCTCATATATAATATAATAAAACAAGTCAAATTAATAGGATAAATGATGGTAATAAAATGTACTTATTTGAGTTCATCAAATATCCCCCCACTTGAACTTTACTTGTCCCCAAGTAAACCTTAGAATTAATCTTATGAAAATGTATCCTAAAAGATATTAGGATTTATTTTTATATTTAAGCATGTATTCATTTTTGTCATAATCACACAACTAAACACTTAACGAATTAGAAGTAAAATAAAATAATTTGATAAAAGCAAATCTAATCGTTTAACTGTCCAGTCGTGACGAATATTCTATCATAAGCTTGGCAAGTATACACATCTCCCCCACTAAAGCCAAGGAATAACAAGTCTAAAGCGGTAAAAAGGGTTTTGAGGTTTAAGGGTTAACTATTCTTCTTAATCTCTATCGATCTCAAATTCCAGAAAAGGCGACAAAATCACAAATACATGATCGAATCCACGAACACGATACTTGCAATTGCTCAAATCCTTAACTCGAATAGGCTAAAGATAAGTCCAAACTTCACCAATAATAATATATCAAAAAGGGTGACAAAATCATAAATACATAGCCGAATCCACGACTACGATACTTAAGATTGCTCAAATCCCTAATCTCAATAAATCAAAGGTTTGGTTAGATAAAGAATAATACAGGGTATGGATAAATTTTGGGATATAAATTGGTGTAAAATGAAAAATAAACAAAACAAATAAATTAAAATCCTAAGTGTGGTTAATCACTATCCCAACCATCCCATGAATAAGACTCATATCATAGAATAACTCACGCTTTAACACTTGAAACACACGCTTTAGGTAGACACGAATTATACTCAACAAGATCTTAATCAAAGAATAAACCTTAGTTGGCGTTCCCATAACGGCCAACTCCCATTCAATCCATAAATATAATATACAACAACTAGTGGTGATATCGACCACTTAATACAAAACTTTACATAAGTTGGTTAAAACAAACATCCAACTTTTCCTTCTTCTTTTTTTTTTTTTTTTTTTTTTTTTTTTTTTTTTTTTTTTTTTTTTTTTAACTTGAAACATAAACATAGATGTGTAAAATTTCACCACATCACTATAATGATAATTCTGGATAATTTTTCCATACTTTTCATGACTTCAGAAATAACTGTAATAGTGAAAGTAGTAAACACACGAAAAATAAACTCAAAGATATACAATATTTACTTTCACTCCAATTGCATTGTGCAATTTCCCGACCTAACCATAGATAATGAATTACGCACGCGAACACAGGTAATGTAAGGAAACACACTTTGCCTATAGCAATTAACCAACTACGGATTTTAATCTACAGGGTAGGCTAAGGTGTAAGGGTGTAACGAAACATTTTAACAAAGGTGTAAGAAACGAAAGGAATGGCTCTGAGTGTTTTTCTAGGGGTATCTTACTCTAAAAGTGAGAGTAACAAAAGGGTTTATACGGGGGTTAACTAACCAGTGTAGTTAGCTAATAACACATAACATATAAGGCTTTTTGGGTGTAATCCTAGAAATTTACCAATTTAGACAAATCATTCCAATTATGTAAATAATACTTATTATGGTGGTCTCGAATAGTATACAAGCCAAGTTCCAAAGTTTACAAGTCACCGGCACACTCATAGATTTGTGAATTTTGAAAAATCACAATTTTTGAAAATAACGTCATGTGTGCAGCAATGCAACTTAGACTTTAAACAAAAACATGCTAAAAAATTTTAAATTTTTATATATTAAGCACATTTTAAGCATAATTTTTGAAAAGTTTAGGACAAGTAAGTGTTAAGTGTTCTAATTCTCCAATCCCCCCACTTAAGTTAAACAACATCCTCGTTGTTTGTATAAAAGGTTAAAAACTGGAAAATAAAAGAATTAGAACAGAAAAACTCCCCTGAGATTTGCTCGGTATGATCCTCCATTAGTATAAGAGAAAAAATCATCTTTCTTGTGGATGAGAACGTTTAAGCTTCATAATCAATGTATCCACAGGAAATGCAGGAATCTATAATACCACCAAGGCTTTAAAACACACACCTAAGTTAAGAAAGGTTCAAACTTGCATAATACATTAGTAGTTAGATAAAAATAAAACATAAAAATTAAAAATGAAAATCATCAGGTCAGTCGATGCGCCGTATCTTATGGAAGAAGATACGCCGTATCGAGCCTGGAATAAATACGGATCAGAATAGAAGATGCGCCGCATCCTTAACCAGGTATGCGCCACATTAAAATAAACTGATAAAAAGTTTTAAAGTCGAAAAGTAAAAATGCAGAAAAATAAAGATATGACCATTGCAGGAGATGCGTCGCATCTCAGAATTGAGATGCGCCGTATCCTCTGCGGCCTGACTGACTCGACACAAAAACAGAATAATAAAATAAAATAAAAGATAAGCATGGGTTGCCTCCCACGAAGCGCTTGTTTTTGTTCGAGTCACGAGCCTGACTCCACCCTTATTTATGGTGTAATAGGGTGTTGTTCCCCCCACTTGGGATCAAGTGCGGATGATAGTAGCAATAAACACGAAAGGAGTGTAAATTTGCTAGTAAAGATGGAAGAAATAAATAAAGATTATACCTTGGCAATATATGTTCATCTTTCCTATCCTTACCCAGTTTGGTTTTTAAATTGGATGACTTGACCATTCCATCTGAAAGAGTAGCGTGTTGAGGAAAAATGAGTCTCCTTTCTTCTTGGTTAGTCTCTTTGGTAGTAAGGCGTCCCTTGACTTCCGCAGAAGATGAGAAAGGGTCTTTAGCAAGTAAAAGTTCGAGTTCCTCTACATACTTCATAGGGTCGGAATCATCATCTTCATCAATCATAGCAATGTTTAAGAGCTCATCACCAAATTCTTCTTCGAGCTCCACCAAATACGGGTTGATCACAGGTGCTTCAATAGGTAGTGTAATAAATTTCGCCTCATCATCCTCTTGTTTTGCAACCTGTTTAGGAAAACTAGCAAGTTTATTAATAACGGGATCAATAGTATTAAATAAATTTGTACCACTTTGTGTTGCAAGTGACTCCAATTCATCATTCGAATCTCCATCTTCAACAAGTGGTCTTGCAATTTCAGCATCGTCTCGAATTTCATTCTTAAATAAGTAATCCCAGATTTCTTCAAAACCCCTCGTTGGGTCAAAATCTGGTTGAGGTTTGTCATCATAAACTATGGCGTCAAATGGTTCGAAATCAAAATTAGAATACTTTTCATCTTCATCCGTTGGATTGTCTGATGGTGGTAATACGATTGCAAAATATTCTTCAACGTAGGATTCCGTATACACATCATCTTGTGCAATCTCCGGAGGAAAAATACTATCAATAACAATTGCCGGAATTGGTTTCACGGTATATGAATCTTCTTCATCATCACTTGGCATACACCAGGTGTGTTGAAATGGCAATTTGTTTCTTTCTTTCCTTGACTTTTCTCGTCCAAGAATCAAGTATTCTTCCATAGTGATTTCTTTCGTATCAATGACTTGTGCACCATATCTTGCTCTTTCCCAATCGTAGATCCCATTATTGCTCAAGGCTCTTTCCTCTCCAAGTCTGATATATTCTTCCATTGTAATATCCGGATCGTCCATCTTCCTGAAATAAAACTTACTCGTGCAAAAGAAGGGTGAAACGATCAAAGTAAAATAAAAGCTTCTGATATCTGCTGTTGATGCGCCGTAGCCTATAAATGGGATACGCCGTATCTTAATACGTTAAAAATAAATCAGACTTTTATTCAGAAAAGCAATACACCGTAGTCGATAAATCAAATGCGCCGTATGTTTAAATAATCAAAAATTAGTTATACTTATAAAAATTTTAATGCGCCGTATCAGCAAAAACTAATACGCCGTTACTTCGTTATGTTTCAAAATATAAGATTTTTGATTCAGAAGATGCGCCGTATCGATAAAAATCGATACGCCGTATCTGTTTAATAATTCGAAAACTGTTTTTAATTAAAATAATAGATACGCCGTATCTGCTAAGGCAGATGCGTCGTATCGCGTTAACGTTTAGAAATTTTTTTTTATCAAAAACAGATACGCCGTATCTTGGGGAAAAGATGCGTCGTATCGAATTATTTAAACGCGTTGTATTTTATAAAAATTAAACGCAATACGCCGTATCTGATAAATCAGATGCGCCGTATCGTTTGATTTAGCTCAGTACAACGATAGCAGTATGCAGAAAATACGAAAAATTAAAAACAAATAAAACACACGAAAATAAACACAAAGAAAAGCAAACAAATAACACACAAAAACAGAAAATATGCAAAATAGTACAATGAATGCAAATTAATCTAATGCACAATAAAATTAGCGGTTAGATAAAAAAAATTAAAAACCTAATTAAAATACTAATCAAATTAACAGATAATAACAATTCACTCCCCGGCAGCGGCGCCAAAAACTTGATGCGTGCGATGTGTCGTTGCGGTTTAGCAGTATTAATGCCTACTCAAGTTTTAAATTTATATTTAGCCGACTTATCAATAACACACACACTTAACGAGCAGTGTACCCGGTCAGTATGAATATAATGGTAAGTAGAGTGTCGATCACTAAGAGTGGAACGTATTATCTAGTTATTCTAATCAGTATTTTAATATATTAAGTTAGCTATACAACCTATTCTAACGCAAGGGGGTTCAGCCTGAGAGACTGGCACGATTTGGTTGCAATTAAATAATAAACTAAACCAATAGGCATGAATCAGCGAATAGCACACACGTACACAGATAAATACTTGAGACAATAAGAAGACTGTCCTGATAGATAAGTAGTTTTGTCACTTGTTTTATTGCTAGTTTTTATGAAGTGTATAGTTCGATGCAACGCACCGAGATTAAGTCCTTTCTCGTTGGTTCTAATCTTATCGGCGAGTAAACCCTTAATGATTACTTATGACTATCCTATTTATCTTTCTTCCTACTTTTCTACAGACGATAGAATGCATAGGCGATCTAATAAATAGGCGAGGGCAGAGGCATGGCGACCTGATCAACGCTCAGCTAGACACAGAGGTTATCAATGCACTAATAAAAGTCACCAAAGACATCAACATATAAACTTTAATTAATGAGAAAGCAGTTTTAAGGGAGTGCAATCTTTCCGTTGTCACATTACACAAGCCACCAATGTTGATGAATTAAAGTTTACTAACACAATAAAACAAAACTACTTAATGAATTAAACACATGCAGCACTTTCTTACAGCTCTTGTATCTTCGTTTGGGTGTGTCTTGTGCTGCCTATTCGTCTGAATTCGTCCTAGGTTTCTGTACTTCGTACTTCGTATATATTATTATTATCCCCCTCTCGAATTCGTCTGGTCTTGGGGTATTTATAGTTTCTGTCTGAGGGTAAGATGCGGCGCATCTAGTAAGTAGATGCGGCGCATTGACTTAACTTCGCGTGGGGTCCAAGATTATAATATTCAGGAATATTCGTACACCGCCAGAAGATGCGGCGTAACTCCATAAATAGATGCGGCGCATGTCCTCTTGTATCTTGGATCGTATCTGGTGAAATATTGATAGTGATGCGCCGTATGTGATAAGCAAGATGCGGCGCATCTGGAGCAGATTTGTCTTGATCTTGTACATTTCGGTAGACTCTTAACTTCTTGCATGTTTTGCTCCATAATTAGTCCAAAATCGCCAAGTTTCACCAAATGCTTGTTTTTACCTGAGAATTACAAAAGTAAACGATTAAGTATCAATCCTCATATATAATATAATAAAACAAGTCAAATTAATAGGATAAATGATGGTAATAAAATGTACTTATTTGAGTTCATCACCTACACACACAAAACGAGCAGGATCGTTACGGGATCGTAATTCAGGTAGGATCGTTACAGGATCGTGGGATCGCTCGTAGGATCGTAGGATCGTGAACGATCCGATCCTGTTGGTAACCCTTTTTTCAGGTAGGATCGTTACAGGATCGTGGGATCGCTCGTAGGATCGTAGGATCGTGAACGATCCGATCCTGTTTTTTTTTTTTTTTTTACTTTTTTTTACTTTTTTTGAGAGGAAGGTTTTTAAAAATGGTTTGTATACATATGTAAAGGAAAAGCCGAAAACGATCCTAGGTAGGATCCGATCCTACGATCCCGATCTTGCAAAGCCGAAAACGATCCTAGGTAGGATCCCGATCCTGACAACCTTGATTATTATTATTATTATTATTATTATTATTATTATTATTATTATTATTATTATATTATTATTATTATTATTATTATTATTATTATTATTATTATTATTATTATATATTTTTTTAAAAATAATAATATGATGTTTTCATTAAACATAATAAATTTTACATAAAGTTGGATGGGAGTCTAGACACTAGTTGTGCTCCCACTCCTTTCTGAATACAAAAGCTAACTCTATGAAAGATAAAAATCCCACTTTTAGCATTATTTGAGTGGCTAGTGGCGATAGACTTAATACGAGAAAGTGTGTCCAAAGCCTCTGCATCGAATTCCCCGAATGTAGAAAAAGCAAAAGGTATGAACTTGTATCCATTGTCCTCACATTTGGAAACATACTTTCTATTTTTCTTCTCCACAGCATTGTGCAAGGCAACCCCAGGAGCCCATGAAGTCGCCCCACTACCAGCAAATGGAGAGATGCCAGTCACATCCAAGCATGCATCTTTACCTTGAAGCCAATTAAATAATAACAAGTCTGCAGGACGTAGCTCCTTCCCATCCTCCGAAAGGAACCCCATAGGAGCCTCCTTACGCACCATGTGTTAGAAATGGTTAAATATTAATGTGCAAATGTCTAGTATCGAACCCGAGACCTCGGGATTGCACACATTACAAATGAGTATTAAGGAATAATAATAAATGTATTTTATATATTTATTATTAACACAAGAACTTAACGACCGTTAGTGTTTTCCGTTAAATGACTAACGACCGTTAGACGCAAATAAGGAAAGAGGTGTTTGTATACAATTAGGAAACAAGGAAAAGTTCTAGAACCCTTACTTGGGTTAGGATCGGCCGAACAAGGCTTATGGGGCAACCCATTGCCCTAACTTGTTCCCAAAGTTTTCTAATTAGTATATAAACAAACCTAGGGTAATTGTTTTGGCTAATCTTTTGTGCACACAATTATCCCTAACTTTTCCTCTCCTCTTTTCTTGGTAAAAACCGGTCGACACATACAACTTTAGGTTGTGGGTCGATTTTTGTGTTCAAAACAAACTCTTGTGTTTTACTTGCATAACCTTAATACGGTTTAATTTGTGTGTACAAGAACGAGGTAATAACTCACTATAGTTATTATCAAGAGATCGAATAACAAAACGGTAAGGGGTTATTCATTGATCTAGTTTAATATATATTCAAGATTTGTTGAAGTGCATCGGGTACGTTTTCTATTTAAGTTAATAATTATGTGTTATACTTATTTGTTTACACGCTTCCGCATACTTGTGTACTTTGATTATGGAGTTTTATGATTGTCATGGTCTTCTAATTCCAACAGTGGCATCACGAGCCATGTATAACATGTAATTAATTACTTAAACAATAAAAAACGTATCTTTTAAATTGTTTAGAATATACATGTTTTATTTTCTAGGGTTTTATTATTAAAAATTTGTTTTTTTTTAATAAAAGTCGAAACCCTAACCCTAATTTGGGGGGGTGTCGATTTGTTCCATAAACCCTAATTAGGGTTTATGGTTTTCATAATTAATTATGATCAATTAGAAACCCTAGGTCTTTAACAAGTTGTTGTGTTATGTATCTTGTGACCTAATTGCTATGTGATATGCATAAATCCGTGACAAAACATGCATGTTAGTCACGGATGATTACTTGAATTAAATTGTTTAGTTGCTTCCACATGATTAATAATTCTTAAATTGGGGAAGACTCCAATTAAATATTAAAATCAATTATATGCAATTTGGTATATGTTTTGCTATGACTTACGGAATTGACTATGTCAATGTATGTGGCTCACCTGTGCAAGGTGAAAGTCTTAGTTAAAACATATGCATACTTGACATCTAGATATTGATTTTATTTAGGATTGTTTAAAAGGATGCATGTGGCTATATGTTTCACTAACAATTAATTGTTTTCTTATTAGTTGATTGTTTGTTTTTTCTTTTAATTACTTGTTTATTGTTTTTTTTTATATGTGATATGTTAAAGTAAGCAATAAAAAGGGTAATTTTTAAAGAAAAAAATTAAATTGGACTAATAATGGTGAAACATAAAGTGATAAAGTAAGGATCTTGCAGAGTCTTATGTGCCACTAATGGTCCGATTCGCACGGTAATCAGCTCCCAGGCGAGACTAGCAAGATCTAAACTTTGTCACTTAATTTTTTTTTTTTTTAAGATTAAGATCATAAACTTTGCTTGATTGATGTTTTTGTACAATAGTGTGTGAAAGGCGGACCAAAGTTGACAAACTGTGTGGTGGGTTTATCTGGAGAGGGGTTTTTTGAGAGATTCGCTCCTACCGGCTCTCCGGGCCCGCTTGTGCGTCAACTGCGACTTACCTATATCACTATTTACGTACACTATCATCTTAAGGGTGATTTACCTCAATTCCACGCGCCACTTTTGTGGCAAATATCCGAATAACATGTAATAGTAGGATATGTGGGCGATAATTGTTGGTACTTCTTTAATTGGTGAACCCAATACCTCAAGTACATAGTTTTGGTTTACTCTTAACTAATTGGTAAATTAAAATTGTTTTGAAAACTAATGATACAAAGATGAGTGCATGCATCTTTGTACATGTTTTTGTCACATCAAAAACTAAATACCCTAAAATTTAAGTTACATGCCATCTAACTATAAGGAACACTTGAAGTTAATTTTGGGTATGCGTGAGACCTGGACCAAAATTAATGACAAGGTAAATTCCCGAGTGTGCGTGAGACCATACATGGATTAATTTGCAGTTTCTAAGTTAGACAACTTAATTAAGCTAATGCGTGAGACCTAGAGCTTAAGGCATGAGATGGGATAAACATGCTTACGTGACATATTGATGAATCAATATGTAGTGTTGGTCCACAAATTGTATATGGATCACTAAGTAGTTTTGAATACCTAGTAGATGGTTAGGATAAATCCGAACCAATCTAAGTGAGAAACCCTTAAGTGATTGTTAATGTTAATGCGGAATCTTAACAAGAACAATTTAGAACACGAGCAGGGATATCACTAACTTTGTATATTGATATTCACTATTATCAATTCGTACAACTCACACACATTTACTAACAACCTTTAGGGATCCTTTTATAACACAAGGAAACCCTAGACGACACAGAAGATATACACAAATCTTCTATAAAGATACATACACGCAATGTATCTTTTCCTAATATAACTCTAACAAACTTTCCTATCTTCACGACCAGACCAGACTTTATAAGTCAACCAGACTTAACATATACTACCAGACTTAATCATTACATAACCAGACCTAAAACACAAACAGACCTAACTCAGTAAACGACCAGACCTAAGTAGTAAACTACCAGACCTAAGTAGTCTGTTCTTGATATGCATCATAATTCCCAACAATCCTCCCCTAACTTGATCTTCATGCTTCATGAACTTCAAGTTCTTCTGATTTAGCCTTCTGAGGATTGAATCTTGAACACTTTGAAATGTATTTAGGTCTTGTTCCTTTCTAGCAGCTTGAATCTTGATAAGCTCTTCTGATATGGACTTGGCAGCAACAATGACTATATGTACATCAATTCATATTAAGTTTCATAGCTATTCTCATCACTTCCAGTTGTGTTAACATCTGTGAGAGGTGAATCATTGAAATTTAATGGATTTGATGTCTCTTTACCAATAGCCATTTCTACTGGAGTAGCCAAATGTTTTGGTGTGTAAGACCATGGTACACTGATAACCATATGATTTTAAGCAAATCATCAGCTTATCAACGGATTTGTTAAGTCTTTACCAAAAGCCGTTTGCTTCTGGACTAGTCAATTCTTTGATGGAAAAGCACCTCATCATGGTGAATTGATTACCATTTATGGTTTTCCACAGCCTTTACCACAAGCCATAACCTTGTGGGCTAGCCAACTCTTCACTTATCTTAGATATGGTGAGTTGAGTACCATACAATTTTTGGCAAATTGTCAGCCATAAACGGATTTGAGCAATCTTTACCTGTTAGCCGTTTGCTCAGGATTAGCCAGTCCTTGTGTTGATGAGACAAGGTGGACTGATAACCTTTTGATGTGTTAGTGCAAAGCACCTCCACCAAGCGAGAAGTTCCAATAGTCTCACTTAACAACTTGTGAAAATTCTTTCAAACATCCTTAGATTACATCCTTCAAAGACTGCTTCTTAATCAAATCCAATAACATCTCATATCCTTCATCCTTTTTACTAGCATACAACTTTTTGCTCATCATTTCCTTGCAAACACTTGATGATAAAGGATATTCCACCTCTGCAAGCATATAAATATCAACATTCTTTCATCAGCAGTTAAACCTTCAATAGTTAGCAGCTCTTCATACTTTGCTCTCACTTCATCATCAACATTGAGTAGTTTTGTAAAATCATCAGATTCTTCAGCCAACTGTCTTGCATAGACTGCATCTAACATCTTTTGTCTCTCTTCATCAGCAATATCTTGAGCCTTAATCCTCTCAATTTCAGCCTCAGATGCAAGTTCTTCTCTTGTTTTTCTCTTAGACTTCTTTGGCAATGAAGTTTCTTCATTACCAGAACTAAGTTCATTAACAGACTTTTCTTTACCAGACTTTTCACCAGACTTTTCACCAGACTCTTCATCAGATATAGTCCCAAACTTTTCAACCTCTTCCTCAACAGACAAAATTAACCTTCTTCTTTTCCTATCCTGTTTGATTTTGCCCATTGATTGAGCCAAAGTCTCTGCAACTTCCAATGTCTCTGGACTAATTGTGGTGGTGACATTATCTTGAACAAGTGGTTCTTGAACTGGTGTTTGAAGAATATTTTCTTGTTCTTGCTCCATATTCCTCCCCTGTTTGGAAGAATTTTCAGCTTCATCATCCTCATCATCAAAAGAGACACCCTTTTTCTTCATTGCTACTCCCATTTTCTTTACTTTCTTCACCAAAGTCACATAAGCTTTCCTGAGTGCCTCATTAGTCTTTTCCAAAATGTCAATCTTCTTTTGTAGTTGAGGAACAATGACAAGGAGATCTTCCACAGTTATGGGATTATGTGCCTCCTCCCTTTCAGGACTTGGAACATGTGGTTGTGGAGGTGAAGATTGTTGAATAGGTGTAGATGATCTTTCAACTGATGGTTGTGATGGTGAGGGATCTGGTTGAGGTGAGGGAATTGGAGAGGATGTAGGTGTAGCAGATTTAGATGATGCTTGGTCTTGTGCTTCATCAGGGTCCACTTGTGCAGCTCCAGAAGTGCCTGCATTGTTAGTACCAAGCATAGCAGCAAGCAAAGGTTTGTCTGTCCCTTGAAAACTCCTTTTTAGATTTGCAAAAAGTTTTGAAGTAAAGGCCACACTGATGTAAGGCACTTTATCCCTAGTTTCAAAATTTAAGATCATTTGCAAAAATCTTGGATACATTAAAAATTTTGGGTTCTTAGCATTTTTCACCATTCCTTCAAAAATTAATTTTGAAAAGTTAAATTTCCTTCCAGATGATAAACAGACCAATGCAGAAGCAATTTTGCTTCCAAATTGATCCCATCCACCACTTTTGGGACTTAAACTCTGAAGTAAATGATGTACTAAAAACCTCCACTGAGGTGAAAAATGACTTTTCCAAAAGGTAAAGCTTCCATCTGTGGGATACCCAATGCTATTCAAACCCTCAAAAATATCCTCATTAGACAAATCAAATTCTCCTAAAGCATCATCCAATTTGAGACTGTCCCTAATGGATGCTTCAGAAATGGTAAAACCATGTTTGTCTATGACAACTCTTAAGCATGGTGTCCCATCAGCAAGAGTCTCAGAGGTAACCGACCTCCAGAACTGCTTGACAAGGGACTGATAAATAGTAGGATTATGAGTTAATGAATAACAAATATAAGAACCTTTTAGAAAATCCACAATCTGCTCAAAACCTGCACTTTGATCGGGCTTCTTCAAGAACCCGACTTGATTATGTTTGTCCACAAACTTGAGATTAGCCATGGATGAGTTAATGAGTTAGGTCTGGTTGACAAGAGAGGTAGGGTTTTGAAAACTATTTGCGTAGAAACAGAGTCGTGAGTAATAAAGATTATTTAAGTTTGGAAGCAAATAAAGAATAAAAGAAGATAAATAATATCAAATTTTAAGCTTATATACTTCAGAAATATCTTGTTTTACCGAAAATAGTGCAACGGTAATATATTAGTAAAATCTTTAGTTACTCTGACCAGATCTAACGGTCATAAAATTAACACTACCCGACCTAAAAAGTCAACCAGGCCGAATCATACACTTACCAGACCTAACCAAGAGAGTGAACTTACATACTTACTATAGCGAATGCAAAGCTTTGTAACACCTCATTCCACTCTTCTCTGCAAGAATTAGTTGAAAGAACAAGAAACAGGAGACAAAAACCAATTTTTGCAAGACACATGAGCTACCAGATTTAACACTTAAGGGTACCTGATTTAAAACATTCAAAAACTTGTACATTTGCCTCCCCTTAAATGTACATTGCCTCCCCTTAAATGTAAATTCCATTTTTTTTTTTTTTTTTTTTTTTTTATCACTAACAAATACTTAACCAAAATAAAACCGAAGGTCAACTTTCCAAAAACACAATTAATAACTCTTTCCCTGCAAGTATTTACTCATACACCAACCAAGCATTAAAAGACATTAAACCTTGATTTTCCCTATAAAACCACCCATAGTTTTATCACAAATACCATCACAAATCAGAAGAAAACCTTATAAGCATAATGGATCCATCCAACGTAAACACCATAGAAATTTCATCCGATTCCTGGGATCCAAATGACTCATCCTCTGATACATCCTCAGGAGGATGGGGTGGATACTTCCCACCAGGGTATTCATCAATCACAAGAAACAAGACATTGAGAGAAGCAACTCTGAAACAATGGCTAGCTGCTTATGATCTGTCTGAAAAGGAACCAGACAATGAAACACCAAAAACTTCAAGACCAACTCCTCCTTCTGATGTAGATGATAAAAGTGCCAAAGAAGAAGACCCCTCCAAGAATGATGAAGAGACCTTTCCTTCGAAGACTGTGCCTTCCCTGAGTAGTGGTTCTGTGCCCCGTCCTCCACCAAGCAGTGTGATTCTTGCACTTCCATGCCCAAAAGCATGGAATCAATTTGGTGGCAGAGGAGCCAAGAAGACCATTCCTGACTTCATGGGTAAAGGGAAGCAGAAGGTGTAGGTGGTGATGATTAGCTAGTTTGGGAAAAATCTTTTGTCTTAAGAAGCTTTGTAATTTGCATCCTAGAATGCAATTTCTTGTTATTAAATAAAAAGCTCTTTGGTTCTGATGTTATAATTTTCCACATATGAATAACTTGCAAATAGAAAAGAGCTAACAACTGCAAAACAAAGTTAAGTACAAAATACCAAACACACATACTATAGAGAACAAAATAAGTACTGAAAATAAGAATAACCAAGAAGAATAGCAAGATAAGAAACAAACAAGTATACAAACTATACAAAGTTAAGAAAGAAGATCAGTTTTTCTTAACAACCCAAGCCTGAGTGGGCTTGTGTCCATCCTGTGGAGCAACATACTTATAGGTCTTGTATGAACTTGCTCCAGTGAAACCATGTTTGGACTTATAGGTAAATTCATTTTTAAATGGATTCCAAGTCCAGCAATCAGAGAAATTGTCAGTAGAACCCCCATTTGTTTGTCTCCTTACAGGTGAATGAGCTTTGTAAAAATTATTTCTTTGAAAATTTTCATTCACCTGAGGTTTTTGAAAAGGTTGCTTGGGTCTTACAAAACCAGAGTTCACATTAGGTCTCACAGAGTTAACATAACCAGTATTCACTTTAGGCCTCATAAAATTAACATTTTGCCTATTCACATTAAAGTTTCTGTAGCCAGACCCAAAATTTGGTCTACCAGAACTAACAAAGGAGTTAGGTCTGGTAGTGTTATTTAGTTGAACAGGTCTGGGAACAAACTGGTTAGCATGATTAACTCTACTAGCATTGTTCCAAACTGGTTTATTTGAACCATTAACCTTATTTACATTCATTCTCTTTTGCTCAGCCTCTCTTTTCATTCTCTTTTCATGGAAGTCACAATCTCTTATTAAATGACTCAAACTTCCACACACAAAACATCTTTTAGGAGCATAATTGTAACTACTCCTACTTTCTCTGTGAACACTATTGCTTCTAGGTGACTCATTCAATTTAACAGATTCCCTAGGAGTTTTTATGTGATTGACACAACTAGGTTTAACTGTTTCAGCCTTTTGTTCAGTCACTAAAGGTTTAGTAACAACAGGTTCACACTTCTTAACAACCTTAGGTTCAGGATTCTCTTTTTCCTCATTGTTTGACTCAGACTTAGAGTGATCAGAGGAATTATCAATAGATCCTTCAGAGTCATTGGATTGACAAGAAGAATATCTACTAGATTTGTCCTCTGAGGTAGTTGATTCAGACACTTGAGGACCTTTCTTACCATACACAAAGAGTGAATCATCTAACTCCTCTTTTTCAAGAGGAGTATAGTCATCACTCAAAGGTGGTGGTACTCCCTTAAAGTCACCAGTCTTAACAAACCTATTGTACAAAGGTTTATCAGCATAGTCCTCTTCTCTATTCTTAAATATATCCCTATTCTCATTTTCCTCATATCCTAAGCCACATTTTTTATTTGACTTAATTTGAGAATCCCAACACTTAAACAGGTTTTTATTTGAATTGTTCCATTGATCTACCCTTTTTCTCAGCTCATCCCTCTCCTTCTGAATTTTAAGCCCTAATTGTCTATACCTTTTAAGCTTCTCATCTTGTTCATATATCTTATTAGCTTGAAAGTATAGTTTTTCATTTAGAGCAGCATGTTGATTTTGAAGGGTGACCTTTTGTGCCTCTAAAGTTTTTACAGCATTTTTATGTGCTAATAAATTTACTTCTAGATCACCTATTTGTTCTTGCTGCTCATCACATAAAGCCTTAACATGATTATATGAGTCAGTACATAATTTAGAGCATAATGATACCTTATTACCAATGGCCATGAGAGCATGATCAGACTCCTCATTTACTCTTGGATGCTCACCCCAATTGACTCCTCCAGCTTCCATTGTCAGCAGACTCATCTGATTCTTCTCCATCTTCCCATCTTCAACTCTTTTCTCATCAGCAGACTTCTTCTCTGGACAATCTCTTGAAAAATGCCCATGCTTGTGACAGTTGTAGCATTCAACAGTCCTCTTTGTGTATCCCACTGGTGATTTGTTGTTGAAGTTGATAGTCCTACCATATTGCTTCTGAAATCGTTTGACCCTTAAAGCAACCATGGCAATGTGCCATTTTATATCCATCTCCTCAACTTCAGCATCATTAATTTGTTCAAGGTCTTCACTAATAAAGCTTTCATCTTCCGTTTGATTGGCAAAGAAAGAATGTATCACCTCATCAGTGAAACTTGAAGCAGACCTTTCACTTGAAGGAGTTTCATAGTTACCAGACCTAACACCAGATCTAACCTTGTAAGTACTGCTTTTGTTTTGATATACAAAAGCAACATTTGAGGAACTGGTTGAACCCTGAGTGTTGTTACTGATGTCCCTTTCAAACATCCTGAGATTATTGTATAGGTCATCAGGTGTCATAGAATCTACTTCCTCCTTAATCCTCATTGCCACAGATACATTGCCCCATTCTGATGGTAAAGATCTAAGGAATTTGTGATTTGCATCCTCATTCGAGACTGCTGCACCATGAACTTCCAATTGTGTTAACAGATGTTGAAATCTGTCATAGCCCTTCTCCAAACCTTCAGTCTTTGAAACACTGAATGTTTCAAATTGCTGTTTAAGAACAGCCTTTTGCATCTTTTTGGAGTTAGCATTACCTCCAAATCGTTTCTTAATTGCTTCCCACATCTCCTTAGCATCAAGAATGCCATGAAACCTTTGTAGATGCTCCTTAGGAATAGCCATAAGAAGCAAGGTTCTGGCCTTCTTTTCCTTCTCCACAGCCCTAATCTCCTCAGCAGATACTGGTGGCATTATTCTGAGCTGCCCATCATTCCCTTGTGAAATTCTCTTCTTAGAATTTCCCTTTTGGATCACCTTCCATACATCACTATCAATGTATTCCAGATAATGTTCCATCTCCATGGCCCATATATCATACTCTTCTCTCTTCAGGAGTGGAAGTTTTATGTTTGAGATTGTGGTTGTGGAAGGGATGGGTTGTTGTTGTGTTTGGGAGTTACTGGTTTCGGTTTTTCCTTCATCTTCATGGTTTGATTGCTCATCCTCACTGTTATGGATTGAGAAAGTTTCAGGCTTATCGAGTTCAGACATTGTGAAGGGTGATTTGAGTGAGAATTAGGTTTTAGTGTTCTACGAATTCAGAGTCTCTCTCCTTGCTCTGATACCACTTGTTGGTCCACAAATTGTATATGGATCACTAAGTAGTTTTGAATACCTAGTAGATGGTTAGGATAAATCCGAACCAATCTAAGTGAGAAACCCTTAAGTGATTGTTAATGTTAATGCGGAATCTTAACAAGAACAATTTAGAACACAAGCAGGGATATCACTAACTTTGTATATTGATATTCACTATTATCAATTCGTACAACTCACACACATTTACTAACAACCTTTAGGGATCCTTTTATAACACAAGGAAACCCTAGACGACACAGAAGATATACACAAATCTTCTATAAAGATACATACACGCAATGTATCTTTTCCTAATATAACTCTAACAAACTTTCCTATCTTCACGACCAGACCAGACTTTATAAGTCAACCAGACTTAACATATACTACCAGACTTAATCATTACATAACCAGACCTAAAACACAAACAGACCTAACTCAGTAAACGACCAGACCTAAGTAGTAAACTACCAGACCTAAGTAGTCTGTTCTTGATATGCATCATAATTCCCAACATGTAGTAAATCCCATAAATTATCTAGGAATTGGAAAACTTGTTTGCCAATTATTGTACGACAGATTACCATCTTTTGTACTTCCACTACTAGCAGATCAACTGATGTAGTGGAATTATGTAAAGTTGGATCCTAGATTTTCAAGGAAATTAATTTGGTTATATGAATATATCCATGGGTATTATATTTTCTTGAGAATAAGTATTATCGAAAATACTAATGTTTGAACTTCTCTATTTTCTGTAGAATGGCTCAACCCGATAACTCCGTGTTCGCTGCTTTCAAGAGTCATCTTGAAAGAGCAAAATTGACTGGGAAAAACTTCAATGATTGGCACAGATCGCTCAGAATTATCTTGAGGGCGACTGGTAAGCTCAATTACTTGAATACTCCTTGCCCTGATGAGCTTGCTGCGACCGCTACTGAAGAGGTCAAAGCAGCATGGAGAGCTGAGTATGCTAAGTACAATGAGATTGGGTGCTTAATGCTTCAAAGTATGGAACCAATGATGCAAAAGAAGTTTGAGTATTACTGATGAAGCGAAAAGTGTACCGCTTTTAAGGGGTCATTTAAGCCCTAAATCGTATTTATTTGATCAAATATTGCCCTAAATCGTTCCTTTTGTCATTTTAGGTACTTTGGAGAAGAAATCTGGAAAAGGAAGCATTTTGGACGTTTTTGGAGCATAAAAGTGAAGAAAACGACAAAGTCTCAAAATCAGCTAAAAGTTACCTTAGACGGCGTCAGAAATTATCCTGGACGGCGTCATGGCTTGGCAAGAAAAAGGTGGATATGAAAATTACTCATGATAAGCCAGTGAAATTTGCATGGGAATTCTGACGGCGTCACCCTTTAATCTGATCAAGGTCGTCACGGCTTAATTTAAAGAGGGACGGCGTCACGCCTAATTCCGACGGCGTCAAGCCTTGATAAGCCAGAACGGATTTTGGAAAGCTAAAGAGGTATGGCGTCAAGAAGGCCATCCGGGAACCCTAAAAGCGGCGAGGTGACGGCGTCACACTCCATAACGTGACGCCGTCAGATCTGAAAGTCTATATATAGTTTTGCAATTTTTTGTCATTAGTGTGGAACTTATTGGGGAACTTTGTGTGTGAAAACCCTAAGACGATTTTAGCAGCTTTTTCAAGGCTTTTTGCCTTGAGATCTTCCATGTTACATTGAAGATAAGTTATCAATTAATCATTCAATATGTCTATGTGTTGTTTGATTCTATCTTGTTCTTGTCTTTTGTTTAACATGTTAGGCTAGATTTATCTTGTGTTTGCTTAGATCTAATGAAACCTAGCTATTGATTATTGGTTATTAGTGTGTTATTAGTTGTATTGGATGATTGTTCATCTATGTTAGGCTTAATAAAACTGGCTAACTTCCTATTCGGTAACTTGCTTGAACGTCTTAAGAAACATGAACCAATGCGTACTAAAGATTTTTATGGTTGTATTTAATGCACAAGCGAATTCTAGTGATCCCATGTTAGGAGCTTCCTAGCCGGCTCGACATAGGAGTGAAGTAGGAGCTTGTAGAGTTGGGGAAGTACGTACGCCACCCCACGATTGGTATTAAGGAATACACCCGTCATCCACGCAATTAATACACACTAATCAACCGGTAAAAGATAGTTAGGGAGTAAGGAAATCCAAGTAAACACATTTCTCTCTACATAAGTTCTACCACCTTTTAATTTTCTGTTATTTTATTTTATTTGCATTCGTAGTTATTTGGGTTAGTTGACTAGCAACTAATTCCGTCCACTCTTTCAAACCCGAGATTTTACTTGCTTTCATAAAAAAATATAAAAACATAAAAAGAATCTTCTCTCACCCTTAGACCTATTAGAGTAGTTTTTCATACCTAACGAACACTATTCCCTGTGGAGAACGATCAATCCCCCGTACTTACCACTACACTATACTACATCGGTCAGGTACACTGCCTGGTGGGGTTGTAAGCCTCTTGAGATCCCTCGAGAGGTAAAACCTGTTCTAAGGTTGCAAAACCACGCATCAAGTTTTTGGCGCCGCTGCCGGGGAATAGTTATTGTTTAGGTTGAATTTTTATTTTATAGGTCTACTCACTAGATTCCTTTCTAGTGAGATTTTTATTTTATTTTTTCTAGGTTTTCTTTTGTCTATCTATTTTCTTCGTTTCTTTGTTCGTAACCATTACCATCCGACATCATGGAAGGTGGTAATATCCTCGATCCCAACAACCCACCACAACAACCACCACCTCCTAGAGCCCGTACTTTAGGAGAGTACTCACGTCCTAGCCACCATGGCTATCGAAACACCATTGAGCTCACTCAAGGAGCCAATGTCACACCCTTGCGATCCGACACCATCCGGTTGGTGCAAAGCGGATGCGCATTCCATGGACTTCGTTCTGAAGATCCTAATCAACATCTCAAGGACTTTCTCAAAATCGTTGATTCTATAGACCTTGATGTTGCCACTCGAGAGACGACCCGACTACGTCTCTTTCAATTCTCTTTGCGGGACCAAGCTAGTCAATGGCTAGAGCGTCAACCCGCAGGTTTCATCACCTCTTGGGATGATCTCACCACTCATTTCCTTGCTCAGTTTTTCCCACCGGGAAGAACTACCAAGCTAAGGAATGATATCTTGATATTCCAACAACGTCAAGGCGAAACCCTCTACGAGGCATGGACTCGATTTAAGGACTTACTCCAAAAAGTCCCTCACCATGGCATAGAACTTTGGCTCCAAGTCCAAATCTTCTATGACCATATCAATCTCTCCACGAGGCAAACCATTGACCAATCGGCCGGTGGCAAGCTACGTGATCTAAGTGCGGAACAATCATGGGCTCTCCTAGAGGATCTTGCTCTTTATGACAACGAAAGTTGGAGTGATCCCCGTGATTTGAATAAAACGGTCAAGGCAATATCTTTGCCTTCGAACAATTCAAGCACTTCCGACCGTAGGATCATAGAACTTGAAGACCAAGTCAAGTTTCTCATGAAATCCTACGAGGCTCCTAACCCTTCAAGCCAAGTGAACAAAATCACTTCTTCATGTGAATTATGTAGTGGTCCCCACGACACTCGTGATTGCATGGAACTCCCCGAACAAGCTTTTGTGGACTACGCATCCTCGCGTACCGACGGAGCGGGAGACAAGTGGTACACTTTCAAACCCGAGCCAAACCACTACGGTGATTCATACAACCCCTCATGGAAAAATTACCCAAACCTTAGGTGGAAGCAAACCCAAAACGCACAACAAACCAATTCTTCCAACCCACCTAATCGTTTCCAATCAAGCGGTTCCAACTCGAACCGTACTTTCAACAACGATCCTTCCGGCAATGGTAGTACCGATAACTTTGAAGGATTGATGTCTCAATTTATGGCATCTCAAGAAGCTCGTTTAGCCAAGTTTGAAGCCGATTTCAAACAAAAACAAAGCGAGATGACCAATAAGATTGACACTTTGTTGAAAGCCCTCAATGACCGAGAAATGGGAGCACTCCCTAGCAACACGGTCAAGAACCCGAAACTAAACGTCAACGCCGTTTCATCGGTTACGTCTCCTAGTTCTTGTCCACAATATTATTCGGTCAATTCCATGAGCACGTGTTTCAAACAAACCCAAGTTGTAGTTGAAACACCTCCCACTCAAAACCTTGACGAAGAATTCAAGGAGCTCCACCTTGAAAGTCCGGTTATTGAAGTGTTGGATGAGAAGAAGCTCAAGTTAGGCGAAAAAGGGACCGCCTTTGTTCAAAACAAGCTACCTAAGAAGTTAGATGATCCGGGCTTATTTGTTCTACCTTGCAAGATCGGTAATTCGGAGGCTTATGACACATTAGCCGATCTTGGATCAAGCCTTAACCTACTTCCGTTACCTCTCTACACCTCTCTAAAACTAGGAAAACTTGAAGAAACCGAGGTGATAATAGGTTTAGCGGATGGAAGTGTTGCTTACCCGGTTGGAGTAGTTAAGGACGTGTTAGTACACATTGGAAAACTAACCATTTTAGCCGATTTCCACGTCCTTGATATGGTTAGCGACCCTACATGCCCCTTGTTGATAGGTAGAGGATTTTTGGCGACCGCTAGTGCTATGATTGATTGTAAAGAATCCAAGATAGCGGTAGGAGAAGGTGATACTTGGTCAGTCTATGATGTTAAGAAACATGCCTATGATACTAGTGAGGAACCAACACCACATTGGTTAGAATCAAATAGGAGACCATCTAGATATGGACCTTGGATCGATAGAGACTTCATAGGACCCCAACGCCCATTTTACCTAGAAGAGGACTTTGTGAACCGAACACATGCGGTAGAACAACTCTTGGCTAGGGACACCGAATTGGATCCATTTGAAGACTCTCTAGTTTTTAGAAAGATGATTGATTTCCTAGGAGTTTTGCCAATTAACCTAGGAATGAATAAGTGGACTTGTGAGGAAGATGATCAAAAGTGGAATTGGGACAAACCACCCAAAGATGGAGATGGGTCATGGCATATTAAGATGACATTGCATGACCCGGATGGAGAGAAGTTTGAAAAGATATATTGCACTAAGCGGACCAATAGGAAACTTCAATCCAAGCTTAACCCTAAGGACGTCCTCGATGACGAGCTCACTTACATAGGGTAGAAGGACTTTGAGTCTAGCTACAAGACTCGTTAATAAAGAAAAGCGCTTCTTGGGAGGCAACCCAAGTTTTATTTGCTTTGTGTGTTTACTTATTTGTTTGTTTGTTTTTATTTATTTCCGTATGTGTGTTTAATTTTTATTATTATTGATTCATGTTAAAAACTAAGTTGTGAAAATGCTTTATTTTGTTTTTAACTTCGTCTTAACTACATATAAAGGTATTTTGCAAAAGTTAAGTGTAAGGGAAATCCAAATCGGTTTATTAGAACACAAATGAACATGAATCATAATAATAATAAATTAACATACATATTAGTATTTGTTTGAGTCAAATGCTTGTATCGAGTCATAATGATGTTTTGCAGGAATCCCAGGAAGTAAGGTATAGGTTTTTCCAAAATTTTTCCGGAAACGTAACATGAGAATTCTGTCAGATCATTTCTGACGGCGTCAGGCTTTACAACCTGACGGCGTCAGGTTTAATTTTCTAAAAATTTTTGAAAGTTTTGTTTTCATAAAAAGTTTTTATTAAATCTATAACTTATAATCTCCAGGAATCTGCAAAATTATCATTCCACAAGCATTATATCCTTATATATAGAGTTTATCCCGCCGATGTTATGCAGGTTTTCGTG
This sequence comes from Artemisia tridentata subsp. tridentata, assembly GCA_021014915.2. Classification (NCBI taxonomy): domain Eukaryota; kingdom Viridiplantae; phylum Streptophyta; class Magnoliopsida; order Asterales; family Asteraceae; genus Artemisia; species Artemisia tridentata. Next base: position 439,115,449 of record CP139504.1, on the reverse strand, counting down.
TTTGTTTTCTCAGGTTTAACAGGTTATTTTGGACAAGGAAATGTTTGTTGGATCAAGCTTATGGCGATGCATTAGTCATGGAGCTTCAACATTACTTTGGAAGAAGATCTAACCATGTTATTTCATTATCCACCGAGCGAATCAGGGGAGTATTTGATTTCATTCTTTTACTTTTTTACTTTTACATTTGTTATTTGAACATTGGGGACAATGTTCATCTTAAGTGTAAGGGGGGGTAAAAGTACGATTAGAGAATGCTATTGCACTTGATTTTTGTTTGTTTAATAGTAGATGTGTAATAAAACTGAGATAAATACATGTTAGGGCAATTTTAGTGCCAAATTTAAAATTTTTTACAACACTTAGGAGTGAAACTTTGGTCTTAATGAGCGTCTCACGGATAGGAGTTATATGACTAGCACAAAAACCGTACCACTAAAAAATTTTCCACCCCCAAATATGTGAGGTTCGCCCCTAGAATTGGTAGGAAAAGCATTTTGCTATGATGTGTGTACCGGTAGCACTTAGATTCTAGAACTTGCGTTAGGACCATTCCAAGGCCACAAGTGAGACTACATTCGTGTAGTTAGATTTACTACATGATAAGAGGCATTAGGATTAACCCATTGTTTTTACACCTGTGTTTTTGTTATAATTACTTTGGCTACATTGGTCAAGTAATTCTCCCACACCCTTTGCGTTGTACTCATTTTTAGTACACGATACCCCTAGTACACCCCTCAGAGCCTATCTTTTCGTTTCGACCTTTAAGCATTTTACTTAAAGGAAGAATTTGTTACACCCCACTAAAATGTACACCCAAATCGCCTTAGCCTACCTTGTATGCACTCATCTTTAGTGCATTATTGTGACAACATTTGTTTTAACCCAAGTTAATTATCTAATTGATTACATGGTTGCTAAGTCGAGTCATATCCTTGTACATATTGTTTTGGGACGATTGGGACTCATGGGTAAAGTACTAGTGTAATGGAGTAATGGGGAAGTACATCATTTATTACCCCCATATGTGCTAAATATTTTAAAAGTACTCCAAGTTTTTCAATTTTCTTAATTCGAGTCATTAGAATAGTTATTTGTAAAGTTATGTAAAAGTTCAAGTGTAAGGGGAATGCAATGCCCCTATGATGTATTATTTTGGATGGTAGGGCAAAAGTGTATGAAAAAAAAAAAAAAAAAAAAAAAAAAAAAAAAAATCGGAAAAAAAAATCTAGAAAAATACAAAAAAATGAGAAAAAGAAAAATAGAAAAAAACATACGGACTACCATCCCGTTTCATTTTATGTTTTTTGTTATTTTATTTTTTTTTTAGCTTAAGATTGAGTCGAGTCTTGGCTTAGCAACATTGTATAGTACATGTAATTAATCAAGATCTTTAACTCGCCACCAGTAAAATATCCTTTATCCAACAAAACCGTGTTTTCCTTTTCCCTACACCTAACGTTATAACCCATGTAAAAGCCCTCTTTGATAGTTTATCTTAGGTGCTTACGCCTAGTGGAGGAGGTTTTCGATCCTTTCCCAAGCCTATGGTAATCTATTTGCTATGACAGGTAGTGAGAGATATTATCCGTTTTCATTTATGAGATTTATTTTTATGACACTTGAGAGATGTGAGTATCTAAACACTACTTGTGAGGTGCTAGTTTGTAATCTCCGTGCTTATTATGATTAAAGTGGAACGAATATTTGTTGTAATTACTTTTATGTTAGCATTAAATGACCCCTAACTTGTATTTTGATTAGAATAAAAGCGCATTTGCTTGAGGACAAGCAAATCTCAAGTGTAAGGGTATTTGATGAAGCGAAAAGTGTACCGCTTTTAAGGGGTCATTTAAGCCCTAAATCGTATTTATTTGATCAAATATTGCCCTAAATCGTTCCTTTTGTCATTTTAGGTACTTTGGAGAAGAAATCTGGAAAAGGAAGCATTTTGGACGTTTTTGGAGCATAAAAGTGAAGAAAACGACAAAGTCTCAAAATCAGCTAAAAGTTACCTTAGACGGCGTCAGAAATTATCCTGGACGGCGTCATGGCTTGGCAAGAAAAAGATGGATATGAAAATTACTCATGATAAGCCAGTGAAATTTGCATGGGAATTCTGACGGCGTCACCCTTTAATCTGATCAAGGTCGTCACGGCTTAATTTAAAGAGGGACGGCGTCACGCCTAATTCCGACGGCGTCAAGCCTTGATAAGCCAGAACGGATTTTGGAAAGCTAAAGAGGGACGGCGTCAAGAAGGCCATCCGGGAACCCTAAAAGCGGCGAGGTGACGGCGTCACACTCCATAACGTGACGCCGTCAGATCTGAAAGTCTATATATAGTTTTGCAATTTTTTGTCATTAGTGTGAAACTTATTGGGGAACTTTGTGTGTGAAAACCCTAAGACGATTTTAGCAGCTTTTTCAAGGCTTTTTGCCTTGAGATCTTCCATGTTACATTGAAGATAAGTTATCAATTAATCATTCAATATGTCTATGTGTTGTTTGATTCTATCTTGTTCTTGTCTTTTGTTTAACATGTTAGGCTAGATTTATTTTGTGTTTGCTTAGATCTAATGAAACCTAGCTATTGATTATTGGTTATTAGTGTGTTATTAGTTGTATTGGATGATTGTTCATCTATGTTAGGCTTAAGAAAACTGGCTAACTTCCTATTCGGTAACTTGCTTGAACGTCTTAAGAAACATGAACCAATGCGTACTAAAGGTTTTTATGGTTGTATTTAATGCACAAGCGAATTCTAGTGATCCCATGTTAGGAGCTTCCTAGCCGGCTCGACATAGGAGTGAAGTAGGAGCTTGTAGAGTTGGGGAAGTACGTACGCCACCCCACGATTGGTATTAAGGAATACACCCGTCATCCAAGCAATTAATACACACTAATCAACCGGTAAAAGATAGTTAGGGAGTAAGGAAATCCAAGTAAACACATTTCTCTCTACATAAGTTCTACCACCTTTTAATTTTCTGTTATTTTATTTTATTTGCATTCGTAGTTATTTGGGTTAGTTGACTAGCAACTAATTCCGCCCACTCTTTCAAACCCGAGATTTTACTTGCTTTCATAAAAAAATATAAAAACATAAAAAGAATCTTCTCTCACCCTTAGACCTATTAGAGTAGCCTTTCACACCTAACGAACACTATTCCCTGTGGAGAACGATCAATCCCCCGTACTTACCACTACACTATACTACATCGGTCAGGTACACTGCCTGGTGGGGTTGTAAGCCTCTTGAGATCCCTCGAGAGGTAAAACCTGTTGTAAGGTTACAAAACCACGCATCAATGACTTTCCATATAACATGCTCGAACAGCTCAAGAAGTCTTATGAAAAGACTCCTGAAATTGAAATGTATGAGTCTCTTGACAAACTACACAGCTGTAAACATGGTGATGGTAAACCAGTTGAAGACTATGTGAATGAGATGAGAGAATTCTTTGATCAACTTCATAGAGTCGGATTTGGTTACCCCGAGAATGTTCAAGTTAACCTAATCAACAGGTCCCTTAACAAGGATTTTGGTGGTTTTGTACAGAACTTCAACATGCATTGCTCGGGGAAGACAGTTTCTGAGTTACTCGCATTGCTTGTTGAGTACGAGAAACACTTACCACACAAGGGCAAGGCTCCTACTCCGCAAGTGTTGGCAATTCAAGGAGGTAGGATCCAGAAAAAATCGCATGTGAACAAGGGTAAGGGTAAAGGTGATAAAGGCAAGCAGGTCATGTCCTATCAACCAAATCCTAAGGTGAATCAACACCAGCCCAAGAAGAACAAGGTGAGTCCTCCAAGAAAGAAGGATCAGGCTTGTCACCACTGTCATGAAGTAGGGCACAGGAAGAGGAACTGTCCGCTCTACATCAATGACTTGCGACAGAAGAAGCAAAAGAGTGAAGCTGGTAAACCCAGCTCTTCAGGTGCGTTCTTTGTAATCGAATTATTTACTCTAACTCGTATGATTAATTCCTGGGTATACGATACAGGATGTGGTATTCATATTTGCAATACTATGCAGGGGTTTAGAGTTGAGAGAAAGCTGGCCTATGGACAACAATTCTTGCACGTGGGTAATGGAGCACATGTAGAAGTTGAAGCTATAGGCGTATTTGATTTAGTGTTGCCTTCGGGCTTAGTACTATCTTTAAATAATTGTCATTATGCACCGTCAATTGTTAGAGGTGTTATTTCATTTTCATGTTTGTTGAACCTTGGTTTTGAACATACTATTAATAGCAATGGAATTTCTGTTTCTTTAAATGTTGTATTTTATTTTAATGTTATTGCTGTGAATGGTATTTTTGAACTTGATATGAATGATAATGGTAATGCTTGTGTTAAAATAATTCGATGTATAGCATCAACAATAAGAGAATCAAGAAAAGTCTGGATTCATCTTATCTTTGGCATTGTCGACTTGCTCATATAAGCAAGGATCGCATGAAAAAGCTGCAACATGATGGGCTTTTAGAAAAGATCAATGATGAATCATTTGATAAATGCGAGTCTTGTATTAGTGGGAAGATGACAAAGAAACCCTTTAATAATAGGATTGAAAGGGCTACTGATCTACTTGGTCTTATTCATACAGATGTGTGTGGACCACTTAGACATGTGTCAAGGAGAGGTGCTAGCTACTTCTTAACATTTACGAATGATTTCAGCCGTTATGGTTATGTTTATTTACTTAAACATAAACATGAGGTGTTTGAAACATTCAAAGTGTTTAAAGCTGAAGTAGAGTTGCAACTTGGAAAGAAGATTAAAGCTCTTCGATCCGATAGAGGTGGTGAATACCTGAGTCAAGAGTTTGTGGATTATCTAGCTAAGGAAGGAATTGTCCAGCACCTTACTTCTCCATATACACCACAACAAAACGGTGTATCTGAGAGAAGAAATCGTACATTGCAAGACATGATACGATCTATGTTTAATCTAACAACTCTTCCCTTCTCATTCTGGGATTATGCCTTAGAGTCTGCTGTTCGCATTCTTAATATGGTTCCCACAAAGAAGGTTGATAAGACACCATATGAGTTATGGACTGGAAATGCTCCTAACTTGTCTTATCTCAAGGTCTGGGGTTGCGAGGCGTACGTTAAACGTGACTCGGGCGACAAGCTCCAACAAAGATCTGTAAAGTGCATCTTCGTAGGATACCCAAAGGAAACAATGGGTTACTACTTTTATTATCCTCCTGAGAACAAAGTATTCGTTGCAAGGTATGGAGATTTCTTGGAAAAGGATCTCATATCTCAAGAATTAAGTGGGAGGATATATGATCTGGAAGAAGATCAAGATGATGCATTACCTTCTGAAAACACTAGCCAACTTCCTGAAGAACCAGAAAGTCTGGGTCATCCACCAGAAGTTGAAGTGGTTCCCATTCGTAGATCCGTAAGGACTGTAAAAGCTCCTGAACATCTATGTCTTAACGTAGAATGTGAGGAATATATACAAGGGGATCTTGATGAACCGCCTAGTTATAAAGCTGCCATTAATAGTCCTGAAAAGGAAAAATGGTTAGTTGCTATGAATGGGGAAATGCAATCCATGAGAGACAATGAAGTCTGGATTGAAGTAGACCTTCCTCCTAATGCCAAGGTAGTTGGGAGTAAGTGGCTCTTCAAGAAGAAAACTGACATGGATGGCAATGTACACACCTATAAAGCCCGTTTGGTAGCTAAAGGCTTTACTCAAACGTATGGTGTTGACTACGAGGAGACCTTTTCTCCTGTAGCTGACATTAGGGCTATTAGGATTCTCATAGCTATAGCTGCATACTATGACTATGAGATTTGGCAGATGGATGTCAAAACCGCCTTCTTAAATGGTCGCCTAGATGAGGATATCTATATGGCGCAGCCTGAGGGGTTTGTGAATCCAAAGTTTCCAAATCGTGTATGCAAACTTCAAAGATCCATTTATGGATTGAAGCAAGCATCACGACAATGGAACAAGAGGTTTGATAGTGAAATAAAAAGGTTTGGTTTTACAAAAAATCTTGATGAGCCATGTGTATACCACAAAGTTAGTGGGAGTGAAGTAATTTTCCTTATATTATATGTCGATGACATATTGATCATGGGAAAAGACATTCCAAGTTTGCATGAAGTCAAGGCATATCTTGGAAAGTGTTTTTCTATGAAAGATTTAGGGGAAGCTGCTTTCATTCTGGGAATTAAGATATATAGAGATAGATCTCAGCGATTAATTGGATTAAGCCAAAGTGCTTACATCGATAAAATATTGAAGAGATTCAATATGCAAAATTCCAAGAAGGGATATTTACCGATGCAAGAACAACATGGCTTGAGCAAGAAAGTTTGTGCTTCAACACCTGAAGAGGTGAAACGCATGGCAAAAGTTCCTTATGCTTCGGCTGTGGGATCTATTATGTATGCGGTTAAAAGCACAAGGCCAGATGTGGCGTTTGCTCAGAACTTAACCAGTCGATATCAGCAGAATACAGGTGAAGCTCACTGGACTGCTGTTAAGAATATTATTAAGTACCTTAGGGCTACTAAAGATATGTTCTTAGTTTATGGGGGTGATCCACAAGCAGAACTTGATGTTACAGGTTACTGCGATGCTTCATGGAAAGGTGATAAGGATGATATGAAGTCTCAGACTGGATACGTCTTTGTCATTAATGGAGGAGCTGTGGATTGGAGGAGCAAGAAGCAGAGTACATTAGCGATGTCTGCAGCAGAAAGTGAGTACATAGCTACATCAGATGCTGCAATGGAAGCCGTCTGGATTAGGAAGTTTGTGTCAAGGCTTGGAGTTATGCCTTCGATTCAACAACCTATAAAAATGTATTGTGACAATTCAGCTGCAATTACATTTGCCAATGAACCTGGAATCATGAAAGGCACCAGACATTATATGATCAAATATCACTATGTGCGAGAGCAAGTAGAGATTGGGCAGATCGAAGTACTCAAAGTTCACACAGATGATAACTTGGCAGATCAATTGACGAAAGCTCTTCCTGGCACTAAGCTTTATAAGTTAGCTGAAGGAATAGGTCTTCGTAAGGCTGAAAGTTTCATGCCCATTTGTGATTAGTATTTGGATAAAGGATGTAATAGACAATTATTGATTTTATGAAATAAAGTATTGTTTATGTTTTATTATATTGTCTTGTTGAAATATACATATATCCTGTTTTTGCATGTTTATATCCTTGAATAATTTTATTATTCTAAATGTGTCCATTGTCGGTTAATGATATGGGAATATCATTAAATTAAGACAAATGTGAAGATTGGTGAGAATATACTTGAAAGTATATTGATGCGTAGTCATACCAATTTCACATGATATTCTATGAATAGAGTATAGGACTTATCCCAACTAAGCATGAGATTACTTATGGATCTTGTCATCAAGTAATTCATGAAATAGTTATCCTCAGACTTGAGATACCAGATAAGAGTCATGGATGTAGTGCATTTTTGTGAAGCAATCTACCGCTTACCGTAACTAGAAGTTATAAGGATTGTTTTCAGAAATGTTGCAAAATCCATGGGTTATTCTTGTAGTCAAGAAAGAATTTGTTCCTTCAAATTTTGTTTTGAAGTATAATACTGCTGGGCCCCTCGTAGGGTTGACAAAATGTTTGCGTGGCCACGCCTAAAGTCTATCTGGAATACGTTCAGATGTTTTGGTAATTTTGTTCAATCATTAACAATGAGAAACAGAAACATTAATAAAGTGTGACTTAGATCCATATTTTATTAATAGAGTATTAGTAACAAAAGGATAATAATAATGATGAATCATTAAAGATTTTCCAGGAAATCTAGCTCGAGTCGAACTGGGGGCATTGGAGTGTTGCAAGACGCCAACCAATGTCATTTTGCTATTAATAGTTAACCAAGTGGGAGTTGTTAGAAATGGTTAAATATTAATGTGCAAATGTCTAGTATCGAACCCGAGACCTCGGGATTGCACACATTACAAATGAGTATTAAGGAATAATAATAAATGTATTTTATATATTTATTATTAACACAAGAACTTAATGACCGTTAGTGTTTTCCGTTAAATGACTAACGACCGTTAGACGCAAATAAGGAAAGAGGTGTTTGTATACAATTAGGAAACAAGGAAAAGTTCTAGAACCCTTACTTGGGTTAGGATCGGCCGAACAAGGCTTATGGGGCAACCCATTGCCCTAACTTGTTCCCAAAGTTTTCTAATTAGTATATAAACAAACCTAGGGTAATTGTTTTGGCTAATCTTTTGTGCACACAATTATCCCTAACTTTTCCTCTCCTCTTTTCTTGGTAAAAACCAGTCGACACATACAACTTTAGGTTGTGGGTCGATTTTTGTGTTCAAAACAAACTCTTGTGTTTTACTTGCATAACCTTAATACGGTTTAATTTGTGTGTACAAGAACGAGGTAATAACTCACTATAGTTATTATCAAGAGATCGAATAACAAAACGGTAAGGGGTTATTCATTGATCTAGTTTAATATATATTCAAGATTTGTTGAAGTGCATCAGGTACGTTTTCTATTTAAGTTAATAATTATGTGTTATACTTATTTGTTTACACGCTTCCGCATACTTGTGTACTTTGATTATGGAGTTTTATGATTGTCATGGTCTTCAAATTCCAACACCATGATCCCAACCTTAGAGCATATATCAACAAGAATATCACGCACCAGATTGTGTCTGAACTTCACACCCACTTCACTGGAGCAGTGGACCGCATGATCCCCCCATATGTCCATACGGTGCACATTACAACTCGGACAAAGGCTACCTTCAGAGAACATAGGTACGGTAAGCCTATAACACAACACAAATCGGAATTGGCGATGGTTCATCCTCTGACCCAAGCCGTCAATAGGGATTGTGAAAAGAAAATCCTGTGCATGTGGGGCCCGTATACTACTGAGAACAGCGACCTGTCTTGGACTTAGCGAGTACTTAGAAACAAGGTCTTTCTCAATGACACTAAAATAACACTTTTCCAAGGTTTTCATCATTTGGGGGCAGAAGCATCATTGGTGACAGCGAGAGCGTCTATGTTACAAGTAATGTTGAAAGTATCAAGAGCATGCTGAAAAGAAGGCCCATAGGAGACATTACCAGATTTTGCCAGTATCTTGTCTTGTAGCTCACTCGTTTGCATACGAGAGGCGAGAAAAGCATACTGGGTAATGTCACCCGCTAAAAGGATTTATAAGAAAACCCATAGGATTTACAAGAAATTAGTGGGGAGCCTCGAAACTATCTGGGCCCCCACACCTCTAGCAATTGCAAAGCTAATCCTACTGAAGATATAAGTAGCAGCACGCGCCCCAATGTCTTGAGTTACAGAGAACCTCCAGATCCACTTTAGTAAGGTCACCGCATCCATCTCAAGTTCCCCTAGAGAGGAGAAAGAGAAAGGAAGGAACCCATATCCAATCTCCGCACACTTAGCCCCATACTTGACGCGTTTACGTTGTGCGGCATCAGTCACCACACGACCTGGCACAAAGTCAATCATACCCGTTTGCGTCAAGGGAGATGACCCCGTCAAATCAATACATACGTCCTTCCCTTCGTCCCAATAATAAAGCAATATATCAGCTGGACGTAAGGCTTGCTCCCTTGCGCCACAAAGCCCAATGTCAACCTCTTTACGAGCCGAGACCCCGGATCGAGAACAGATGTCAACCAGAGTATCACGCACCACATTGTGTCGATGTTTAATACCAATAATGCCAGTGCACGATACAGCATGGTCCCCATAAATATCCCCCGTAGAAACCTTGGAACAAGCCGAGCACGGCCTCTGAACGAAAAATAGGGGAACACCCAGCCTATAGCATAACACACATCGGTAAGTTCTGGCGTTCATAGTCTGTCCCAACCCAGAGATCGGGACTACCCTAAGCCAATCTGAAGTGTAATCCTCCCTTTGCGATCTCCAGAGTGCCATTTGTCGAGCAGATAGGCAAAAGGTGGATTCAGCCATTTTGGTAAATTTCATTATTATTAGAGTAAATTTCATCCTTGAAAGAAGTGAAGTCAAAGTTGGTGAATTTCATCTTGAGAAAACACCAAATCTAATCCTCAAAAAGTAGCATACAAATTAGTCAAAATAAAGATATGTATATATATAAAGTCAACACATTAGAAAAGACATCAACAGGTATAAAAAAATTAATTATTATGCCTTGAATGAAAGAAGTATGATTGAGTTCAGTTAAAGGCAAGACAAGAACAACACGTGACAAATCAGAAGAAGAAAGAAGCGAAGAAGAAGAAGCAGCGTGATGATTAAGAGAAGCAAGACGAGATCCGAAAGGAGATCCATTTATATCATCATACTGAATCAATCTGTACACATCAACTATTGTTGTTGATGCATCAACAACAACAACACTTAAACATACAACAATATTTAGCTGTTATTTTGTTTTGTGCGTATGCAAATTTGGAATTTTTACAGTTTAGAATTTTGGAACTATGCAATTTATGTTTTTTTTATGGAATGGACCATGAAATTATGCATTTGCCTTGCCCACCTCAAATGATGGTTGTAAAGAAGTTGGACAAAAGTTGATAAAAACATATCTACCATGGCTAAATTGTATCACTTACTATATCAGTGAAGTTCGTTTGACAAACAATTAACATTAGTACTTATTTAGTAGTCTGGTTTGATGAAGATTGGTTATACATGGAATAATGTGGCTTAGGAATTCATGAGATTACCATCTTATCCAATGTTATAATACTGTATCATGTTATCCAATGGTTTAGGAATTAATATTAAAGTATTTATCTCAAACTTTGACCTGGTCTCCTCCCAAGTTCACTTGAACTGATCCACTTTGAAGTTCAATTAGTTTCTAATAGAATTTATGAACTTCAAAAACATGGGTTTTATCTTTCATTAGATAAAAATTGAATTTATAAGCTTTCTTAAATTAAAATGTATCCATATATCAGTATATCTTATGTCTTCTAATACTTTCAATTTTTTTTTATGGGCCTAAGGCTGATGAGCGTGGAGGAAATCAGGTGATTATTTCTATACAAACTTTACTTTCCCTGTTTTTTTGTGTGTGTGCCTAATATGTGGTGTTGACTTATTGAGTTGTAAGTGATACTCGATATTGCTCAAGTTGGTGAAGAGAGGTTTAGAACAATAAGCATGGATAGAAGAATGTCTTGCATTCATTAGAGCAAGGGTTAAAAGAAAAAAACAACCACGATTGTGTGTTCTTGCCTATTCTTCGGATGCTTGGTTAGCATAAGGATGGCGTCTATGGGGCGAGCAATTTATAAAACCGGACACTGCATTACATGGGCATGTGTTAGCCTAAAAGTATTCGAGATATACAAGAGTATGTTGTTGTCAATGTATAGAAGTAGGTTCATAACATTATTCAATTTATAAAGAGTAATCGGGCAGAAGCTTTCTGATATTGAAATCATTTTCTATATGGAATTTTGATCATGTATTTATGTATGACATAAATTGCAAAGGGTATCGTGTGATGGTGTTGTATATTTATTATGAGTCCTAAACTAACAACACATAATAGTTATTTTCTAGGCATCTATTAGTTTAGTTAAGGATCAAAATTCATAAGTATCATATCATATTCTTCTTGATAATGACATGTTTATTTTATTCATTTTCGTCTCATGGATGTGACTACACGTTCATACATATTTTACTATTAATTTTATCGTATAATCAAATTTTTAAATCTAGACGCCCCATCGGGGTGGGCCTTGAATCTAGTATCTTATAAGGTAGTGTATTTTATTTTAAAGTTATTTGAAAACACATTGTAGTGACGTAAATAATGTTATAAAGCTATTATACGCTCTTATATAACCAAGTCTTTCAAGTACGCGAGTGTTGTTAAACGTTTCTAAGTAACTCATTTATATATATTACTATAATACACTGACATAATATCTAAACAAAAATCTCTACATTAAACTCTATCAAACCTTAACCTAACATAGCCTTAAAGCCAACCGTCTCCGTCAAATTGAAGCCAACTATATGCCGTAAGTGCAAAGCTATCGCACCCGTCGCACCAACGGGGTGTGACAATTATCTAAAAAAAGTCCACCTATCGTGATATTAGTGGTTGTTGCTGTTGGAATATTAGAATCATACATCTATAAACTAATAACCACATAATGAACATCAAAGCATGCACAGCGGATTGGATCTACAATAACATATAATTAATTAACTAAAATTAAATAAACGCGTACCTTTTGATTCCTAGCAAGAACAAGGAATCACGTGCTCCAAGAACAATATAAACCCTAATCAGGTATATTGAGGATCGATCACAATAAGGGTCGAATGGGGAAATCACCACAAGCTAAAATAAGCTTGTTACTCGTTCTTTTACACACGTAATACTAGCGTTTCAATGGGAAAAGCTAGGTTCTTGATCACAAACAAACCAAACACTTTATAAGCACTACTTGGATCGAAATTCCTAGTGGAATTAAAAGAGTCGATCGGTTTGTACTTAAGAGGAGAAGAGGAAGAGAAGTTTGGCTTGCTTAGGGATTCAAGATTAGGGATTAATAAATACAATGTGATTGTATTTATAGGCACCCTTTTCTTGTTCCCCACTCCAAGGCAAACCGAAACCCTAATCCCATAAGGGAGGGGCCGGCCATCTAGTCCCCTTGTGGGTTCTAGATTCTTCTTTCCATCTTTTGCAATATTAGTCCTTTAACGACCGTTATCTCTAACTCCGTTAAGTACTAACACCCGTTAAGTTATTCGTTTGTGAAATGAATAAATATAAAATATAAAATATATTTAATTTATTCAATCCATTGAAACTCTTACGTATTGTGTGCAATCCCGAGTCTCAGGTTCGGAACCGGACATAAAAATATTAATTTATATCCACAAACTCTAACAGCTCCCACTTGGATATTCATTAATATCGTAATGACATGGGCTAGTCTAGCTTAACAGATCCCAATGCCCCCAGATCGAACCGAGTATGGTTTTCCTGGAAAAAACCACGTGATGATATTATCATCATACTTATCCTTTTGTTTCTAATACCGCGTTAATATGGATATGGATCTAGGTCATTCCATAATTAACTATTCTGTTTCTCGTTATTAATAATTGATCAAGATTACCAAAACATCTGAACGTATTCCAGATAGACTTTGGGTATGGCCATACAAACATCTTGTCAACCCTACGAGGGGCCCAGTAGTATTATACTTCAAAACAAATTTGAAGGAACAAATCCTTTATTGACTACGAGCGTGACCCTCGAACTTTGCATCACCTCCGAAAATAGCCCTTATAACTACCTGTTGCGGATAGTAAAGGGCCAAAATTTTCACAGTTGTACCAAAATTTGAATTTCGCGTAAAAATTGAACGTTTAGATTCCTGTAAAAATTAAACTTTACTCGGATTTTCCCGCCAAAAAACTATTTTTTTTTTAATTTAAATCCTTACAATTGCGATAGATAGTGTATTTAAGATTGTATTTTGAAAGGATGTTCAATTGCGAAAGATAGTTTGAATTGCGAAAAAGTTGACGAATTTCGAATAGTTAACCCAATTGTGAAAATATGTCCAAATTGCGAAAATGTCAGTGAATTGCAAAAAATATTTCCAATTTCGAAAGTCAGTCCAATTTCGAAAGAGTGTGCCAATTCTGAAAGTCATTCCAATTTTGAAAGTTAGTCCAATTGCGAAATTGTTGATCAATTTCGAAATAGGCTGGGTGTGTAATTGCGATAACACATGCAAAGCACAATTTCGAAAAAAATCTCTTATCGCAATCTTATACAAGATTGTGATATTGTTGAATTGCGAGGGAACTCAGCTTTTGAATAAAGAAATAGGGCTGCTGTTCTGAATTTCGATAAAAAGCAGCTTCACCTACTCTACCAACTCTTTGACCTTTTGTGCCTTTTCCACTGACTTGCCCACAGACTTGTAAGACTTTCTTTCACCAACCTTTACCAACTATTGTCAACTCAAATCAATAATTCACAAACAAAGATTATACTCATCACAAACAATCAAATCTATCCAAAAAACAAATCGTATAATCTTTTCTTGGATTAGTGTCGATCTAAAAACTTAGAACACCACAAGAATCCAACACGTTAACACAAGATTTGAGTGAGAGATTATTCACAAGATCACAAACCAAGTCGTTAGATCATTAACAACCACAGCCTTGAACATTAAATGGTGCGTTCGATTCCAAGAAAGAAAAAGAAAGAACAAAAGATCACGATTTTATGAAATAAAAACGTGACAGTTTGTTACTTAAACACACAAATCGAACACAAATACCTCCTTCCTTGTTGTTTGGCTTGTTGATACCACTTGTTATGAGTGAAAAACACTCCTTTATCATACCACCAACTATATAGATCGAGTACCACTTAAAGATAGAAGAGAATATGATGGAGAATAAGAGAAGAATAGATGAGAAGATCGGCACAATAGAGATAAGATGTAACTGTGAATATATTAGATTTGAGGGGAATGATAGAACAAGAGATAAGAGCACATACACACACTCCCACCTTATCTAAACTAATGCACACATAACTTATGTGGTGGGAGAGTGCTTAAGTATTACATGAGATGCCCTAAAGGGCTTGGAGTGGGCTTTGGTATGGGCTTAGGATGGATAGATCATTAAGTGATCTTTTCTATTCTATATTAACACCAAAAGCCCACTCTTTCTTAATTAACATATCCTACTCGACACACATTACATTTACAACACAATGACCATCACTTCATAATAAAATCAATGCTAACACACAGGATACTGTAAAACAGAAAATTAATTTAAAAAAAAAGAAATAAGAAAAAAGAAGATATAAATAGAATGAAACACTGTAATAATATTAACTGATCTAATTTATATGCACCATATAATGACTAGTGACGAATCAAAACTGCTAGCGAGCTCTTTAAGCACCATATCTAGATACTGTTTCGTACTTAAAATCATACATGAACTACACCTCAGTATCAACTGCTATAAGTAGATTACAGAAACGAGTGCCAATTGAAACCTAGTTGGAGAATAAAAATGTGCAAACTGACATTGATAGTAGCGTGTATTAGCTTCTGCTCTAAATCAACCAATTGTTTCTTCAAATTCTCCTTATCAAAACTATCATCATGTCCACCAACAGTTTCACTCCTCTCAGGACGAAGAATTTGAGGAAGTAGAAGTAGTAAGCCCCCCAAAGGCTTTCCCTGTTCGATGTATTCTGCCATATCGTCAACAATAGTTAAGCACTAGATCAGATTATTATAAAAGAGATACATAAAAACTGAATTCCAGTACGTTAAATTTTCAAACACGCAGTCCTTTAAGCACAATCCGGGTAAAATAAGATCCAATTTGTGGGTGAGTAGGCACCATTGATATGATAGTATAAAAGATGTGTGTTCACAAGAGTTTTTATAAATTCCCGAGCCACTAAAATGAAGCCCTGCCTGTGAAGGGAAATAATGGTCAAGATGCCTTTCATTGATAGAAGATGATTACAATATATACACAAAATAGTCAACCTAAATATAGAAACAAAATATACACAGTAAATACAATTGATGTGCTAGAATAAATCAAGGATATTGATTTCCTTGATTTATGTTATGCGATTACCCCCCGTCAATCGAACAGGTGGGGGACCAACACGTAGTAAGGCGAGAAACTTTTCAAAGAGCGGCCGAGAGAGGCTCTTGGTAAAGATGTCTGCCACCTGGAGATTGGATGGAACAAACTTAGTGTAAAGAAGTCTAGAGGAGACCAATTCATGAACAAAGTGGTAATCTATATCAATGTGCTTCGCCCTTTTGTGAGACACCGGATTCTGACTGAGAAAGATGGCACTTTTGTTGTCACATAGCAGAGTAGGACGGTCCATAGGCAAGGCATGTAGTTCACGAAGTAGGTGAGTAAGCCAAATGATCTCCGCGGCGGTGTTTGCCATTGCCCTGTATTCTGATTCACAACTGGACCGTGACACAATAGGTTGTTTCTTGGCACTCCAGGAAACTAGATTACCACCGAGATAGATAGAGTAGCCATAGGTGGAGCGACGTGTTTCAATGCAACGAGCCCAATCTGCGTCTGAATAACCAAACAAGGTGGTGGTAATGGGTTTGGAAAACGTCAAGCCAAACGCAAGAGTGCCTTTAACATACCGAAGAATCCATTTTATAGATTGAAAGTGAGATGTAGTTGGAGATTGAAGATGTTGACTAGCTTGATTTACCGCATAGGAAAGATCCGGTCTAGTGATAGTCAAATACTGAAGAGCACCAACCAACGAGCGATAAAACGTAGGGTCATGAAACGGTTCACCTTGTGAGTGAAACGTGTCAGTGATGGACAAAGGAGTAGCAACCGGTTTAGCATCCAAGAGACCTGCCCGAGCTAAAATATCATAAGCAAACTTAGCTTGACTTAAGAAGATGCCATTGTTGTTGTGAGTGACCTCAAGTCCCAAAAAATAACCCAAAGCTCCCAAATCTTTAATGGAGAACTCATTGTGAAGTTGTGCCACAAAGGACTGGATGAAGGTAGTGTCATTACCAGTAAGAATGATGTCGTCAACATACACGAGGAGATAGACGAGCACCTGGTCCTTTTTAAAAATAAATAAAGATGTGTCCGCTTTGCTGCAAAGAAAACCATGGTTAGTAAGAAAGTTACTAAGTCGTTGAAACCACGCCCGAGGAGCCTGTTTAAGACCATAAAGAGCTTTCTGTAATCGAAAAACATGATTTGGGAAACGGGCATCAACAAAGCCTTGGGGTTGTTCCATGTAGACAGTCTCGGTGAGGTTGCCATTTAGAAAGGCATTCCGAACATCATGCTGTCGTAACGGCCAATCATAAATAGTAGCAAGAGCAAGGACCACACGAACAGTAGAAGCCTTGACGACAGGACTAAAGGTATGAGAGAAATCAAGACCAGGGATTTGAGTCAATCCTTGGGCCACCAAGCGTGCCTTGTGACGATCAATAGTCCCATCCGATTTATATTTCGTCCGAAATATCCACTTTGAGCCAACAATATTGGTATTTGATGGGCGAGGTACCAAGACCCAAGTATGGTTGTTCTCTAAAGCTTTGATCTCCTCCTCCATAGCTTTAACCCATTTGTGATGTTTAGTAGCAGACTTATAACCTCGAGGATCCACGGCTGCCAGTAAAGCATGATGTAACCGGTTTGAGAACAAAGATAAATCTGCATAATCCCACTTTTGGAACGGGTTTGCATTGGGTGCGTATGAGTGGAATCTGGAGGGGGCTGGTTCAGGTTAACAGGCTAAGGGTTACTCGGTGGCTGTGGGACGGGTGATGGGGAATGTTGGGCCGAGAGGAATGGGCTAGATGGTGGAGATGGGCTTTCGGTTTGATGAGAAGTAGAGGGAGTGGACTGGGCCGAAGGTAAGGAAGGAATGTTTATGTTTTGGGTTTGAGTGGGCTGGGCCGAGGGTGGATAGGTGTGTGTAGGACATAGGCTGCATGGTGGTGAGAATTTAGGAGATTGATGTTTGGGCGGTGAGGGTGTTAGGATGGGAGGTGGGTTGGCTAAAGGTACGACAGGGAGAGTTTCATCAAAATTGGAAAAAACTAATGTGGCCTCATCAATGGGATGAATATTACCGCTGAAGGGAAATGTCTCCTCATTAAATTGTGCATGTCGTGTAACATAGACACGATTTGTTTTAGGATCTAAGCACCGGTAGCCCTTGTATTTTGGGTCATAACCAATAAAAACGCATTCGGCACTTCGAGGAGACAATTTATGTTTGGCATAGTCTCGCAAGTAGGGAAAGACACGACACCCAAAAATCCAGAAATTGGAATAGGTGGGAGGATGACTGTATAAAACCTCGAAGGGAGATTTTTGGTCCAAAACAGATGTGGGTAGACGGTTGATAATGAAGACTGCTGAAGCAAACGCGTCTACCCATAATGAGGCCGGGGAGTGGGAATTAAAAAGCATTGCAAGACCTGTCTCAGTAACATGGCGATGTTTTCGCTCAGCACGACCATTTTGTGGGGGTGTATGGGGACACGAGAGGCGATGGTGAATGCCACTGTCCTAAAAGAATTTTTGGACACGCAAATTGGTGAATTCCGTGCCCCCATCACTTTGAAAATTTTTAATTTTGCAAGATAGTTGATTTTGAACATAAGTTGTAAATGTTAGTAACACATCATAGAAATCTGACTTATGTTTAAGAGGATAAAACCAACTAAAGCGCGAGTAATCATCAATGAATATTGCATAAAAACGATATCCATCTGAGGAAATAACAGGTGAGGGTCCCCAAAGGTCACAATAGATTAAAGCTATGGAGGAGGAGATCAAAGCTCTGATACCATGTGAAGGGAAATAATGGTCAAGATGCCTTTCATTGATAGAAGATGATTACAATATATACACAAAATAGTCAACCTAAATATAGAAACAAAATATACACAGTAAATACAATTGATGTGCTAGAATAAATCAAGGATATTGATTTCCTTGATTTATGTTATGCGATTACTGCCCATCAAATGTACTCTTTTGAACTTGAACCTTGCTTCAATATCTAACACTTATCCAAAAAAGAAATACATGTCATCTTTGAATTTGTTCCTGAAAGTTGACTGTTACTAGTTGATGCAGCATTTTTAACGAAGCCCTGCCCAGTACTATGTTAAACACACTAGAAATTGCATCCTTCAAAGAAGTGAAGTCAAAGTTGGGTCCTAAATTGTTTTATATCCTTCTTGGCTAAGTCGAGTCTAGTCTTGGCTTAGCATTTTTAACGAAGCCCTGCCCATCCCGTTTCATTTTTTATTTATTTTATGTTTTTGTTATTTTGTTTTTAGCTTAAGTCGAGTCTAGTCTTGGCTTAGCAACGCCATATTGTACATGTAATTAATCAAGATCTTTAACTCGCCACCAGTAAAATATCCCTTATCCAACAAAACCGTGTTTATCATATCCCTACACCTCACGTTATAACCCGTTTAAAAGCCCTCTTTGATAGTTTATCTTAGGTGCTTACGCCTAGTGGAGGAGGTTTTCGATCCTTTCCCAAGCCTATGGTAATCTATTTGCTATGACAGGTAGTGAGAGATATTATCCGTTTTCATTTATGAGATTTATTATGATGACACCTGAGAGATGTGAGTATCTAAACACTACTTGTTAGGTGCTAGTTTGTAATCTCCGTGCTTATTATGATTAAAGTGGAACGACTGTTTGTTGTAATTACTTTTATATTAGCATTAAATGACCCCTAACTTGTATTTTGATTAGAATAAAAGCGCATTTGCTTGAGGAAAAGCAAATCTACAGTGTAAGGGTATTTGATGAAGCGAAAAGTGTACCGCTTTTAGGGGGTCATTTAAGCCCTAAATCGTATTTATTTGATCAAATATTGCCCTAAATCGTTCCTTTTGTCATTTTAGGTACTTTAGAGAAGAAATCTGGAAAAGGAAGCATTTGGGACGTTTTTGGAGCATAAAAGTGAAGAAAACGACAAAGTCTCAAAATCGGCTGGAAAAGTACCTTTGACGGCGTCAAGTATTGTTCTTGACGGCGTCATGGCTTGGCAAAAGAGGTGGATATGAAAAATACACGTGATAAGCCAAAGAATTTTACAAAGGATTTCTGACGGCGTCACCCTTTAAAGTGATCAAGGCCATCACGGTTTAAGCTAAAGAGGGACGGCGTCAAGCCCATTTCTGACGGCGTCAAGCCTTGATAAGCCAGAGCGGATTTTGGAGCATTAAAGAGGGACGGCGTCAAGAAGGCCATCCGGGAACCCTAGACACGGCGAGGTGACGGCGTCAAGATCTATAACGTGACGCCGTCAGCCCTTAAACTCTATATATAGTTTTGCAATTTTTGTCATTAGTGTGCAACTTTGTGAGGAGAAACCCTAAGACGAATTTCTGCCATTTTTAAGGGTTTTCATACCCTTGGATCTCCCATGTTTAGTTGAAGATAAGTATTCATTTAATCAATCAATATTTCTATGTGTTGTTTGATTACATCTTGTTCTTATCTTTTGATTAACATGCTAGGCTAGATTTATCTTGTGTTTGCTTATATCTAATGAAACCTAGCTATTGATTATTGGTTATTAGTGTGTTATTTATTGTATTGGATGATTGTTTATCGATGTTAGGCTTAAGAAAACTGGCTAACTTCCTATTCGGTAACTTGCTTGAACGTCTTAAGAAACATGAACCAATGCGTACTAAGGTTTTTATGGTTGTATTTAATGCATGAGCGAATTCTAGTGATCCCATGTTAGGAGCTTCTTAGCCGGCTCGACATAGGAGTGAAGTAGGAGCTTGTAGAGTTGGGGAAGTACGTATGCCACCCCACGATTGGTATTAAGGAATACACCCGTCATCCACGCAATTAATACACACTAATCAACCGGTAAAAGATAGTTAGGGAGTAAGGAAATCTAAGTAAACACATTTCTATCCACATAAGTTTCACAACCTTTTCATTTTCAGTTATTTTATTTTATTTGCATTTGTAGTTATTTGGGTTAGTTGACTAGCAACTAATTCCGCCCACTCTTTCAAACCCGAGATTTTACTTGCTTTCATAAAATATAAAAAATACAAAAAGAATCTTCCCTCATCCTTAGACCTATTAGAGTAGTTTTTCAATCCTAACGACACTATACCCTGTGGAGAACGATCAATCCCCCGTACTTACCACTACACTATACTACATCGGTCAGGTACACTGCCTGGTGGGGTTGTAAGCCTCTTGAGATCCCTCGAGAGGTAAAACCTGTTGTAAGGTCGCAAAACCACGCATCACCTACAATTATCAAAGAATATAAGTTAACCATGATAAGAACAAATATTAAAGATGAAAACAAAAGAACATTACCTTCTTTTTTCTTTTTTGCAGCCCGTAATAATGACGATACCAATCAGCCCCACAAATGAGCATATCCACCATCTTAGTTCCTAAAGCAGAACGATGTGGATCGATAACCCTCCCACCAGCACTAAAAGCCGACTCTGAAGCAACGGTGGTTATTGGAATAGCTAGGATATCGATAGCCATTTTAGATAATATTTTATACTTAAGTTTGTTATCCTTCCACTACTGTAACACATCAAAATGGTGGCCTGGCTCAGCAATGCATACTCCTTCTTCCAAATAAGTTGTTAATTCTGAATTTGCACTTTCACCACAATCAACACTTCTAATATGTTGATTGTATTTAGCACTGCCGGACTGGATACTCTTTCCAAATCTAGAAGAGGTAAAACTAGATGTAGATTCAAAGAAGTAACACTGATGTAGAGTTCATACAAAACAAAATAGTAAAATGTGGATAACATTTATCATAGCATGTGTATATAATAAAAGTCAAAATAGAGTTAACCCAAGACTTGTAACAAACTTACGTGATTTGGGTAGAAGCTAGAGACAAGGACCTTGATGTTGTGTTAAGAAGCAATGAAGATGCAATATTAACGAGATTAAGGTTAAGAATGGAAGAATGGTAAAAACATTTATACTTATATAGTTATATTATTAATGTTTAGGGGGGAAGTAAAGTTAGGAGGGAAAAAATTTAGGAGGGAAAAGGTTTAGGAGGGAAAATAAAAGTTAAGAGGGAAAATGATTAATGTTTAGGGGGGAATAAAAGTTTAAGAGGGAAATTGAAAAGCTGAAAACTTTTATGTTTTAACTAATGTACACAAACAAACGAACACGAACGGATATAAACGAACGAACGTAAACAAACGAACATAAACAAACACATTACCGAACGTTCACGAACAAAACCGAACGAACGAGACCTTTGTTCGTGTTTGTTCATTTAGCTAATCGAACGGAATTTCTTGTTCATGTTCGTTCATTTATTAAACGAACGAACATAAACGAACTTCCCGCCGAATGGTTTACGAACCGTTCGCCGAACGTTTGGTTTGTTTACAGCCCTAGTTCTTGCACATTTTTGGCTATTTTCATTAGCATCGTTTTTGGTTGAAAGAAATCAAGAAAGTCAAAAGTGGTTGTATTTAAGTTAGATCTGTTGGCCTTGTTTCTTTGATTTTGTTAGATCTGTTTATCTGTTAGAAATCAAGAAAGTCAAAAGTGGTTGTATTACATAGATAAGTTTATCTGTTTGAAAAGGAAAACATAATAACAATTCGGTCTTGTTTATTTGATTTTGTTAGATCTGTTGGCCGGAATAAATGGGTGTTGCCGGAATAAATGATGAAGGTAAAAAAAAAATAGGACTCACACATTTGCACATTTAAAAGAGGGCATGTGCGAATGTGCAAATGTGCGAATGTGCAAGTGTGCGAATGTGAAATTGGTATTTATTTATATTTAAGAGAAGGGTAAATTTGTCATTTAAGCAAACATTCAAAGTCAAAGTCCCACCTACCCCACCTACCAACTGTACTTTAATATTAAATAAGTGGACACGTGTCGCACATTGGATGGAGTCGCACATTCGCACATGACCTTTTTGGGAAAAGGCATTATTTTCCTACTATTTTTTGAAATTTTTTTTTTCTAAGTACCATTTTGGTAATTAGCCCTTTCAATTTTCTTATCTTTTTTTTTTCTCTCTCTCTCTCTCTTATAACAACCGAAAGATCCGGCCAAAAAAATAACCTCAAGAACCATCACTCCATCATCATAAAAAGTGGGACTTCAAGGAATTGGTGGTGAATTTTGTGTACAAAAATAGGAGAATGGTGTTGACTGTTGAGGGGAACTCAGAAAGCCACTTTGCAGTGGATGTGTGGGAAAAAAACAAGAATAGATGTTGGGAGTTGCGGGGCAAGGCCAATGCCCAAGTGTTGTGTGTTTACCCAAACACCCTGTTCAACCTAAGTCCCACACCAAATGAACCAGCTATACTACAACTCACTACTCTTTTGAAAGACTATCAAGATGTATTTGAAATGCCCACCTCTTTACCACCAAAAAGAACACATGACCACACTATTCCACTACTACCAAACACACCACCTATTAACATCAGACGTTACAAACACCCACCAAACCAAAAAGATGCTATAGAAGCAATGCTACAATGGTCAAGGAATTGATGGAGTCTGGAGTTATTAGAGATAGTCAAAGCCCCTATTCTTCTCCTATTGTCATGGTAAAAAAGAAGGATGACCCATGGAGGATGTGTGTTGACTACAGGCAACTCAATAAGCACACTGTCAAGGACAAATTTCCAATACCAGTTATTGAAGAGCTAATAGATGAATTGAGTAGGGCATAGTTCTTTTCTAAATTGGATTTGATGAATTGAGTAGGGCACAAGTGTTATATACCCTGGTTGTGTGGCTCAATGACCTTTTTTTTTTTTTGCCTTAAACGACAAATATACCCTCAAACACATACACAACACATATTTCATTTTTCTTATTTTTTTTTCTCTCTCTCTCTCTCTCTCTCTCTCTCTCTCTCTCTCTCTCTCTCTCTCTCTCTTTATAACAACCAAAAGATCCGGCCAAAAAAATAACCTCAAGAACCATCACCTCCCAGCCGCCACCATCATCATAAAAAGACACCACAAGATCCGGCCAAGACCATTGTAAAAAGACACCACAAGATCTTTGGCAATTGTTACTATTTCTCAAGAGATGTCAAGGGCGCTAGGCTCATTCCCTATTACTACACCACGACCTGTATTCATGATAAAAGTGTTAATATAATAATTTCTATTCATCAAATACAAAAGAACGGAATAAATAATACTACTTATACAAACTTCATCTCGATATCGTTCCGGAACACGATAGTTGTGGCTATGTTATTGTACCCGTGTCCATTCCTTAAGACTTGTTTCAATTTTTGACAAAACGAAGTGGAACTAAGTTTCAATCATTGCCCTCTAAAATGTTGCAACATTTTAATGTTGTAACATGATTTACACTGTGTTCTTAAGTATTTATTTTGAGTGAAGAGTATAGTGAAGAAAAATATAGAAAGTGGTGAGGAGAGAAAAATTAATATATTTAATTGAGTCTCAACTTAAAAAAAATAAAGGGCAAATTTCACCATAAAAATTATACCACTTTTATTCTCTCAACTTTCATCCCAAATTTGGGATGAAAGTTTTGAACCCAAAAAAAAAAAAAAAAAAAAAAAAAAAAAAAATCATTTCCCCCTATTTACTTTTATCTTCCGTGGAAAAAACTTGAGAACATAATATATTTTTGTTTTCTTCTACTTTTATTTTACTTTTATTTCAAAATCAAAACTTGAGAACACAATGTTATGGAAAGTGAGAAAAGTTCAATGCGAAACAATAATTATCTAAAGATCAAATCAAGAGATCTCAGCCATCCATCTATTTTAAATCTAAAGGTCTAGATTAATCCTCATTTTAATATAACTAATTATTGAAGGGCACTTTTGTAATATTATCATAACACTCCACCGTAACAAAATAGCCACTTCCCTCAAATCAACCACTACCACCAACAGATCCGGCTGCAACAGATCCGACCACCAACAGATCCGGCGGCAAAAGATCCGGCGATAATAGATCCGGCGAAATTTAACGAGTTCATTTTGGATATATCTGATGGTTATATATATATATCTAGAAGATGGTCAAATGAAGTTGCAATCACTAGCAAGAAGAAGAAGCCAAAGCTGCTTTGGTAATTCACGTGACCATGATTGGTAATGTAATTAGCTTTCATTGTAGCAAAACAACGTGTTCTCAGTTGAATTCATGTTATCCTAACAAGATTTATGCTCACTTTACTTTGTTTACTCGATGCTTTTTAAATGGAAATTGACCTTAACTTGCGAATCACAAGTTTCAGTTGGTATGTGACCCCGTTTGAGATTGAATATGTTTAAGATTAGTAGCATTTTATCTTGAATGGGACAGGTTTTTGTAGGACTCCACCTCTTCCCACTAAGTATATATGGGGGATTACAATTAGAGTAAAATTCAATGCCATAAAAATGTATATGAGACAAGTAAGATGATTAGTAGTATGAAGTGTTATTCTAGATTGAACACATGTATACGAGAAATGACCCTGGCCCTAGAATTATGGTGAAATTAGAGAAATTGGTATCATTTAATGTGTTAGTGCTCCACACTTTTTGATATATATTTATAATATTTCCATTCATCTTGTAATTTGCAGCTTATGGCATACATGATAGTGGCAGCAATAGGAGGTGCAGCCCAATCAGCAGCGTTTGCCAAATTGGGTGAACCGGAACTTCAATGGATGAAGGTCTGCAATATGTATGGTAAATTCTGCAACCAAGTTGGAGAAGGGATAGCAAGTTCAGTGTTTGTATGTGGAAGTATGATCGCCGTATCTGGTATATCGGCATTTAGCCTCTTCCGCTTGTATGGTGGAAATAAAGGAAGCAAGACAAGTGCCGGGTGGTGAAGCCAAATCATCACTGTTACTTCAGGCAATGGTTGTATAAGCTTTGATTATCTTTAGCCTCTAGGATGTGATCAGAATGTTTGTAAGTTTTAGCGTTTACAATGTGAAATAAAACATATGAGAGAAGTTACTTGTTTTATGCTGCAATCATCAAGATAGTAGAATTTATCTCTTGCAAGAGATCATAAGTTATGGCGCCAATCAACAAGATAGTAGAATTTATTTCCCAGAACTTAAAACTTTCCTGTATTTACGTCTGGAAAAAAAAACGTTGTCTTTTTTATGTAATCCTATGCTTTACTTTTTCCAATTTACTGATACAGAACATATTAATAATGCAATACAAGCATTTACTTTCCCATTCATGGTAATAATGTACCACTCCATAGTCCAGAAGACAGTTGTATATGATAAACAAGTTTAATTTGTAGTAACAAGTGTTGACAACAACTTGAAATACAAAGGTGATGGGTATAAATTTCACATTCCATAGCTGAATCCCATGGGATTCATATGTGATTCATGCTGAATCCCATGTGATTCATTATGAATCCCATGGGATTCATTAGTCAATCCCATGGGATTCATTAATGAATCACATGGGATTATAATATAATGAATCCATGGGATTGACTAATGAATCACATGAGATTCACAATGTGATTCATGCTGAATCCCATGAGATTCAAATGAATCCCTTGAGATTCATACACCCATGGGTTGCAGTTGTAAAAATACAAACGATTATGTTTGGTCCACTAAACAAATAGTATTTTTTTATCATCTACCACATGGGTTGCAGTTGGTCCCCACTAAAGCTAGAAGTTTATTTCAACTTTTTTTATAACTAGAGGAATGACTATTTGATGGTCATTGATTTCTTTTTTCTAATGTTTTTCATTGTTTAGAGATATTTATTGGGTATAAGTTTGACTTCCTCGATAGTAATGTAATGTGAGATGATTGGATTAATGTAATTGTCACTGCAAATTCATAAAAAAATATTCCCTTGTGATTTCATACATAATCTCATGGGATGCACCAAAGAATCCAATGGGATTCATACAGAATCCCATGGGATGCACCAAAAAATCCCATGGGATTCACAATGAATCCCATGGGATGCACCAAAGAATCCCATGGGATTCACAATGAATCCCATGTGATTCACCAAAGAATCCCATGGGATTCATACTGAATCCTTTGTGATTTATCGTCCTTTTACGAATCCAGTGGGATTTTTCTGGACGGAAATTTTGAAGAAAAAAAATTCGTATTTTTACGAATCCCATGGGACTTTTACGAATCCCATGGGATATTTCTGGACAAAAATTTTGAAAAAAAAAATAATCTTTTTACGAATCCCGTGGGATTTCTTTACGAATCCCGTGGGATTTTTTTGGACGGAAATTTTGAAAAAAAAAATTCGTCTTTTTACGAATCCCATGGGATTTTTACGAATCCCGTAGGATTTTTTTGGACGGAAATTTTGAAAAAAAATCGTCTTTTTACGAATCCCATGGGATTTTTTACGAATCCTGTGGGATTTTTCTGGACGGAATTTTGAAAAAAAAAATTCGTTGAAAGTATATAACAATGCATATCTATAGAAAGATAATTTTTTTCTCGTCGCGATGGTGTATTTTTCGTAGCTTGAAGATTTACCGTTTGCAAGATGTGTTGTTTTAAAAAAAAGGAGGAAAGTGAGTTTTTATATTAAATGAGCTAAAATGTCAATTTTGCCCTCCCTTTTTATTTTTTGATTTGATCTTAGCCATTAGATGAAAGATGGATGGATGATTGAGATTGATTTATTTATTTTTTAAGTGATAGTTGTTTTGCATCGATCTCACCTCATGGAAAGTTAAATGGAATGATAATAAAAAAAGATTCGGTTATTATGTAAAGTTGAGTTATTATTTTCTCATATACAATAAAATTTAAAAATGGTCTTGGTTTTCGTTCTGGTCTTGGTCAATGTCAGTAGTCTCTCTCTCATAGATCATAGATCATAGATCTATCAACTGCACCAAAAAAAAACCACACATCTATCATTTATCCATCAAACTTTGAATACATTTCTTATACGAGGAAGAAGATCATAGATCTAGCAATCTTACAGGTATTTGCTCTATGAATCAAGTTGTGTGTTTTTTATATATCCAGTTTGCAGCTTCATCAATATTACTCACATGCATTTAGTAAAGCAAAATCTCGGGTTAATATATGTTGGTCAGTTTTCACACGAGGATATTAAGAGGCTTTTAGTTAAATCCGTATGAAAATACCAAACTTATTTCCAAAAATAATTCCTTGTGACAGACCCTTTACTAGACTTTCGGATATGTAATATTAATATGACTAAATATTAGTAATTAATCTTGACAGAGCGTGTTAGGGATACATGAATTTATAGGACATCAAGAAAAACAAGTCCAAACACTTTTTTTTTAAGCACTTCATAACTGTTTATTTATTAACAAAAAATAATAGATTCAACAAACTAATCCCGTAACTGATTCTCCCTTTCTTTTTCTCAACAGCAAAATGGTGGATGCTTTAGTAACTGTGGCTGCCGAGGGAATACTAAAAAAGGCTTTCTCCATAGCTGCAACCGAAGTTGCCCTTGCACTGGGGTACAAAGATAAGCTGACGGAACTTCATAAGACGTTAAACATGATTCGTGCAAAGTTAAGTGACGCTGACGGGAAAAAGAGTACAGGTGTCGTGATGGAGTGGCTAAAACAGCTAAACGACGTAGTCGGTGAAGCTGATGATGTTTTGGATGAAGCTCACTATGAAATGTTGAGGCGTGAGGTGAAGAAACGAAACCAGGCAGGAAAGATATTCTCATTCACAAGTTTGAAAAAGTTTTTATTTGGTAGAGAAATGGGTCATAAAATTGAAAACATTAACAAAGAGTTGTCTCAGATTTATGAACGAGCAAACAATTTAGGACTTCAAGATGAACATTTTGAACCAGCTGGGAATAGCTACCGCCCGGGTACTGTTCCATACTTGGACGAATTCAAAATCATTGGGAGGGAGAATGACAAACTACGTCTTGTAGGGCTCTTAACTAATTTAAGAGGAGAAGAACTTACCATTGTTCCCATTGTGGGAATGGGTGGCATTGGGAAGACTACTTTGGCTAAGTCGATATACAATGATCCCAAAATCGAGCAACATTTTTATGTTAGAGCTTGGTTGTGTGTGTCGGTTAAGGTCGAAGTTGATACACTTCTCGCAGATATCTATGAGTCTCTTGCAGGAGAGAAAGTTAAGTCCCTTATGAGGGTTAATCTAATTGGAAATCTTCAAGAGAAGTTGGGATCCAAAAGATATTTGCTAGTTCTAGACGATGTTTGGGATGATGAGTTGGCATATTGGGATGAGTTCAGGAACTGTATGCTACAATTGAATTCAGAGATTGGAAGTAGCATTATTGTCACTACAAGGAAAATTAACATTGGTAGGAATGCTACTATTCAGAAGTCGTATGTGTTAGAAAGTCTTTCAGATGACGAGTGTTGGTCCATGTTTAAAGAAAGAGCCTTACCGTTGCCAGATTTTGAGGATATAGGACGTGATATTGTTAAAAAGTGTTGTGGTTTGCCCTTGTTGGTAGATAAACTTGGAAGCATGTTGCGGCATTACAATACTGACAAAGGCAAGTGGTTGTCCATCAAAGGAAGCGAGGTTTGGGATGCAGATGAAATGGGCAGAGTTCTAAGCATCTTGAAATTAAGTTTTGATAATCTCCCAAATTCTATGGTAAAGCAATGCCTTTTATACTGTTCAATCTTTGAGAAGGATGAAGTCATCGGCAGGGAAGAACTTGTCCAACTTTGGATGGCTTTAGGGTTGGTTCACACCGATACGAAGACAAACAAGGAGATGGAGGATGTGGGAAATGATATTTTCCAAATTCTTGTAAACAATTCCTTGTTTCAAAACGTTAAAAAGTATGAAGATGGTGACATTATTTATGGGTGCCAGATGCATGATCTGGTCCATGATCTTTTGTTATCACTTTCGAGCCATGAAATTTCCCGTTTGGTGGTGAGCGATGATGTACAAATTCCTGCTGTAAAACATCTCGCTCTGCAACGAAGAGGTTACGAGAATTCAGTGTTTGATATATTCAAAGAGGATATGAAAAAAACTAGAAGTCTGCAGACATTGTTCTTCTTGCGTGGAGATGCGAAGAACATTTCACTTAAATATTTCAAGTGCTTGCGTATCCTAAAGTTGAGTGGATCAAGCCTAGATGATCAGGTACCTGAGTCAGTCGGAGAGTTGGTGCATCTTAGGTATCTCGATCTGTCATATACCAGCATCAGAACTCTTCCAAAATCTATTGGTAAACTTTACCATTTGCAAACTCTGAAACTGCTTCACTGCCTATACTCTATAGAATTCCCACAGGAAATGAGAAATTTGATAAGCTTGCGCCATCTTGTGTATGATTCACGTGTTCAAGCTCCTAAGGATGTGGGGCTATTGACTTCTCTTCGAACATTGCCATCCTTTCATGTGGGTCGACAGAAGGGACGCCAAATAGAAGAGCTAGGCCATTTGAAACACCTTAGTGGGAAGCTCCGTATTTGCAATCTTGAAGCAATTGACAGCAAAGAAGAAGCTCTCAAGGCAGATTTACATGGGAAACAAAATTTATACGAGATTGAATTCCATTGGAGCAGTTGTGATGAAGGTGGTAACCGAAATGACAAGGATGTATTAGAAGGCTTGCAACCGGCTGCAAATGTGAAAATCTTAGAAATTGAAAAGTTTTCAGGTGACAGTTTTCCAGAATGGGCAATGAAGATGAAAATTAAAACCGAAAGGAATTGGACCCCCCTTGCCAAGCTTGTGAAAATCAAATTATCTGGTTGTCGCAACTGCCTCAATATACCAATGCTGGAAGACCTACCACTTCTTCAGGATCTAGTTTTAGAGAATATGAACAAGGTGACGTGCTTAAGTAGTTCTTCAGACCAAAGGAAGCCTTTGTCTCCATCGTTGAGATCATTGAAACTCTATGGTATGAAAAACCTTGAAAAGTGGACACATGCAGCAGTGAATAGCTCAACGATGTTATCTCCACTCCTCGAGAAGTTAACAATTAAGTATTGCCCAAAGATCATTCTCTTAGATGAATCTCTTCAACACCCTCTCAAACATTTAAGGATTGAGAAGTGTAAAAATTTAGAGTCCGTTCGAAGCATACAAGGCCTCACATCTCTGCAGACTTTGGGCATCAGATTATGTGATAGTCTTTTAGAAATACCCGATGTGCACAACCAGAGATGTTCTTTGAAGGACCTAACAGTCGGACATTGCAACAAATTGACTTGTTTGCCTGGGGGATTTGACTCTCTTGCCTTGTTAAACAAATTGGAAATAGGTCAATTCTCGAAGGAGCATTGGGAGCATTGGGAGTCAATCCCGGAAGAGATAAAACACCTCACTACACTCAGAATTTTAGAAATTTGGGGATTTGGAGTGCGAGAATTGCCTATGTGGTTAACCAATATGTCATCTATTCGAGAAATAGGATTCTACTCATGCTGGGGATTAAATGAAGAATCAGTTTTGCAGGGCGCGCCAATGGAAGCAACACGTGTTCAATTAAACGGTGAATGGATAAGAGGTTGACGTGGAAGGATATTTTGATGATTATTTTATCCAAAAAGATGGAATTTAGAAGTGAGTCTCACGATACCAAGTCTTCTTTGGATGATAACATCACGTTGAGGTTTGTGTGTATTGTGAGCGCCAACTGTTTGTTTAATTTCCTCATAGTGTATAAGTTTAATCTTTATGTCCATTTGTGTTACATCGTTTAATTACGTGATTTGATTATTTTAATTACACAAATGAATTTGTGTACTTTTGTCATTCTATAAATTATGTTTGAACCACGATGCTTCTATAAATTAGCACCTTGTTGCGGAACTATTTGATTATTTTGTTAGAACGTGTCTTTTTTATTTTAGTGAAATTGATTATATCTCATTTATCGTCTTACATAATGTATATTAAGGTTTTGTGTTATTTTTATAACATTGAAACGTACGTATCCTGAAATCAATTAAGAAATGGAGAATACGATTTCAATAGCAACAATTAGTTAGGAATCTATATGATTTAGAAACAAGATTCGCATCTGAATTGTTAGTGTGATTGATGAACAACAGATTTGTTATTATCATAAGAGAGAGAATTACAGGAAGGAGATATTTGGTTTACAAAGCTTGATATGAGAAATGAAGTAGAAATATGTATTTATAGACAGTTGAAGGTTGGTCAACTGTGGTCAAAGCGCCAAACGAACTTCCCCGCCTAATTTGGTTATTTGAAGTAGCTTGTGTGAACGACATGTGTCTTCCCTTTTGTACTCGTATTTTGGCTCGTATCAACTCCACTCCCCTTAGAAAATTTCTTGTCCCAAGAAATTGTATCAAATCCAAACACCCATGCTCAAATCCAAACACCCAAAAAAGTCTACTAGTAGAGCCCAAACACTGCTAAAAATAGCAACCAACAAAACGATCGAATATTTGAGGCTTGATCACTGATCTACTCAGCGAAATGTTTATGAAGTCACAACCCAACTTCCACATAGTGTTACCAGCATAACCATCAGACCATTGTGCCATTACAAGGACCATTTGACTATACCACTTGTTTAAACCTCCAACGTCTTGTGCAGTCCAAAGTATTTCAATCAAAACGCTAATAGAAAACTTGTCATCCACAAGTATTCTTTTCCTTCTTCTTTTTCTTTTCGGCCATCTCCAAATATCAAACTTCCATCCCTTATTCTTCACTTGGCAATAAATGCCTCCAATTTTTTTCCTACTAAACCATTTCCAGCTTTTAGACTTCCACCTACAAATACTATCTTCATTATTTTTAGCATCTTTGAAAGTTACAAACCCATACTTTTTATCAACTTCACTCATTTCCCTTATAACTTCTTCACATTGTATAACATACTTCAGGTTACTTGTATCCTTTCTCCTTGCATCAGGTGACCCACTCTTAACATGACGCCCCACCATTTTAAAGCCTTTAGTTCCCTTTTCTGAATCTTCCATCCACTCTCTCTGCTGGTACAACTTATTCCCACCATATTGAATCTTTCCTAGCAACCAAGCAGCTTTATCACCACATCCAGCTTTTGAGAATAACTCAAGAAAAGATCTTAGCAAGGCTACACCTCGTCCCCTTTTTTGACATTTCCTTTTCTTCCTTGTAGGCCATTTCCAATAATCAACCGTCACATATTTCTTTCTCCTCTTCGGCCATTTACATATATAAAACTTCAATTGACCAAAACTAGATTCCTTCCCAATAACATCTCTCTCTATTGAAACGTTAAAAAGTATGAAGATGGTGACATTATTTATGTGTGCCAGATGCATGATCTGGTCCATGATCTTTTGTTATCACTTTCGAGCCATGAAATTTCCCGTTTGGTGGTGAGCGATGATGTACAAATTCCTGCTGTAAAACATCTCGCTCTGCAACGAAGAGGCTACGAGAATTCACTGTTTGATATATTCAAAGAGGATATGAAAAAAACTAGAAGTCTGCAAACATTGTTCTTGGGTGGAGATGTGAAGAACATTTCACTTAAATATTTCAAGTGCTTGCGTATCCTAAAGTTGAGTCGATCAAGCCTAGATGAGGTACCTGAGTCAGTCGGAGAGTTGGTGCATCTTAGGTATCTCGATCTGTCATATACCAGCATCAGAACTCTTCCAAAATCTATTGGTAAACTTTACCATTTGCAAACTCTGAAGCTGCTTGACTGCCTATACTCTATAGAATTCCCACAGGAAATGAGAAATTTGATAAGCTTACGCCATCTTCTGACTGATTCAGATGTTCTACCACCAAAGGATGTGGGGCTATTGACTTCACTTCGAACATTGCCATCCTTTGAAGTGGGTCGACAGAAAGGACGACAAATAGAAGAGTTAGGCCATTTAAAACACCTTGGTGGGAAGCTCCGTATTTGCAATCTTGAAGCAATTGACAGCAAAGAAGAAGCTCTCAAGGCAGATTTACATGGGAAACAAAATTTATGCAAGATTAAATTTGTTTGGAGTAGTTGTGATGAAGGTGGTAACCGAAATGACAAGGATGTATTTGAAGGCTTGCAACCTGCTGCAAATGTGAAAAGCTTAGAAATTGAAAACTATTTCGGTAATAGTTTTCCAGAATGGGCAATGAAGATGAAAATTAAAACCGAAAGGAATTGGATCCCCCTTGCCAAGCTTGTGAAAATCAAATTATCTGGTTGTCGCAACTGCCTCAATATACCAATGCTGGAAGACCTACCACTTCTTCAGGATCTAGTTTTAAAGAATATGGACATGGTGACGTGCTTAAGTAGTTCTTCAGACCAAAGGAAGCCTTTGTCTCCATCGTTGAGATCATTGGAACTCTATGATATGAAAAACCTTGAAAAGTGGACACATGCAGCAGTGAATAGCTCAACGATGTTATCTCCAGTCCTTGAGGAGTTAACAATTAAAAGATGCCCAAAGATCATTCTCTTAGATGAATCTCTTCAACACCCTCTCAAACATTTAAAGATACGGGATTGTGAAAATTTAGAGTCCGTTCGAAGCAAACAAGGCCTCACATCTCTGCAGACTTTGCATATCTGGTATTGTCCAAGTCTTTTAGAAATACCCGATGTGCACAACCAGAGATGTTCTTTGAAGGACCTAACAGTGGTATATTGCGACAAATTGACTTGTTTGCCTGGGGGATTTGACTCTCTTGCCTTGTTAAACACATTGGGAATAGGTCCATTCTCGGAGAAGCTCCATTCTTTCCCAAGTCTCTCAGGCATCGAGAAGTTGGGGAACCATCTTCATACTTTATTGTTGTATGGTTGGGAGCATTGGGAGTCAATCCCGGAAGAGATAAAACACCTCACTACACTCAGAACTTTAATCATTTGGGGATTTGGAGTGCGAGAATTGCCTATGTGGTTAACCAATATGTCATCTGTTCGAGAAATAAGATTCGACTCATGCAAGGGATTAAATGAAGAATCAGTTTTACAGGGTGCGCCAATGGAAGCAACACGTGTTCAATTAGAGGGTAAAATGTTCGAGAAAAATAATTCTTCAAATGCAGGGGCTTGCCAATGGAAGCAACGCGTGTGGTAGAGAATATATTTTTGTAAAACTACTATGCTTTGTTAAATAAATTTTAAAAGTACCACGTGTTTATTTAAACGGTAAACTGATAAGAGGTTGACGTGGACGGATATCTTACTATATTATAAAGCATTAAGGCCTACTAATAATGGAAACTCTTAAAATTAAGTAATCCAAGTTATAAAGCAAAAAGTACAAGTAATTAAAACACATTTTCTAACATTTACAAGTTCTTAAGCTCAAAGTACAACTAATTAAAATAGAAATACTAACATTAAATACAATAAATAAATCATTATGTACATTAAATACAATTAATTAACGGGTCAATAAATACAATTAATGCAGTTATTAAAACACCCCTTACATAAGAAATACAAATTATCAAGCATATTGTACAACCAACTTAAACACAATTCCTGCATTAAATGTCACTAATACAAATAATAAAGCACATTATACAAATATTCAAGCCCCGAACGGGCAACGGGCCAAATGGGCTTGAGCCCAAACGGGCACGGGCCAAACGGGCTCGAGCCTGAACGGACACGAGCCCGAACGGGCACGAGCTAAACGAAATTCTTGAAATCCGTAAATTTATTGTCAAAAAGAACATAATAAACTAAAATACATGATTCACCGAAAAATTCTATTTCAGGGTACCCGCCGCCGCAACGCGCAGGTACCCTGCTAGTTTTGATGATTAGTGTACTTTTGTCATTCTATAAATTATGTTTGAACTACTATGCTTCTATAAATTAGCACCTTGTTGCGGAACTATTCGATTATTTTGTTAGAACGTGTCTTTTTTATTTTAGTGAAATCGATTATATCTCATTTATCGTCTTACATAACGTATATTAAGGTTTTGTGTTATTTTTATAACATTAACTATAAGAATCAAAAGACTTGTGTCTCAATAATATTTCATGTGTAAGAATCCTGCTTAAAATAACGTGAGATTGATTTATTGTGTAAATATTGTGAGATACTTAATTGTCGTTTAAAAAAATAACTCTAAGATATGTAAGATGTTTCTTAACTTTCTAAAATTATTGAATCTTCTATGAAACCTTTTGCGCTTATTAATTTCTATAATCAATTACTTGTGGCTATATTAATAAATATTTTGTTGTATTTTTTCGCCGCACTTACAACAAAATAAACATTTGAAGTTTATGTTACAAAAAGAATAACATCGTCAGCATACTTACTAATAATGTATTGAGTATTAAGTAAGTTAAAAAGAAAGAAAACTAATTTTTATTCGAGAATGGTGTGCTTAAGGGAAAACCAAAACTTTTTATTTTTATGTTTATTAAATATAAAATTATATTTACTAAATTTATTGATATAAGAATAACTTATATAATTTCAACCATATGAAAATAAAAAGCAAATAAAGTTTAAAAGAATGTAAATGTAAATTGAGTTAGAATTGCTTCTCAACTAAGAAGTTGTGATAAAAAAATATATATATATTTAGATGACTAATATCAAATACGATTTATTATTTGAACCAAAACTTTCAATTGATCTTGAGTTTAGAAGTAATGTATAAAAAAATGATAAGGTGTCATAGATGGGTTTGAACTTCAGACATGTTGAACTATAAGCATGTATCTTATCATTGGACTAAAGCGACACTTCAATTTTAGTTTACTAAATATATTACATACAAAAATCATTTGTGTGTGTGTTTTTTTAACGCTGACCATTCGGTTTATATTATCTCTGATGGGTCATATGGGTAAAACTAGCTATCAGGGGAATAATTTCATTTCATAGTAGATTGCTTCAACCTTCCAAATCTTTTTCTAACCATACAACCTCAAAAATCATGGGCAATATTATGTTTGTAAATATGGACAAGTTAAATTATTCTAACCGGTTATACTACTTTATTGCATGAAGTTGGAAGAGTCGGCTTATGTGGCGTGTTTTCTTCACTTCAGTTTTGGTGATTGTAGTGTGCACTGCTATGGGATAGTGAAGAGCGGATCGTGTGGCCATTTTGGTTTCATAATATGGGACGTTCCAGATTGATGATTCTTTTTCCTTAAGAAGGATATGTCTAGCTGCAGATACGTCACCAAGTGATTTTTGGTCTCTCAGTGATCCAATTTAGTGGTCAAGAGGACTACTCATTTGCAGAGTTATTGCCAATGGCTATTATTGGTGTCATAGGTGGTCTTCTTGGTAACTGATAGTGCAATTATAGATTTTCAATCTCCTCTTTATTCTCCAACTGGTCCAGATTGAGGTTCGACTAGTTGGGCCAAAGCTAAAGATGTACAAGGAACCAATGGGGTTGAAGATGTGGAGTATGCCACGGACCGAAAATTTTGTGTTGAAGACCAAGTGGAAACAGTTTGTGGAGGAAAACAAGGACTTGAAGCTACTATCAATGATTCAATTGTGGTCGTTTCGTAAAGACCAGCAACTGTGCTTTGCTCTTGCAGTTGTGGAGGGACCATCTTATGGCGTAAACGTTGTTGCTTGAGGACATACATACTAAGATTCTGTTTATTGTCGTTCATTTAGTTTAATTTGTAACGGGATATTTTATGTATGCTCTGTTTTTATGGGTTAATGTTAATGGGTTAACCAGTACACTATGCAGATAAACAGGGAGGTCATGGACAACCAAAACACACCAAAGAAAAAAGTAAAAACAAAAAACAATGAATATATGAGGTTATATAATTTGCAAGTCACGTTGATGAAAATAATTGTTGTTGAGATTATATAAATTGGAGAAAGGAGGTTATGATAATTGTGATCTTTTATGATTTTGTTGCTAAAATTCATTGAGATTTTTCATTTGTTTTTGGTCATTTGGTGTATGAAAGGAATCATACAACTGATGGGCTGATGGGCATATGCTGGTTAGTTGGTACTTGGTACACTACTTTAGGTTTTTGTTTTGATTTTGATGAATGATTATATTCAGAATGTAAAAAATTTGGGAAATATGTAATTTAATTGAGTTTTGTTGGTGTTCTTGGTTTTTATTTTTAAAAATAAATGTAAGTTCAAGAAAATATTCGACTAGGAAGAAGACTAGGGCATTTTTGTCATTTCAACTGGTCTTGGACGAGCCGACGTTCACTATCGGTAAGGGCCACCATGTAAGGCGGTGTAACAACAGTTACAGCGAGAAAAGATGCAACTTATGCAAACCACAAGAACAAATGCGAAATTTATGCTAATACTATTAAAATGGTATGAGGATGTGCAGAAAAGCAACGATACGACTATTTGTTGCGTTAACTGTTACAAAGAAGCCATCTGCACTGCATAAAACAATATGTAACACAAAATCATCAAGAAACTACCATAATTTGTCACAAAGATACATGTTGATCCTTTCGGTGCACAAGTTTATATGCAGAAACTAGAAAGTGCTTAAACATATGATCACTCTGCTGATGCAAGCTTCTCCTCATCCACATCAAAAGCTTTCCTTGCTTGTTTCAGTTCTTCATTCATTGACAGCAATTCTGTACAACGGTTTAGCTTGGGTGTGTCCTATAAACACATTTTATTACAATATTAGCACTTCCATCAACCTTAACCAAATACCATTATGGAAACAAGAAGTTAATGTGATCAGGAACAAAAAAGGGTATATACTTTCCATCTGAAAAGGGATATGTAAACCTTGTTTTCTTTCCAGTTTGATCTTTAGAATGCATTGAACTTATATACGAGGTGTTTCCTCACAAAATTTCAATACGACTAGCTAAAGGTACAAACAGTTTATAATTACACATTGGAAGTCTTGTAACATTAAATTAAAAGCCAAATAAAACTACTGTGAGGCGAAAGTATGAGCTTACATTAGAATCATCTCCAAAACCATACATCATATGCTGCACTGCAATATAACGAAAAAACAACAAAGGAAACATCAGATAAATGCAGAAACACGAAAGATAAATATTAACCGAGAAAGAGAAGTGAGCACTGACAATCTTTCTGAAAAACACCACGCTTGCGCTTGAACGAGGTTTCTGATGGCTGAGATGCACTAGCTCTCGCTTTGTACATGGGTCCTATTGGTGTATTGCTCATCTTATCTGTAATGTTTCGAAAATCGAACTGCAACAAACAGACCACCAGAAATTAAATATAGACTGAGGGTTTCATATTATTTATGATTTTATCACGAATACTAAGAATATTGGTAAGCTCTAAAACCGGATCCAAACACATTTATATGCTTAATGCAGAATATAATTCTGAATAACAGAAGCACAGTTTAAATATCTTGATACCCGTTTGTAGGAATTATATTTTTTAACATCTACATTGTAAGGTCAATATAACCAAGGGTGTTTGGATTAGCTTATATAAAGTGCTAAATAAGCTCCTACGTCATGGCTTCTTAGATGACACACATTATAAGGTTTTGAACATGTTCGGATACTCAAAACAACTAATCTTATTGTGTGACATGATTTCATATGATGCTGTGTGTAATGCCAACCTCAATGGGAATAAGAAAGTAAGTGATATGATAGAAAATGGTGTTTGGAGGTGGATGGAACAGAACCTTTCCATTCATTCATACAATTCCAGTTCCAGCTCTAAATGCCAATTGTGAAGACAGGGTTGTTTGGTTGACTAATGATGGAACGGATAGTTAAGTGGCAAACACTCATTTATTCTATGGATAGCTATATTGGGGAGGTTCACTACTCAGGACAAATTAATCAAGTGTTTTACTGGGAAACAAGTTGCTTGCCCTTTATGTGAAGAATGTCCAGACTCCCATGAACACCTCTTCTTTGAATGCCATTACTCAAGCAGGATATGGTGTGAAATGAAAGAGATGATTAAACAGAAGGAGATGAGTAATAAGTGGAAGCAACAGATCTATAATGAGTATCCTGAGGAGAATTGCAGTAGCTGCTTGTGTATACTTCATTTGGAATGAGAAAAGAAGCCACAAAGACCTGTTGACAGTTATCACCAACAATGTAAGAATGAAGATGGCAAGCTTAACTGTGAAAAGTTCAAGACAAGTGGATGAAGTGTGCAAACAGTGGCAAGTGACTATGAATAGAAAGAAAGATGATGAGACCATCATAATGCCTTGGAATAATAATGATTCTGGGTGTTTGGGAGAAGGTCCATGATCCCCTCAAACAGGCCAGTTGATTGAAGCGTAATGGTCTTATTGGATTTGCAGATGGCTAGTACCTTGACTTGAAATCTCACTTTTTGGGCTCCTCAATCAACTGTTTGTTTATGTGAGGATGCAAGCTACATAACATTCTGATTGTTGACCCCTCAAAGTTGAGTTAGTAGAGTCATAATGTAGTTTCCTGCTATGGTATTGATTGGGGGTGCCAGCCATGATGAAGCCTATTACTATCCTGAGTTCCAAAGTTTGAAGTAATAGGCCCTGCAGTCATGGTGGGGAAGCTTCTTGGGGCCTCTCCTATCATTTGAGTGATGCCATGCCTTGCAGTCTGATGTACACAATCTCTGTGAGGATGTGGAAATGTAGTCAATGCATTTGCTAGGCTAGAAGAATGGTGACCTGTATAGTATAAGCATGGCTTTCTCATTTTGTCTGTTAAGGGCTTGTCCTTGCAGACTTGGAAAGCTTTGTATGCTGATGATTTTATTCATTAAATATAACTTCACCATTTTCAACAAAAAAAAAAAAAAAAAAAAAAAACAACTTATGATAAGAAAATCGGCTAAATTAACCCAAACACCTTATTTTATATGGCTGAGTGACGGTTCAATTAAGCATACACACGCGTTTATAGTGCTCGTATAAGTAATCAAATATCACACTTGTCAACGTCACATTCGAGCAATTTTCTTAAACCTTTAATTATAAAATTTTATTTATTTTTTTGGGTTAAAATTAAACATTTTTAAAAAAAGGTAAAAAATTTGTTAAAAAGAATAAAAGAAAGCCATACAGACTTTCACCTCATATATTTTTAAAAAATTACTCATTTAAGCAAATATTCAATGTAAAAAAGAATTAGGAAGATAAGCAATAAATTAAACAATTCTGTAAGTAAAAACACAATCAATCAAATTGGTAACTTGGGATGCAATAAAAAAAAGGGTTTACCGCACTTGAATTATTTTTGGAAAGTAACTTATGGATAGAAAAAACTGCATGATAATTGACCGCACTTGAATTATTTTTGGACAACACCTATACTCTGATGCTCAAAACAATGTGAGTCTATGGCTAAGACCCAATCTTATGTAGTTTGTTTTCAGCTGAATTTTTTTTGATACATTCTAACCAACAGGATTAAGTAAGATTACTATAAGTGTCTAGCAAAATGTATTGATTTCATTATTTTGTTGATAAAATGCAGATTTGGAAGAAGATCTAAACCAAATGAGTTATTGAGATGCCGGAAACAAGATCAACAACAGGAACAGGAACGGGAACCTCCTCTGGTTAGTCGTCTAACTCACTTGTCATCATTTGTTTATCTTTAAACCTATTTGTTGTTGTTGTATTGATTTTATTTTGTTTGATAAAATGCAGAAATGGAAGATTATTTAAACCGAACAAGAACAAGATCAACAACAGGAACCTCCTCTGGTTAGTCGTCTAACTCGACTTCATTTATTTATCTTTAAACTTATTTGCTGATTCTATTATTTTGTTTTGATAAAATGATGCAAGGTCTAAACAAGTACAACGACTTATTGAGAACCACCACCACTCAAGAAGAAGAAGAACCTTTGGTTAGTCAACAAAACGTCAAAGTTCGAGTTCGGGGTTCGACCAATCTTTTTGTAGATACTTTGGAGCCATTAGGGCCCGAGAGGCGACAAATGTTAGAAGATACCCCATTCCACAAACTCTTGGTCATGGACCGGAATATCCAAAATAATGTTATCATCAAAAAGTTGGCTACTATGTTTAACACATTGAACTTAAGAGTGAAAGGCATGTAGTCACAGCTCAAGATGTCACTGAAATAATGGGAATTGAAGATGGGGAGGAGGAGATTAAGATGCCTGGGAGAGGTCAAAAAACACATGTACTAACTCAGCTCAAGAAAGACTTTGTAAAGATAGGACAAAAAGGGATCTGCATGGAAAAGGTTAAGACAAAATTGAGGGAGAGCTTAGATGAGGATACTGTGAAACGCGCTTACATGTTATTAGCCTTGCGATACATCGTTTATCCACCATCAGATCGTGATTACTTGCCAGAATCCTGTTTACTTCTTGCCATTGAGGTTCTGTTTCACATAGTATATAAGTTTAATCATGAGATGCATGGAAGAGCATGTCTCTTTGCTTCTCATTTGGTGTTCAGCTAGATCACAGCTTACAAGACTTGCAGAAAGAGTTTTGAGTTCTGTTTCAAAGCTGCAACAACATATGAGATGCATGGAAGAGCATGTCTCTTTGCTTCTCGACAATAAACATAACGTAAGAAATAGCTCCATGGTTATCGCTATTAACTTAGTTATTAACTTTCAGTGTTGATTTACCTTTACTTTAATAAACCAGAATACCGCAGTCTTAGAATCAAGGATATAGAACGTAACAGACTCATACACTTCAGGCATGACACTTGAAAATGTATGTTCTAATCAAACGTTTTTTCTTCTGAGCTATAATTCTGAGTAAACGTAAAGGTTAACAATGGAGAATAGTAGCGAGTGATTGGCATTTAATAATCGGACTTGTTATTGTAAAATTGTGGGAGATAGCTTATTCTGTGTTGCATTTTGTATGCATATATGTGAAAACGCAATTATTTTGTGATATCCAGAATTCAATAACTGAACAAAAGTAGATGCTGGCTTTATCTGCTCAACAACATCAAGAGGTACCAGTATATTCTTATTTTAGCTCAAATACTTTCAGTTGTATTACCCTTCTTTGTACTTTAGTGTAGTCACTGAATATTTTCTTTTCAACAAATGGATATACGATGCTCGGAACATTAAATATTTGGTTTTAACCTAATCATCATTTCTTGTTATATAGGGAGCACATAAATTTTTGGTGTCTTCTCATGATATCTCAAGGGCAACAGTTGATTTCTCCAACAACCTGAGTCTATATTATATTTTTGGTGTCTTCTCGTAAAATTAGATTTCAACAGCTAGCAGCAATTGAGAAGAACTTTAAGGTAAATTGATAAACGAGGCTATATTATATCTTTAGAATATATAATAACGTCAAAGCTAAACATCTAAGATAATAATTTTCAGTCTGACAGGAAGATGCAGCTAAAGAAACAGTTGGTTGGCGATAGAAAACATTGAAATTCAATCTTGTGACCAGGTTTTTGAGGTATCACGAAACATTGTTGAAGAACTACTGAAAGTCAGACATTGTTGCCTTGGAGAGTGGTAAACAAGACATTAATATCTTAATGCTACTCCTTCATCCCAAAATTTTATTGTCCACAAATCTAACTAAATTCGTCCCAAAATAATTGTCCACTTCAAAAAGTGATGGTTTAAATTTAGCAGTACTGTATCTTAGAATTCTAGGACAATAGTGTAGGCTGACATGAATAGCGTATTTTGCTTATGCTTTTTGGTTTAGCTACACAGTAGATATGCTATCACTTTCCGCTCTTTTATTGTTACATACGGAACTTCAGGAGTTAGCTTGCTTTACCGACAGCGTTAGGAGGATGTTTACATATAAAAAATGATTTTTTTTTGCATCTTTGGCCTATTTGACCAATTTATCCATCCCTTCTTTTGGTTTGACCCGTTTGAGATAAAACAGAACTCACAACGAGGGGTCACACATGCCAACCCTAGCTTTAGGAGGCACTGAAAAAGCAGTTTATATGTTAGTGTTAATGCTTATGAACCAAATGTCTCTTTATAATTGTCGTTTTAATTATCAAGGTTTAAAAAAGTAGTTGGGTTGGATATTGGGTCCAAGATATGTAGTTTACAGTACATGTCAAAGCGGGTTTCTTCGGGTTGACCGAAACTATTATTTATTTAATTATTTCTTTTTCATTTTTGGATATGTTTACAATATCTACATAACATAAGTATATTGTTACAATGATAATTTAAGTGTTGAAGGAAGAAATATAGGCGGTTGTATGCAATCAAAATACTTTGCGACCTATTGGCCTGTTCCAATTGTAGTTAATTTTAGCTTCTTTTACCTGTTAGAGATTAGTAATAATAAAGTGACCACCCTAATAGTAGGTGTCACTAAAACAGCAGTTTACATGGTTTGCGTATAATTGAATAATGATGAATTTGTAATTTCGCACGGTGTGTCCCGACATGAATGCCTTTTTGTTAGACTCGCTTTTTTATAAAGATATCGTCACTCACGTGAATTGGATTAGGTTTGTATTAAGTAGCTCACACAGGGACTACTTATGTGTAATAGGCAAACTAGTGTTGTAAAAGGGCCTATAAGTACCCACATGACTCTCCATGTGGGTGTGTGGGAGTGTTGTACCATTCATTTGTTATTTTTCAATAAAGATAACATTTGGCAGATTCTCTCCACCCTCTCACTACTCTCTCACTAGAAAGATGAACATCTTCATCTTTAACAGCCAACCAAGGCCACCCGAACCACGAAATACATGAATCTTGGTCTCTACAATTGGTATCAGAGCATGATCGGCATCTGAAAAGGCAATTAGTGTAAACTCCGAATCCTTCGGATACCAAAGTCCCATGTTAATGGTTCTTCGAAGGTATCGAAAGATCCGTTTAACCTCTTGGAGGTGAAGTTCGGTAGGCCTTGCCTGAAACCGTGCTAATAAACACACAGCAAAATGTATATCTGGTCGGCTTGCAGTTAGGTACATGAGAGAACCAATCATGCTCCGATATTTCTTCGGATCCATGGGTTTCCCATTTAGGTCAGCGCCAATCTTGGGTGAAGTGACCATTGGGGTTCCAACAGAGTCACAATTATCCATACCATGTTTTTTCAAAATCTCAATTGTATATTTAGCCTGATTAAGAAAAATTCCACGCGGGGATTGATGAATTTGTAAACCTAAAAAGAATTTTAATTCACCCATCATGGACATTTCGAATTTGCTTTTCATGAGATTTTCAAAATGTTTTGAATGTGTCGGATTAGTGGACCCAAAAATTATGTCGTCCACATAAATCTGAACAATCAAAATGTCATTTTTGTATTTTCTTGTAAACAAGGTCGGATCAATTGTTCCTTTGGTGAAATTATTTGACAATAAGAAAGATGATAACTCGTCATACCACG
This sequence comes from Artemisia tridentata subsp. tridentata, assembly GCA_021014915.2. Classification (NCBI taxonomy): domain Eukaryota; kingdom Viridiplantae; phylum Streptophyta; class Magnoliopsida; order Asterales; family Asteraceae; genus Artemisia; species Artemisia tridentata. Next base: position 439,070,536 of record CP139504.1, on the reverse strand, counting down.
CCCGTGGGGCTTGTTTCAAACCATAGATTGCCTTCTTAAGCTTGTAGACGTATTCCGGATGATCTTTGTCAACGAAACCGTCTGGTTGACTCACATACACTTCTTCTTTCAGAGTTCCATTCAAGAACGCCGTCTTGATGTCCATCTGATAAACCGTGATGTTCTTGTGAGCGGCATAAGCTAAGAAAATCCTGACAGCTTCAAGCCTTGCAACCGGTGCGAATGACTCTTCAAAATCTATCCCTTCTTCTTGTCTGTATCCCTTAGCCACCAGACGAGCCTTGTTGCGAATTACAGTCATTTCTTCATCCTTTTTGTTTTTCCATAACCACTTAAGATCAATGACTAATTTGTCAATTGGTCTTGGAACTAAATCCCAGGTGTCATGGATTTGAAATTGAAGAAGTTCTTCCTGCATCGCTTCAATCCAGGCATTATCTGCCATTGCTTCCCGAATGTTCTTAGGTTCTATGAGACTGACTGAGCAGACATAGATGCACATGTCGCAATCGGTGTGAAGTTGTTTTCTCGTCTGAATTGGTCTTGAGGGTTCACCAATAACTTGTTCTATTGGGTGGTCTTTTGTCCACTGTAGTGTTGAAGGGTACCTTGGACTGAATAACTACGTGTTAGTCGGTTCATGTAATCTGGAAGATGATTCACCAGATTCCGTTCCAAACGGGTTTTCAAAGACTTCTTCGTCTAACACAGCATTATTTTGTTCTTGCTCATCAATTCTTGGTAGAACAATTTCAATGAATGGAGTTGCTGGAGTAGATGTAGATGATGTTGATGTCGAGGGAGTTGGTGCGCCAGCTTCGAATGTTGTGGATGCATCTGGATTTTGTGGAGGTGGTGGTGGTTGTTGATGTTGAGTGGTTGCAGCGGAATGTTGGTTAGATGCATTTTTCGAAGCGCCACCATAGTATTCATCGTACATGAACTCGAAGAAATTATCCAGTTCTTGAGCTGTGGGTTGTTCTGAATGAATTGATTGAGCTCCTTGAGGTGCGAGTCCCGAACTGATATGTCCGGAAGTCATCGGGTTAAGCGCGGGTTCTAGAGCGAGTCTCTCAGAAGCCATGTACATTATTATATGATGATTACGATGACTCGCAATCATCAGGAGGGAGAAGTACACCCTTAGGAGGGAGAAGGAAATGGAGAGAGAAGTACGGCTTATTACCTACTTTGATGCAATTACTTTGTGAGATATGTTAATGCTCCCGAACGACAGCCATTGCGCTACAGTCTCCGCTGCGTGCTTAAAGGCTAAAGAAAGTTGTCGGATTAGTGGACCCAAAAATTATGTCGTCCACATAAATCTGAACAATCAAAATGTCATTTTTGTATTTTCTTGTAAACAAGGTCGGATCAATTGTTCCTTTGGTGAAATTATTTGACAATAAGAAAGATGATAACTCGTCATACCACGCCCGTGGGGCTTGTTTCAAACCATAGATTGCCTTCTTAAGCTTGTAGACGTATTCCGGATGATCTTTGTCAACGAAACCGTCTGGTTGACTCACATACACTTCTTCTTTCAGAGTTCCATTCAAGAACGTCGTCTTGATGTCCATCTGATAAACCGTGATGTTCTTGTGAGCGGCATAAGTTAAGAAAATCCTGACAGCTTCAAGCCTTGCAACCGGTGCGAATGACTCTTCAAAATCTATCCCTTCTTCTTGTCTGTATCCCTTAGCCACCAGACGAGCCTTGTTGCGAATTACAGTCATTTCTTCATCCTTTTTGTTTTTCCATAACCACTTAAGATCAATGACTAATTTGTCAATTGGTCTTGGAACTAAATCCCAGGTGTCATGGATTTGAAATTGAAGAAGTTCTTCCTGCATCGCTTCAATCCAGGCATTATCTGCCATTGCTTCCCGAATGTTCTTAGGTTCTATGAGACTGACTGAGCAGACATAGATGCACATGTCGCAATCGGTGTGAAGTTGTTTTCTCGTCTGAATTGGTCTTGAGGGTTCACCAATAACTTGTTCTATTGGGTGGTCTTTTGTCCACTGTAGTGTTGAAGGGTACCTTGGACTGAATAACTGCGTGTTAGTCGGTTCATGTAATCTGGAAGATGATTCACCAGATTCCGTTCCAAACGGGTTTTCAAAGACTTCTTCGTCTAACACAGCATTATTTTGTTCTTGCTCATCAATTCTTGGTAGAACAATTTCAATGAATGGAGTTGCTGGAGTAGATGTAGATGATGTTGATGTCGAGGGAGTTGGTGCGTCAGCTTCGAATGTTGTGGATGCATCTTGATTTTGTGGAGGTGGTGGTGGTTGTTGATGTTGAGTGGTTGCAGCGGAATGTTGGTTAGATGCATTTGTCGAAGCGCCACCATAGTATTCATCGTACATGAACTCGAAGAAATTATCCAGTTCTTGAGTTGTGGGTTGTTCGTCATGAATTGATTGAGCTCCTTGAGGTGCGAGTCCCGAACTAATATATCCGGAAGTCATCGGGTTAAGCGCGGGTTCTAGAGCGAGTCTCTCAGAAGCCATTTGTGAAATTTCATCAAACTTCACATTCATTGTCTCCATGATCTTTTTCGTTCTCCTGTTATACACCCTGAATGCCCTCGAGTTTTCAGAATAACCAATGAAGATTCCAATATCACCCTTAGCCTTCAACTTTCCCAGATCTTCCCTGTCATTTGTTGGATAGCATAAAGCGCCAAATACATGAAGATAAGAAATATCTGGTTTTCGGTTGTTGACAAGTTCGTATGGGGTTTTATTGAATCTTGGATGGATTAGGGATCGGTTTTGAGTAAAACAAGCAGTAGAAACAGCATCAGCCCATAAAAATAACGGAGCACTGGAATAAATTAGCATAGTGCGAGCAGCTTCTACAAGGGTTCGATTCCTTCTTTCAACTACCCCATTCTGCTGTGGAGTTCGAACAGCTGATGTCTGGTGAGTAATACCAGTTTCTTCATAGAATGTTCTTAACTCCTGATTGACAAATTCCATGCCATTATATGTTCTTACTAACCTAACTGGAGCTTGAAGTAGAACTTGAATCCGCTTCAGAAAGTTGATGATGGTGCTAGGTGCTTCATCTTTTGATCTCAAAAACTTCACCCATGTATATCTTGAATAGTCGTCAACAATTACAAGAATATACTTCTTCCCATTTATGCTTTGAACTCTCATCGGGCCACATAAGTCCATGTGCAACAAATGCAACCTATCAACCGAACTAGGTACGGGTTTAGGTTTGAATGTTGCTCTTTTGCTCTTTCCTTGCTCACATGATGGACATAGGTGTTCTTTGGTGTATTTGAATTTAGGAAGACCGGAGACGATGTTGTCTTTGGCAAGCTTGTTGATCGTGTCAAAGTTCAGATGGGACAAACGTCTGTGCCATAACCAGGATTTTGTTTCACCTGCCCTGGTCATGAGACAAATCGGAGATGAAGAGGCCATTTGGTTTATGTCAATTGCATAGAGATTGGTGCCACGATTCCCAATTAAGAGATCATTCCCCACCAAATTCCTAACAAAGCAAGTGTTTCTCCTAAAAGCAACCTCTAAATCTGCATCACAAAACTGTCCAACAGAGAACAGATTGTGTCCCAACCCTTCGACATAGTAGACCCGTGTGATCAAGTAATTCCCAAACTGAAGATCACCATAACCCAGAATAGCTGCAACGTGATCATTCCCAAACCGTACAGTCCCCATGAACTGCCACACAAAATTGATCAGCAGCTTCAGATTCCCGGTCATGTGCTTGGAGCAACCCGAGTCGACGATCCAAAGACAGATTTCAATGACCTGAGAAGAACAGAAGAATTTGTATATGGAAACCGTGTAACATTTGGTTCCAAGGGGTTAGATGTAACAGGTGAGTCACACTTAGATATGGTTTCCTTAGATGCATTGGGAACTATTTCTAATGTGCCATTCTTAAGTGTAAACATTCTACCCGTTGGTTTCCATGCACAAAACTTAGAGTGATCCTTAGGCAATAGGCTGCTAGTGGTTTTTCTAGCTTTTGCAATAAGTCTTCGAATAAATCTAGACTTAGCCTTAGTCACTAAAGGAACCTTTTTCTGTTCAGGCAAATCATTCTTTTTCACAGCATTAGAAACATTATCATCACAAGCATTTACAGACAAATTTTTCTTTTGCATTAAACAATCAGAATCATTACATGCATTAGAAACAGGAGTCTTATCATTACAACTAGATGATACATGTTTCTTCTTGGAAAGCGATAAATTCCTAGGGTGTTCTTCTACTTTCTTGCTTGCACTCTCAGAAACAGGCGAGACACTAGGTTTCTTGTTATGGCTCCTAGACTGTCTTTTGCTCCTAGAGTTGCTTTCTATTCCTGTAGAAGGTAAGGCACACTCATTAGAATTTTTGTTGTTGTCCTGAGATGTTGTAGTAGCATTCCTAGACTCATTTGGAGTATCTTTCTTACTTTTGTCTATCTCCCTATATGTTTTAGATGTAGAGGCAGACGCAGTAGTGGGACTAATCCTATAAAGGCCAGGTGCTATAACATTAGAGTTCTTGACAACAGCTTTCTCTTTTTGTTTCTCACTAGGCAAGGGGGTTAATGGTGCAATACCCGTAGTTTTCTCACCCTTCCCTTTTTGACATTCAAGCTGAGACTTCAAAATATCAATTTGTTCTTTCAACTGTTTGTAAGAACGCTCATACGACAGTTTGTCATACTTGCATTCTTCCTTTTTAGTATCAAGTTGTTTAAAATATGTGCAATTTTGTTTTTCAAGTTTCAAAAGCGCCTTTTCATATTTTTCAACAATTTGAGAAGTCTCCGCTCGAAGTGTTTCATCATCCTCAACAGAATATGTTTGGAAAATAATAGACATGATATCGGTCGAGAGAGCTTCGAAAGAGAGAGAGTCATTTTGATGTTCCAAAACCTTTATCCGTTCCAAGTATTCATTTGCTTCCTTCACTAAGGATTTGTGATCCTTAACGAATTCTGCAGACTCTTTTAAAAGATTATTTTCCACATTTTGAACAACCGCATAGATTGCAGCAACATGTGGATTAATTTCCTTTGCAAAAATCTTTTTCAGTTCATCCTGAACACCCGGAAACCATTCAAACTTGTTATTGTTAATTTTGGAAGCCACAATACGTTGAAGTTTCTCAATTCTCTGTTTAAGATCGACCAAATATAGTCTAGCTACACTTGAATCATAAGTGTTTTTAGATGCCATTTGTTCGATGTTAGGCAGATGTTTTGAAACTGCTTTTTGTTTTGTGAAGACCACTGGTCTTTGAAAAAACAATTGTGACTCTTTTTTAATAAGATGAACACCAGAATCTTTATTAAGCTTGTTATAATCAATTGGTTTAATTTCTGGGTTCATTTGTCTCATTTTGACTCGTCTCTTTTCAGTACGCTCAATAGTTTCATCCGAATCATAAATTTCAATCGGATCATGTTTATCATTTAGCACACTACCATCATATAACACATTCTGTCCTTTCTGAGCTTTCTTGAGATTACAAGGGTTTTCATAACCGATAGCCACTTTCTTTATTGTATGTAAAATCGGGTTTGGATCATTTATTAACAAGTTAACTGTTTGTGCAGAATGACCCGTTTTTACAAGCAACTCATCCAACTTTGCAATGGTTTCCTTTTTGTCATTGATCTCTTTAAGAAGATCCTTTTCACGTTTTAAAAACCTTTCATTCAACTCCTTCTTTTCTTTTTCAAGATTGGAATAAGTTGATTTTTGTTTTGAAAGTTGGTTGGTTAGTTCAGAAATTTCCTTGTTTAGAGATTTGATTTGATTGTTCAAATTAACATCTAGAGTGTTAAATTTGATTTGTAAACGTTTTTCTCTTAACTCAGAATCTTTTAAACTAACCTCAAGTTCCGACTGTTTTTTGTTATGAAAATCATAAGCTCTTGCATTCACCTTATATCTCTCAAGCTCAGTGGTCAATTTTTCATTCGCGGCCTTAACATCGCGATTGACCTTTTTGACCTTTTCTATTTCTACACTACAATTTTGCAATAATGATTCAAACATAGCACGTGTTTCCTCATCATTATCAGTATGCTGTGACTCGAATTCTTCATTAGGATCCATATCTGGAGTTTCCAAATTAGTATTACTACAACTTGGTTCGTCCATGTATGTATCATAAATGAGATTAGGAGTCTCAGGATGCTGTTCATTTTGAGGTGACATATCAAACATTTCATTATTGTGACATGTAGCATATGGTTGTACCTCAGAAACCGCATTAGTATCAAAAGCAGGAGGTGCTTCTGAGTCCGTGTCGTACTTTGCCTCCTGGAGATTTGCCATAAAAATGCAGTTTGCATCGATGTCCTCTTGATCTTCTGAAGCATCCATAATGGCCATGAAGTCATTCTCTTCTGCACTCAACTGAAGTCCAGCCGTTTCCTTGTTTGCCAACATTAATGCTTTCTGCAAGTAAGCTGGATCCCTCTTATTCGGCTTGTCTGGACAGTTCCTAGCCATGTGACCAATACCCTGACAGTTGAAGCACTTCATCATATTACCCTGATTCCTATTCCCAGCTCCCTGAGCAACATTCCCAAACTGATTCCTAGCATTTTGTACCCTTTGATTACCAACAGCATTACCCATCTGATTCCCTGCAAACTGACCCATCTGATTACCAACATACTGCCCTGCATTCTGATTACCCATCTGAAATCTTGGAGCATATCCCTGCTGATTCCCATATCCCCCAACCATCTGTCCTTGCTGTCCCATGTTGAAACTCGGCTGTGCAATCTGTTTGTTGCGAGTGTTCGATGAGATTCGTTGATTATTGTTGGTGGGTGTGGAGTAACGTCCTTGGAATGCTTTTGATAGGTAAGCAAAAGCTTGAGTCAAAGCAGCAGTTGACTCATCCTGATCGTCTTGATCTGAGTATTGTGGGTATTGTTGTTGTGGGATTACATGTTGTTGTTGTGGGTAGAATGGTGATTGTGGAATATACTGTTGTTGCATGAATTGCTGAGTGGATGATGATGATGATGGTTGTGCACTGACTGTTGCAGGTGTAGGTGATTGTGTTGGGAACTATGATTTGATTATTACAAAACAAGAAGGACTGAAGATGACAGATGTTACTTTGTGTCTCATTGCTGCCGATCTCATTGCTGCCGATAGTGGAGTTGGTTCCTGCCGACAGTTATGGTTTCTGCTGATGATAATTACTGCCGATAGTTTATTTGTGTTCCTGCTGGTAGCGTTTCAATGCTGTGATGTTTCCATATTTTTAGTATGGTTGTTATAGTTTATTTAGGAAGAGATTTGGTTTTATCTCTTTACTTGTTTTCTAGAATGTGGTATTAGGGTTCCTTAGCTTATAAAAGGAACATACGACATTAGGGTTGATCATCAGTTTTTTTCATTATCTCTTTGTAATCAAACATTCATAGTCAATAAAGATCCATAGAGGATCATTTCATATTAGTTCTTCTTCATATACTTGTTGTTTAGTTTCCGCATAAACACTTGTATACCATACAGAGATTCTCAACGTAGTTGGTTTGTGTTTACATAAGCTAGCTACACATTAACCAAGCTCAATCAAGCTCGAAGTACTCGATCCTACAAGTGGTATCAAAGCCTGGTGAGGATCTCTGTCGAAGAAGAGGAGTTTTGGAACTGATCTGGTAAATTATTCGGTTAGTTTGAAGGTATTCGATTTTAATTTTTTTTATCGATCAGTTCATTTGGTGGTTTTAAATTAATTCCGTCAAGTAGCTCTAAAGAAATTTAATCGGATCATCACGTGGGGAGGTAGAAGTCAACGTGTGGGGCCATTGGCTGTCGTTATCTTGCAGGGTTAATTAATTGATTGATTTTTGTGAATTACTGTTCGTGGATAAAGGGCTATTGGCTGCTTTTATATACCTCGTACAGATAGAATTCATTATTTAATCGGGTTGTCGCTGTGTCACATAGTCATCAAATTGGTCAATTGTGGGTAATCTAATTGACTAGCATTGAATTTCTTTGAAGACTGATGTTTTGTCGGTTAGGAAATTGAGAGAAAGTGAGTTTTATATTGCTGCTATTGTTGACTCGAATTGTGGACTAATTCAATTTAGTCAATTGTGAATTAATTGAAGATTGGTGTCTAGTACAATTAAGTTGTTTGTCGCTTAAGTTGTGAAGTGGGTTTGTCGTCTACCGAATTGCATCATACAAATATTGGTTAAAAGCAATTGGTTTACTGTTGGTTTGATTGGTGTTGACGTGGGGCTTCGATTATATTATTTAATCTCTGCGAAGTGGTGGTTTAATATTGGTGAGTGGGGTATTGATTCTGGTCTGTGAGCAATTTTGCTGTTAGTGTCATAGAAGAAGAAGTCTTTTCAAACCATTTTCTTTAACTCTCATAAAATGTTCGGGTCTGATGATTCTTTTGAGACAATTGCCATGAAGATTTGCAACTTGTTTCCTAAACCATCATACCATGTACGTTCTAGAGTAGACTGGTCACAAGATGAAGGAAAAGATGAGGAAAGATGTGTCACTCAAGTTAATGAAATGGGTGCTGGACATGAGACAAAAGGTGAGGTATTCAGTACGGTTGCTGAAGCACAAGCAAATGTGGCTTTTGAATTCGCTCTCATGAGTTTCCCATCTAAGGTACCAAGTTGTTCTGTTGCTTGTCATGATTTATATGCTTTATTTAAGAAAGAATATGATGACATGGAATCTCAATATAAAGATATGTTTATACAGCTCAAAGCTCATAAAAATGCTGTTAAAACTTTAGAACAACAAAAAGTCTGGTACCAAAAGAATCAGTTAGCCTATGAGGAAAAGATAAGAGTTTTGCTAAGAGATTTAGAAAACACAACTAATGAGCTTAAATATTCTAAGTCTCAAAATGCTAAGATCAAATTAGAAAATCAAGACTTACAGGCTAAATTGGATAGTGAAGTGGCTAGGTTGAATTCGTGGCAACAATCAAAAAATTATCTTACTAAGTATAATGATAGTACTCAGTCTGTTAGGTGTAAGAAAGGGTTGGGATGTACTATAGGGCCAGATGATGCACCAAGAACTTTTGACCCTACCCCTAAGGAGCCTAATTACCAAATTCCTGTTAGGTTTGTTAAAGAAGGAGGAATGAATGATGTTCCTCCACCAATAAGAGGAATTTTTATGCCTACTCATCCCCACACTAAAACAGATGTTGATGAATCACTCATGACCTATGGCAAAAAGTCCATTGACTTGCCAACTTCAGATTGTGAACCTAAAGACTTTGTCTCTTGTTCTAACAGTGACAAATCCTCTAAACCCAAGTCTGATGATCATATATCATGTGATTCAATTGCTAAGTCTGCCACACCCAGGCCTAATGACTTACCTACACCCAAGTCCCATGAGTCTTACTCAAGAGTTGCTACTGACTCTATTGCTAAGACTGCCACACAAACAACTACTTTTACCAAAAGTTCTCTTAATACTATTAAAATTAGTTCTCCTTCAAGTAATGGTAGTGAGACTTTTGTGTGTAATAAAACAAGACATGAAAAGAACAAAAAGATTAAAAAGAAATCTTGTTTTGTTTGTAGAAGTTATTCTCATTTAATTAAGGATTGTGATTTTTATGAGAATAAATCGGGTATGTGTGCTGAGCAACCTAGGTCAGTATGGAAAAATGTAGAGAATATACCCCCATTTGTCCCTAGAGCAAATGCATTTACTTGTGGTGATGCAAAACGACCAGCACATGTTCCTTCTGGTAAGCCAGTTCCAGCTGGTCAAACCAAGTCTACTGGTTGGAAAAGGAATGTTGCTAGACCATTCTACATACCTATTAGCACTTACTTTCGGAATGGTTTTTGGCCTGGTTATTGTGACCCAAGGTATATGGGGAAAACAAGATGGGATACTGGTGTATGGGATACTGGTGTTAAACCCTCAACAGGTTGTTCTTGGACAAATAAAAGGAAAGGTTCATTCTGGGTACCCAAGAACAATAGTCCTTGTCAGGTGCACTGATTGAAGGGAGGCATAAGCCTAAGGGGAGGCTTATTGTTGTATATTTGTGCTATCTAACTATTGTTTTTAGTTTGTTTTGTGTTCTCTAACTAAAATAATGCAGCTGTTGAATTTGTTGCTTCCTTTTATTGAGTGAGTGGTTACTGCTGATAAATTAATTGGTTTGGGAGGTCAGTCAATAGCAGTTGAATTTCGATCAGATTGAGCAGAGGATAGATGTGGTCCTCTGCCATATCACGTGTTTGTTGAAGACAATATTCAAGTGTGGGGGTAATACAATTATTCGGTGGTCAATGGTTTTTGCTATTGATTATTATATTATGGGATTAAATTGCTCACTATATGTCTCATTGTTTGTTACTGATCAATAGATTGGTGATAAATTATGATTGAATTAATTCATGAAACGTGGATGATTGATGTCTCATGTGGCATGTGGGGATGAATTTAATTGCTGATATTCTAGTTGGTTGTGGGACTATGATCTAATTAATGGTGCAAGGAGATGAGGTCAATGGGTTACATGTTTGTCGGTTGTGGCTGCTAACGTACGACCATCCTCGAGTTGTTTCCCGGCAAAGATCAATCTCTGCTGGTCAGGAGGGATGCCTTCCTTATCCTGAATTTTGGCTTTCACGTTATCAATTGTGTCAGAGCTCTCGACCTCCAAAGTAATGGTCTTGCCAGTAAGTGTTTTCACAAAGATTTGCATGCCTCCCCTGAGCCTCAACACAAGATGGATGAGGTCAATGGGTTACTGTATGTTTGTCGGTTGTGGATGCTAATTTATTATACCTAGTACTCATCATTGTCACATGGGGAATTGGATATTCGAATTAATTTGCGTGGGACTGCTATGTTATTGACTTGAGTTGCTGCTGATGACGTTAATGACTAGCACGTGGCACTTCGGTCAATCATTGCTGCTTACATATTTAAATTGGTCAATACGCATATGGTCAATTCCTCGTACTGAATTAATGGGTGTTTGTCGCTTACTGGTTTTTGGTCAAATTAAATGGGACGATGAATTGATCTGCTATTGATTGAATGAATTTAATATGTGGCGCACGTGACGTATTAAAGATTGAAGCAGATTGGTATTTTTAATTCTGCTGCTGCATTGATTGCTGCTGGTAGTTTATCCATTCCTGCTGAAAGTATACCAGTTCCTGCTGAACACCATTTCTGCTGATGTTCCTGCTGATTGTCCATTCGTTCCTGCTGGTAACCTCATTCCTGCTGCTCGGTTCCTGCTGCTTGGATTCTGCTGGTATTATTATTTATAAAAAAAAAAAAAAAAAAAAAAAAAAAAAAAAAAAATACATTTTTTTCATTTTCTTTCTTTATTTTTCATTTTGTTTATTTTCTTTTCTTTCTTTCATTTGTCTTTTATTTTCATTCTAGCTTAAGGGGAGGATTGTTCTTGTTGTTGTTGTAAAGTTTCTATCTTTCTTTCTTATTTTCTTTTCTTATTTTTCTTTTGGTGTGTTTTTGTTTGTGTTTCTTAGTTCAAAAAAAAAAAAAAAAAAAAAAAAAAAAAAAAAAAAAAAATTTTGTATACTTTGTGTGCTAATAAGTTGGTTTTGAGCAACACCTTGCAGGTACAGTGTTGGTGTTTACACCTGCACAATAAATGGTGCTCAACTCACCATGTCTTGCAGACAAGAAAGAGTTGACTCACCATGAGGGTACGGCTCTGGTGTGATCATCAAATCCGTTGATAGCTGTAATAGCTTGCTTAAAGCTATAGGGTACTTCAACTCACCCATGATTAAGTTCTGAGAGTTGAAAATGGTTCTCAATTCACCATGGATGTAACCCTTTATGGGATCCAAAGGATTGGCTAGTCCACAAAAGTATGGTTTGTGGTAAAGACATTTGGTATCCATATTTGGTATTCAATTCACCAAGGTTCAGTTGAAACCAAAGAATTGGCTAGTCCTGAGCAAACGGCTACAGGTAAAGACAAGTCAAATCCGTTTATAGTTGCTGATTTGCTAATAAATCAGATGGTTATCAATGTACCATGGTCTAATACACCTAAACATTGGCTACTCCAGTAGTGATGGCTATTGGTAAAGAGACATCAAATCCATTAATTTTCAATGATTCACCTCTCACAGGAGTTAACACACCTGGATGTGATGAGAATAGTATGAAACTTAAAGTGATTTGATGTACATATTGTCATTAGTAGCAGCCAAGTTCAAGTGAAAGTCATGGTGACCAGTATACATATTTTGAAGAAGATTTCCTATTCCTGCTGAACTATTGAAGTTGCTGCTGGATGCTATAGAGATTGAAATCTTGCAGGTTATGGATGTTGCTGCTGGTTACTAATTATTGCTGCTGCTAAGTCGCAGTCCTCAAGCCTGAGAAGTTAAAGCTATATCATACAGGAAACTTGAGGTTAACCTAGTTTACCGATCCACTAGGTCAACCACAAGTTTAGGGGAGGAATAATGATTCAAGGGGAAGCATGTTCAAGGGGAAGCATGTTCAAGGGGAAGCATTGTTCAAGGGGAAGCATTGAAGACAGTTTTGTAATATCAAATAGGGGAAGATTGTTGGGAACTATGATTTGATTATTACAAAACAAGAAGGACTGAAGATGACAGATGTTACTTTGTGTCTCATTGCTGCCGATCTCATTGCTGCCGATAGTGGAGTTGGTTCCTGCCGACAGTTATGGTTTCTGCTGATGATCATTACTGCCGATAGTTTATTTGTGTTCCTGCTGGTAGCGTTTCAATGCTGTGATGTTTCCATATTTTTAGTATGGTTGTTATAGTTTATTTAGGAAGAGATTTGGTTTTATCTCTTTACTTGTTTTCTAGAATGTGGTATTAGGGTTCCTTAGCTTATAAAAGGAACATACGACATTAGGGTTGATCATCAGTTTTTTTCATTATCTCTTTGTAATCAAACATTCATAGTCAATAAAGATCCATAGAGGATCATTTCATATTAGTTCTTCTTCATATACTTGTTGTTTAGTTTCCGCATAAACACTTGTATACCATACAGAGATTCTCAACGTAGTTGGTTTGTGTTTACATAAGCTAGCTACACATTAACCAAGCTCAATCAAGCTCGAAGTACTCGATCCTACAGATTGGACCATGAGTGCAAGAGGATCTTGTTGTTTTGCTTGCTTCTCTTTTCGGACTTCATTTGCCTCTGCTTGGTTTTGTTTGAGAAAGTCATAGAGTTGATCGTAGTTCACATCATGAAGATTCTTAGTTTGGTTGACAATAGTAACATATCGTCCCCATTCTTCTGGAAGGTTGTTGATGAACTTGATGTTTTGAACAATTTGTTTAGGTGCCAAATTGTTTCTGATCAACTCATTCATTAGAGTACAAAACCGTGTGTAGTAAGATTCAATCTGTTCAGCTGGCGTTGCTGTGAACTTCTCCCATTCAGTCAGAAGCTTGTTTTCCATTTCTTGAATGCCAATTTCTGTACCATGACAAAGACGTCTAACTCGATCCCACATTTCTTTGGCAGTTTCACAGCTATCTACAGCACAAAATATTTCTTGTGGTAGACCGAGTTGGATTAGATGCATTGCTAGGTGATCAGCTTCAATTTGCTTCCAATCTGCTTCAGTATAATCCGATTCCTCTTTGGGTCGGTACGTTGGATCGACGGGAGGTTCTGCAGTAGGGTTTCCAGCTGTTTCTTCAATCTCACCAGGCTGGAATGGACCTTTTTTGACAGAGTTAACCAAGAGGATACCTTGTCCATTAGGTTTGGATCTCATATATCGAAGCATACGACTCGTCCATGGAAGGTAACCACCCTTTTCTAACATTGGAGGTCGGTTTTCTGAACCTGCGGCATGAATGTCTTGTTGTGTAGTCATATTTAAAATATAATGTATGATAAAGTGGATTTAGGATCTTTGCAACAAAGTAGGAGACGTTGTTGTTGACGGTTGAACTTGGTTGTTGTTGTTGTGAAGCTTTGTTACGGTGGAAATTTTGGTCCGGAAACTTAAAACCTCAATAACTTCATTTTGGAGCGTTTTCCAAGTATTCATTTGCTTCCTTCACTAAGGATTTGTGATCCTTAACGAATTCTGCAGACTCTTTTAAAAGATTATTTTCCACATTTTGAACAACCGCATAGATTGCAGCAACATGTGGATTAATTTCCTTTGCAAAAATCTTTTTCAGTTCATCCTGAACACCCGGAAACCATTCAAACTTGTTATTGTTAATTTTGGAAGCCACAATACGTTGAAGTTTCTCAATTCTCTGTTTAAGATCGACCAAATATAGTCTAGCTGCACTTGAATCATAAGTGTTTTTAGATGCCATTTGTTCGATGTTAGGCAGATGTTTTGAAACTGCTTTTTGTTTTGTGAAGACCACTGGTCTTTGAAAAAACAATTGTGACTCTTTTTTAATAAGATGAACACCAGAATCTTTATTAAGCTTGTTATAATCAATTGGTTTAATTTCTGGGTTCATTTGTCTCATTTTGACTCGTCTCTTTTCAGTACGCTCAATAGTTTCATCCGAATCATAAATTTCAATCGGATCATGTTTATCATTTAGCACACTACCATCATATAACACATTCTGTCCTTTCTGAGCTTTCTTGAGATTACAAGGGTTTTCATAACCGATAGCCACTTTCTTTATTGTATGTAAAATCGGGTTTGGATCATTTATTAACAAGTTAACTGTTTGTGCAGAATGACCCGTTTTTACAAGCAACTCATCCAACTTTGCAATGGTTTCCTTTTTGTCATTGATCTCTTTAAGAAGATCCTTTTCACGTTTTAAAAACCTTTCATTCAACTCCTTCTTTTCTTTTTCAAGATTGGAATAAGTTGATTTTTGTTTTGAAAGTTGGTTGGTTAGTTCAGAAATTTCCTTGTTTAGAGATTTGATTTGATTGTTCAAATTAACATCTAGAGTGTTAAATTTGATTTGTAAACGTTTTTCTCTTAACTCAGAATCTTTTAAACTAACCTCAAGTTCCGACTGTTTTTTGTTATGAAAATCATAAGCTCTTGCATTCACCTTATATCTCTCAAGCTCAGTGGTCAATTTTTCATTCGCGGCCTTAACATCGCGATTGACCTTTTTGACCTTTTCTATTTCTACACTACAATTTTGCAATAATGATTCAAACATAGCACGTGTTTCCTCATCATTATCAGTATGCTGTGACTCGAATTCTTCATTAGGATCCATATCTGGAGTTTCCAAATTAGTATTACTACAACTTGGTTCGTCCATGTATGTATCATAAATGAGATTAGGAGTCTCAGGATGCTGTTCATTTTGAGGTGACATATCAAACATTTCATTATTGTGACATGTAGCATATGGTTGTACCTCAGAAACCGCATTAGTATCAAAAGCAGGAGGTGCTTCTGAGTCCGTGTCGTACTTTGCCTCCTGGAGATTTGCCATAAAAATGCAGTTTGCATCGATGTCCTCTTGATCTTCTGAAGCATCCATAATGGCCATGAAGTCATTCTCTTCTGCACTCAACTGAAGTCCAGCCGTTTCCTTGTTTGCCAACATTAATGCTTTCTGCAAGTAAGCTGGATCCCTCTTATTCGGCTTGTCTGGACAGTTCCTAGCCATGTGACCAATACCCTGACAGTTGAAGCACTTCATCATATTACCCTGATTCCTATTCCCAGCTCCCTGAGCAACATTCCCAAACTGATTCCTAGCATTCTGTACCCTTTGATTACCAACAGCATTACCCATCTGATTCCCTGCAAACTGACCCATCTGATTACCAACATACTGCCCTGCATTCTGATTACCCATCTGAAATCTTGGAGCATATCCCTGCTGATTCCCATATCCCCCAACCATCTGTCCTTGCTGTCCCATGTTGAAACTCGGCTGTGCAATCTGTTTGTTGCGAGTGTTCGATGAGATTCGTTGATTATTGTTGGTGGGTGTGGAGTAACATCCTTGGAATGCTTTTGATAGGTAAGCAAAAGCTTGAGTCAAAGCAGCAGTTGACTCATCCTGATCGTCTTGATCTGGGTGTTGTGGGTATTGTTGTTGTGGGATTACATGTTGTTGTTGTGGGTAGAATGGTGATTGTGGAATATACTGTTGTTGCATGAATTGCTGAGTGGATGATGATGATGATGGTTGTGCACTGACTGTTGCAGGTGTAGGTGATTGGACCATGAGTGCAAGAGGATCTTGTTGTTTTGCTTGCTTCTCTTTTCGGACTTCATTTGCCTCTGCTTGGTTTTGTTTGAGAAAGTCATAGAGTTGATCGTAGTTCACATCATGAAGATTCTTAGTTTGGTTGACAATAGTAACATATCGTCCCCATTCTTCTGGAAGGTTGTTGATGAACTTGATGTTTTGAACAATTTGTTTAGGTGCCAAATTGTTTCTGATCAACTCATTCATTAGAGTACAAAACCGTGTGTAGTAAGATTCAATCTGTTCAGCTGGCGTTGCTGTGAACTTCTCCCATTCAGTCAGAAGCTTGTTTTCCATTTCTTGAATGCCAATTTCTGTACCATGACAAAGACGTCTAACTCGATCCCACATTTCTTTGGCAGTTTCACAGCTATCTACAGCACAAAATATTTCTTGTGGTAGACCGAGTTGGATTAGATGCATTGCTAGGTGATCAGCTTCAATTTGCTTCCAATCTGCTTCAGTATAATCCGATTCCTCTTTGGGTCGGTACGTTGGATCGACGGGAGGTTCTGCAGTAGGGTTTCCAGCTGTTTCTTCAATCTCACCAGGCTGGAATGGACCTTTTTTGACAGAGTTAACCAAGAGGATACCTTGTCCATTAGGTTTGGATCTCATATATCGAAGCATACGACTCGTCCATGGAAGGTAACCCCCCTTTTCTAACATTGGAGGTCGGTTTTCTGAACCTGCGGCATGAATGTCTTGTTGTGTAGTCATCTTTAAAATATAATGTATGATAAAGTGGATTTAGGATCTTTGCAACAAAGTAGGAGACGTTTTTGTTGACGGTTGAACTTGGTTGTTGTTGTTGTGAAGCTTTGTTACGGTGGAAATTTTGGTCCGGAAACTTAAAACCTCAATAACTTCATTTTGGAGCGTTTTCCGGCCTCGAAGTATTCATTTGCTTCCTTCACTAAGGATTTGTGATCCTTAACGAATTCTGCAGACTCTTTTAAAAGATTATTTTCCACATTTTGAACAACCGCATAGATTGCAGCAACATGTGGATTAATTTCCTTTGCAAAAATCTTTTTCAGTTCATCCTGAACACCCGGAAACCATTCAAACTTGTTATTGTTAATTTTGGAAGCCACAATACGTTGAAGTTTCTCAATTCTCTGCTTAAGATCAACCAAATATAGTCTAGCTGCACTTGAATCATAAGTGTTTTTAGATGCCATTTGTTCGATGTTAGGCAGATGTTTTGAAACAGCTTTTTGTTTTGTGAAGACCACTGGTCTTTGAAAAAACAATTGTGACTCTTTTTTAATAAGATGAACACCAGAATCTTTATTAAGCTTGTTATAATCAATTGGTTTAATTTCTGGGTTCATTTGTCTCATTTTGACTCGTCTCTTTTCAGTACGCTCAATCGTTTCATCCGAATCATAAATTTCAATCGGATCATGTTTATCATTTAGCACACTACCATCATATAACACATTCTGTCCTTTCTGAGCTTTCTTGAGATTACAAGGGTTTTCATAACCGACATCCACTTTCTTTATTGTATGCAGCCGATGCAGAAAACCGTCCTCCTATGCTAGAAAAAGGTGGATACCTTCAATTGACTAGCCGTATGCTTCGCTATATGAAAACCAAACCTGACAGACAAGGTAGACTCCTGCTCAACTCCATCCAGAATGGACCATTCAAGCCTCGTCAGATTCAAGACCCTGGAAATCCAAATGATACACCTCCTACTCTACCATTCCTTCGTTTACAAAGAGAAGATGATCACTACAACAAAAAGGAGAACGGGCGACCATCTTTTTTGCGGGGACGCTTCTGTCCCCGCGGAAAGTCGATAAACGACAAAAAATTGCTGAGCTGGCGCAAAGTCTCGCTGACCAGTTATAAAATTTTCAACGCCACTTTTCCGCGGGGACATGTCCCCGCAGAAAGTCTTTTACATATTGGCCAAAGTTTGACCAAAATTAGAGCGCTTAATTCTTCCCGCTTTTTTTTCCCGCTCTGCTTTCGGCGGGGACATGTCCCCGCAGAAAACAATGATGTATATTTTTAATTTTTCGCGGGGACATATCCCCGCTGAAAACGTTAAACATTTTGGCTCCAAAAAGATAAGTTAATTACCGCGAAAATTTAATGTCTTTTGGCGGGGACATGTCCCCGCCGAAAGTATTCCCGCCAAATTTTTCTTTTACCCCGCCAATTTTTTACTTATATATATCGTATAATGAATTTATCACAAAACACGTAAATTATCACAAAAAAACACACATAACAATGGATGGTTTAACGCCGGAACAGGAATGGTCAAAGGCTTTATCACACGAGCTCCTGTATAATGAAATTATACTTCATTGGGGCTGGGAAATTTTTGATGAATATGGTTCTTATGAGAACTGTGCACCGTGGCAGAGAGACAAGATTCTGGAATGGTTGAGGAGAAAGCCGTACTATAGAGAGTATTTGGAAGAGCTAGATGCTGCAGAAGCTCAACGTGCTGCTGAAGCTCAACGTGCTGCTGAAGCTCAACGTATCAAGGAAATGAGAGCAAGGAAGGGAAAAGATGGTGCGAGTTCCAGCAAAGCGGGAAGTAGCCGCAAAAAAAAAATAAACTGGTTGTTTCGTTTGGTTGTCGAGTTGTTTAGTTTGAGTTGTTTCGTTTGGTTGTCGAGTTGTTTAGTTTGAGTTGTTTCGTTTGGTTGTCGAGTTGTTTAGTTTGAGTTGTTTCGTTTGGTTGTCGAGTTTTTCGTTTGAGAACTCTTGCGTATTTTAAATAAAATGTTTGCCTTCGTGTTTGTTAATTGTGATATTGTTTCTTCAAATAAGGTCATAAACCCAAACACCCTTTTGGTGTAGGAAATAAGCAATCCCAAACACCCCTCTTTAGACAGCATAAACCAAACGGCCCTTGTGGGCTGCTGTTAACAAAACAACATAAACCAAACGGCCCTGTTTGGACAACATAAACCAAACGGCCCCTTATGGTTGAATCTTGATGGATACTTAAGTTTTCACAGCAACAACAACATCATTGGAACATTTTAAAGCGTACGAATTAAAAATATAAAGCACGTTCGACATCAGTTTTCACAACAACAACAACATTTTATTAAACAACAACAATAACACAACAAACAACAACAACGACAATAACAGCAACAACAACAACAATAACAGCAACAACAACAACCTACATACGAAGATTTCCCATATCACCTAGCATGTCATTATAAAGGTCATGAAATAAGGCAGCTGAATCAGTTGTGTGTTTGTCTGGATGCATATACACTTCTAGCATTTTATTGAGTACCATTATCTGGTGATTCAGTTTGATGCAGTTTGAGCACTCTGTATTTCCAGGACTCGATGTTGAAGGTCCTGCAGTGTAACGAGTTGGAGTTATGGATGATCTTGCGGAATGAGTTGGAGGCGTTAAAGCTCCAAGAAAACCGGTCATTTTGGCTAGTCGTTCCTCCTTCCATAAAAAAAAATCACATCCATACTCCTTTGTCCCACCCTGTTAAAGAGTAAAAACTATTATTTTTAACAACTAACCAAATTATTTATATAACACACAAAAAAGTATGTAATTGTTCACCTTTGATAAAGGACACGCATAGTATTGTTTACCAAGGGAGTAAGGTTTATGCGATTCTCGCAGAATTACGTCTCCTCGTTTACAAGGACAAGCAAAAGCTTCAAATTCCGCCATCTTTACCATGATAACAGTGTGTGTTTGTGGTTGTGAGGTTAAGTGGTTTTAAGTATAAGAGGTTGCGAAGTTGTGTGGATAAAATGTTAGTATATAAGAGCAGGTCTTGGTGGGAAATTTTTGGCGCCAGCATTTTGGTGGGAAAGTTTTGGTGGGAAAGTTTTGGTGGGAAAGTTAAACATCTCGGCTCGTTCGTTAAACATCTCGTGTATAACCATAACATATCGGCTCGTTCGTTAAACAACTCGTGTGTAACCATAACATCTCAGCTCGTTCGTTAAACATCTCGTGTGTAACCATAACATCTCGGCTCGTTCGTTAAACATCTCGTGTGTAACCATAACATCTCGGCTCGTTCGTTAAACATCTCGTGTATAACCATAACATCTCGGCTCGTTCGTTAAACATCTCGTGTGTAACCATAACATATCGGCTCGTTCGTTAAACATCTCGTGTGTAACCATAACATCTCGGCTCGTTCGTTAAACATCTCGTGCATAACCATAACATCTCGGCTCGTTCGTTAAACATCTCGTGTGTAACCATAACATATCGGCTCGTTCGTTAAACATCTCGTGTGTAACCATAACATCTCGGCTCGTTCGTTAAACATCTCGTGTATAACCATAACATCTCGGCTCGTTCGTTAAACATCTCGTGTGTAACCATAACATCTCGGCTCGTTCGTTAAACATAACGACTATTGTATGTATTACCCTGTAAAAATAACGACTATTACTCATCTATATCTATTCTTAACTTTTTCATAGATTCGTGAATTAAAAGTAAAGAATGACCCAAGTTGTACTTCCGAGTTATTCGCTTTGGCTTGTGGACCAGCATGGACTGCAGTCTCAGTCGACTCTTGCGTAGTCAACGGTGTGAAGTTTATCGTACACGACCGTGATTTATGTCGTTCAACTCAAAACAGCGGAATTTCAACTCCTAATCCTAGCGGAGGAATGTATTATGGCCAGCTTGAAGAAATTCTCGAGTTTTTGTATGTTCCGTTCAAGGTTGTGCTGTTCAAAGTCAAATGGTTCGACACTAATAACGAGGGTCGCATAAAACGTTGTACATATAGAAATAACATTACACAAATTATGACAGACCGTGTATCGTTTCAAAATGAACCATACATTCTTGCAACACAAGCAACACAAGTCTTTTACCTTGATTTCCCGGGTAAACGTGGTAGTTTGAAGGCCGTCCAAGATTCTTATCATCGAAAGATTTGGAACCCGGATATAATCGTGGTAGAAGACAATCAAGATGTTGTACATGACAACAACTCATCACATGTCACACTCTCTGTTGAGTTGGAAAACTTGAATTATAGCACCATAGATATAGATGTCCAGCCAGCGGAAGTTGAGGCACCACCAGCACCAATTATCACTGATGTCGACGACGACGATGATATTGATTATGATGACCACATTCCTCATGATTTAGCATCTGATCATGAAGACCACGTCGATGGTGAAGATGAAGCTGGCACTAATAATGATGATTTTTATCTTAGTGATGTAGGAGATTGATCTCAAATTGTAATTTGTTAAACGACACTTATTTTAATGAAATTGTTATTGAGTTGTTAAATGTGTTTATTTATTTATTTATTTGATTATTTGTTATTATCTTTTTTGGTTTATATTGTTATTTATTTGAATGTGTGTATATATATGCGTATATGTGTTTCTTCACTAATTTCTATGTTCTAGTACAGATGGCGGATGTTATAGCGACAAGCCATGGTGGTGATGGGGGTCACGAGCCACCCCGGGGTCCGGCGAGGAGGATAGGCACAAATTGCGAGCGTAAGAATTTCTCCTTTATTTTAATTAAACTTGATCATTATTTGAAATTGATAACTTGTTATTTTATGTCACCATCACTTTAATTTGATTACTTGCAGGCTCTAGCTCGAGAGCTCCCAGGCCTAAGCCGACGAAGCCTGGGTCAAAAATCGGGAAAGAAGGGAAGGTGGTTCGTGGTCCCTCCAAGAACACAGCATTAATCGCCATGCGGAATGACACTGGCCGCCCAGTCTCTATCAGATATAGAAAGAATGCTAAAGGCTTCTGGGAGCATGTGGGCAATCACGTTGCGTGGTACTCGAGCTTTGTCGGGACCTTGATACGGGACACCGTTCCACTGTATCACGATACGTGGGATGATGTTTCAGAGGCCTCGAAGGCACACGTGGATTCTCAGCTCAATGTAAGTTTTTTTTTATCTTTTATTTTTTTAATTATTGTGTTTATTTATTTTAATTGTGTTTATTTATTTAAATTTGTCTCTTTATTTAAATTTGTATATTTATTTTAATTATATTTTATTGCAGCATTACTTTGATCTCGCCCCTCACCTTGCTGGTCCAGATGGAGAGAATATTGTTAAAAGTATCGAAGCTTACTTGAGAAAGGTATACAATGACCAAAAATTCAAGCACAAGAAGAAACATTTTACAGACCAAGGTGGGCTCGATAAACTTGACGATATCAGGGCAAACCGTCCCGAGAACATGGCGGCAGATCAATGGGAGAAGCAGGTAAATTTCTGGATCGACACATACTTTGTTGTTGTTCTTATTATTATTATTATTATTATTATTATTATTATTATTATTATTATTATTATTATTATTATTATTATTATTATTATTATTATTATTATTATTATTATTATTATTATTATTATTATTATTATTTATAATAAGCAGATTCAGCATTGGATCGACCCGGATAAGTTAAAGATCGGGAAGATAAACAGCGAAAATAGGAAGAAAATGAAGACTACGACACTTCATGGATCTCATTCTTTGGCAGTCATAGCAGATAACTTTGTAAGACACTTTTTAATAATTTTATTTATATATATAGTGTTGGGTGAGTATTGATTGATTTTATTTATAAACAGTTGAGCTCCCCTGACCCCGACTCTGAGAATACTCCAGACTATATAGACATGTATAGACACACTCATACCAGAGATGGCACCTGGGAGTCTGAGGCCGCCGAATCCAGCTACGTAAGTATAATTTATTTCCAAAAACTCACCAACATTAATGCAATATAATAAATCACGACTTATATATTACTTTTCTTGTTTTTTTGTAACTAAACAGAATCAGATGGTCCAGCTTCGGTCAGAGAGCACCTCCTCCGGGACGCGCATGACAGATACAGAGATCTTGAGCCAGGTTCTCGGTGGCAAACAGAGGGGACATATTCCTGGCGTAGGTCCAGTTTTATCAGGAGGTGGTCACAGGCCGACTCTGAGTGCCTCACGAGCTCGTCAGGAAGCCTCCTCGTCCACACTGCGCGAGACCGTGGCGCGGCAAGGGGACACGCTGGAGATGATTCTGAGTAGGGCGAGGAGTCAGCCGGGCTTTCCTCAGGAGCTAGCAGGATTGGCGGGGACATCAGGATCCCAGACTCCGACGCCGGGTGAGTCTAGACCTGCAGGGGAGGGTAGTGGGGGAGCTGGGGGTAGTGGGGGTAATGGGGATGGTGGGGAGAATGGGGATTAGGCATGTATGGGTCGGATGGGTCACTTTATGCTTGTTTTGGGCTGTTGGACATATTGTGTAGATTTAGATTGATTATTATGTCTTAGGATTCCCACTAAACTGTTCCTCGCTAGCTTATTTTTTGGGTTGTTGGACATTTTGTGTGGATCACAGTTTTTGAACCGTTTTTGGCGAATTAGGATTCATATGTTGTTGGACATTTTGTGTGGATCACGGTTTTTGAACCGTTTTTGGCGAATTAGGATTCATATGATTATGTTTAGCGAATTTGGATTGTTTAGGGCAGTTGGATTAATATTATTTTTAGTGAATTTTGTTTGAAATTGTTGTTGTATATATGTTTAGCGAATTTGGTTTTAATATCGTGTTGTTGGCGAAATTTGCGAAATGGGAACAACAGGTTTTAGCATACAAACCTGCATTTGGTAGGTTTTTGCTGCACATATTTGCGGCAAAAACCTGGAATAACCCATTTTGCAGCAATTTGCTGCAAAATGGGTCAGGCACTTTTTGCGGGGACATGTCCCCGCAAAAAGTAATAAAAGATTTATATAAAAACCTTTTACGCGGGGACTTGTCCCCGCAGAAAAGTATTTCGAAAATATTTAAATTCTTTTCCTCGGTGACTAGTCGCCGCAGAAAACCATTTATAATTACGGAATTAATTAATTTTTACTTAATTTTTTAGTTTTCTGCGGGGGCATGTCCCCGCAGAAAGGTATTGCCACGTCGGACAATCTTTGACCGGCTAAAAAAGAGCTGGGACCCACACGTCCCCGCAGAAAGTGATATAACGTCACCGCGTAATGTATTAGCGACGAGCTTGCTGCGGTGACGTTTGGGCGGTGACTTGTCCCCGCGGAAAGGGTTTCTGCGGGGACATGTCCCCGCAGAAAGGTTAAAGATGTCCCCGCAAAAAGTGGTCAATGTTGTAGTGGATTACACGGCAGAGGATTGGAAACAAATTGCAGCTGATGACCTGGCAATGCACTTAATTCAACTTGGTTTACCACGTGAGATCTTTGCTGCTGTTGACAGTTGTGTAACTGCTTACGATATGTGGGAACGAGTTAGAAGGCTTTGTCATGGCACAAAAATTGGACGGCAGGATGTTGAAAACAAGCTGCTAACAGAATGGGAGAAGTTCACATCCACTCCAGCGGAACCCATTGAATCCTACTACACCAGGTTTTGCACTTTAATGAAGGTGCTCATCAGAAACAAATTGTCACCAAGGCAAATTGTTCAAAACATCAAGTTCATCAACAATCTACCAGAAGAATGGGGACGCTTTGTCACGATTGTTAACCAAACAAAGGACCTTCATCAGGTGAACTATGATCAGCTCTATGATTTCCTAAAGCAAAACCAGGCAGAGGCAAATGAAGTCAAGAAAGAGAAGATAGCAAAGCAACATGATCCTCTGGCACTCATTGCTCAAACACCTACACCCGCAACAGTAATGTAACACTCGTTTCTCAGGTATTGGGACCCCACCCTAGATGAAGTTGACCCGAGCCTAAGTATGTTTGACTAAGGGTATGTGGTTGTCTAAGGGCAAATGGTTATAGTGTTAAGTGTTAGTCTGTTATAGCCTAGATGCGGCGTATCCAAGAAGTTACATGCGGCGTATGGTAGAATGGAAAGTAGAACCGACTTGTTATAGTCCATGCGCCGTATTGGAGAAGGAGATACGGCGTATATAAGGGGTAGCATGGATGCGGCGTATCTATGCAGATAGATACGGCGCATCGACCTTAAATAAGCAGAATTGACTAAATTTCCCTTGTAGCTAGAAACTTCCCCATTTATCTATAAGTTTCCACACTCTCCTGTAAAAGAGAGTGTGTTTTCTGTGAATGTCGAACCAAAGAGAAAGGAGGGAAAGATAGAGCTAGGTGATGGCTTTTAATGAAGAAGATAAAGGACCCATGTTTAAGATCCTTTTTAGCTATGATTATCAAGTAAGTAATCCCTCTCAAGTTAGTGATTTAAGTGGGAAATCATCATATGATGTGGGTATGATCATATGATGATTTGGTTAGCAAGATGATTATGTTTTGATGGGTTTTGATAACCCTTGTTATGTGTTTTATTGCTATGTTATTAGGTTTTGATAATTTGTCAAGAATGATGATGATGATGAAGGAAGATTATGATGATGATGATGATCCTTGTTATTGTTTAGCTTGGTTTGAGGTAAGTAAAATGATGATAGCATATGTATATGGATTTCTATCATTATGTGTTATGTATGTCTATGATGAGAAGATGAGCTTGGTCTATGTTTATGTGATGCCATGTTTATGGCTTATGTGATGAGATGAAGCTAAGGACATGATGATGTTATGTGCTAGTTGATATTTGAGTAGTAAGCCTCGATGTAAGTGTTTTATGTATATGATGCATCATGTGGATTGAAGTATATTGTATGTTATAGTCGTTTTACTTACTAAGCCGTTGTGCTTACGGTTTAGATGTTTAACCGTTTTGTAGGTGCTTATGCTATGGCTTGGATGTAAGAATATATGGGTTAAGGCATGGTTATGCAAAATGGGTAGCTTTGGTAAGGATGTAGAGCTTAGGTAGATACCGAGCTCAAGTGTATAAGTTTGTACCCCCGCGAGTCAAGTGTTGTTTTGTAACGAGTAAACAAGTGGCAAAGAGTATGTCAAGAGTCGTATGACGAATTTATAGTCGTTTGATAAGTCTAAGTATGTTTTATGTGTCTTTGAGTAAGTTAAAGGGGTGTTTGGATTTAAGTATGTTTGTACCCATTTTGGAGTCAAACGGGTCAATTGCCGTGTATTATAGTTTGATATGGTTTTGAATGTAAAGTGAGTGTTTTGATACAAGTTATAGTGTTGTATTAAGGTGTCAAGGTGGATTGTGGTGAGTTGAGTATATGCAGGTTTTCCTACTGATGTTCTGTCTCAATTGGTCGATGCAGCGTATCTAATATATTAGATGCGACGCATCAGAAGTTTAAGGATATGCGACGTATCTAATATATTAGATGCGACGTATCAGAAGTTTAAGGTGATGCGGCGTATCACTTCAGGTTGATACGGCGCATGGTCTCGCAGCTTTGATACGGCGTATCCCTCAAAAGGATACGACGTATCGTTGGTCACAGAAGAGTTGTTTAGTTGTGTTATAAGATTGTGTGAAATGTTTTGAAGGGTTTTCGAGTATATGTTCTTGCAAGTATTTTTAAAGGATTAAATGTTATACGTTCTGGTTATTAAATGAAGAATTTGTATGAGTCCGTTTTAGTCAAACGTTTCCGCGTCAAAAAGTTTTAAATTCCGGTCAAAACGGGTATGGGGCGTTACAAGTAACTACACAACCCTCTTCATCTTCCACTCAGAACTTCATGCAACAACAATATATTCCACAACCACCATTCTACCCACAACAACAACAAGTCATCCCACAACAACAATACCCGCAATACCCAGAACCAGAATTTAATGACAATGATGAGTCCACTGCTGCTTTGACTCAAGCATTTGCTTACCTCACAAAGGCATTCCAAGGACGCTACTCAACACCTACCAACAACAACCAAAGAATCTCATCGAACACTCGCAACAAGCAGATTGCACAGCCGAGTTTCAACATGGGTCAACAAGGACAAATGGTTGGAGGTTATGTGAATCAGCAGGGATATGCTCCTCGACATCAGATGGGTAATCAGAATGCAGGGCAGTATGTTGGAAATCAGATGGGTCCAGTTGTTGGAAATCAGAGGGGTCAGAATGCTGGGAATCAGTTTGGGAATGTTGCTGCTCCAGTTGCTGGGAATATGACTCAGGGTAATTTGATAAAGTGTTTCAACTGTCAGGGAGTCGGTCACATGGCAAGGAACTGTCCCAACAAGCCGAAAAAGAGAGATCCAGCTTATCTGCAGAAAGCATTAATGTTGGCACAGAAGGAAACGGCTGGGTTACAGTTGAGTGCAGAAGAGAATGACTTTATGGCTCTTATGGATGATATGGAAGACCTTGAGGACATCGATGCAAACTGCATTTTCATGGCCAATCTTCAGGAGGCTAAGTATGACACGGATTCTGAAACACCTCCTGTGTATGACACCAATGCAGTCTCTGAGGTACCACCATTCACTACATGTCACAATAATGAAATATTTGATATGTCGACTCATGATGAACAGTATCCTGCGACTCCAGTATCCACTTATGATACGTATATAGACACGCCAAGTTGTAGCAATATTAATTTGGCAACTCCAGATATGAATCCTAATGAAGGCTTCGAGTCACAGCATATTGAGAATGTTGAGAAAACACGTGCATTTTTTGAATCATTATTGAACAATTGTCGTGTTGAAATTGAAAAAGTCAAAAAGGTCAATCGCGATGTTAAGGCTGCAAATGAAAAATTGACTGCTGAGCTTGAGAGATATAAGGTGAATGAAAAAGTTTTTGACATTAACACAACAAGACAGTCATAATTAGAAGATGGTTACAAAAACTCTGTTTTAAGAGAAAAACAACTGCAAATAAAGTTTGACACCCTTGATGTTAACTTAAACAAGAAAATAAGATCCTTAAACACGGAAGTTTCAGATTTGCAAAACCAACTTTCTAAACAAAAATCAACTTGTTCTGATCTTGAAAAAGAAAAGAAACAGTTGAAAGCAGATTTTTCAAAATGCGAACATGAACTTCATGATGAAATCATTGAGAAACAAGAAACAATTAAGAAGTTGGAAGATTTGCTTGTAAAAATGGGTCATTCTGCACAAACAATTCATATGTTAATCAAAGATCCAAACCCGCTTTTACATACAATGAAGAAAATGGCTATCGGTTGTGAAAACCCTTATACACTCAAGAAAGCTCAGAAATAACAGAATGTGTTTTATAATGGTAATGTGCTTTTTGATAAACATGATCCTCCTGAGGTTAGGGATTCTGATGAAACGATTGAGCTTGCCGAAGAGAGTAGAATCAAAATGAGACAAATGAACCCAGAAATCAAACTAATTGATTATAACAAGCTTAACATACTTTCTGGGGTAAATTTTGTCAAACAACAAAAACCAATACAGTTTTTCAAAAGACCAGTTGTTTCAACAAAACCTAAAGTTGTTTCCAAACATCTTTCAAATCTAGTACAAATGTCCTCTAGCAAACCTTTTAATACAAGTGAAGCTAGACGATACTTGGATGATCTGAAAGATAAAGTAAAAACACTTCAAAGTATTTTTGACTCAAAAACGAATCTTAGCATTAGCAACTTGCATTCAAGTTTTCATAATGAAATGAAAAAGGTGTTTCAAACAGAAATTACCACTCCACTTTATAACATAAGTGCGAGAGTAATTCATGTTGAAAATGCAATTTTAAAAGAAACAGACGACTTCGTCAAGGACCGCAAATCCCTGGTGAAGGAAGCTAATGAAAACATTCAACGCATCAAAGTTTTGGAAAACCACAATGATAGTCTCTTCGAGGTAGTTCTATCGACCGAAATTATGTCCATTATTTATCAAACATACTAGGTTATTAACCCTTGAAATTCACGGGATTAAATGGAGAACCGTAGAATAGTAGTTTTTAATATGTTATGGAAAGAAATACGTTTATAGAAGAGAACGATTTTTTATATTATGTGAATAAATGATATGTTAGTTAGACGTATGAATAGAAAATATTCATGCTACATAAAAATAAAAATAAAAATAAATCTATAAACAATATAAAGGTCATCAAATGTTTTTTGCTAATTAAGTTTGAAAACATTTCTCGTAGAAAAAGAGAAAAAATAAGGTAACAACAAAATAAATAAAATATGTAACAACAAACACAAATAATATTTCATGGCATTTTATAAAAAATTGTAACATACTCTTGACATGTTTGCTACATGGTCGAACATTATGTATTGTATAAGTGCTTACAATTAAACGATGTAAAATGTAGCATATACTCTCGGAGTATCCAAAAAACATTTATCCATCACAACCTTCAAATATATATTTGTCTCTTATATACCTTGTCAAGTGACTAAAATCATTCTATTTTAGCAATCTTTCTAAACATCAAAATCACGCAGTAAGTCACTTATAGCAACAACTTAATTCAAATTCATCAAGTCTCGATTGTAGTACCAACAATCTCGTAGATCTACAACAAATTAACAGTTTGAAAGACCGATAACTGTTTCAGGCTTTCCATTTCATCAGGTTTCACGGTAAGTCACTTATAGGGAACAACTTAATTCAAATTCTTCTCAGTTTATTGACCCGTGAATTCACGGGATTAAATGGAAAACCACATGAGCGATAAGAGTGACCATTCAATATAATGCTAATTTTGAGTCTTTAATTTTTAATCAAGAAAGCCTGAAAATTGGTTCACCTTAACACAATAATGTTTGTCCGTATCAAGGTGCAAGAGATACAGTAAAGCCAACTGCAACAATGCTACTATTTAAAAGATAAGACCACCTTATCAGATAAACATGTCATGTATGATGCATATCAACTTAACAAAATGAAGACTTTAGTAAGGTCATAACTGCGGTTTGAAATTCTAGTCATGTTCATCATGTAAGAATCATAGTTATTGCTAGTGGCTAAAGCATATCTTTCAATCTTTTTTTAGCTGCACAGACCCAATCAACAATTCAAGTGTATAAATTTATATTTTATATCCCACAAAAGAAGTTATAATTCTTACTATTCAAAGTCCTGTTCCAATGCATAAATAACCTTCTTAATCTTATTATTCAAATGTATACGCTTTAGTAATAATGGTTTTACAAACATGGTTAACCCATGGACTTTTTTAATAGCCAATTTATATCTTCAGGTAGCTATTTGTTCATCCATAGGTTGTTTACCAAGAATTAGTTACTAAAACAATTTGTTTCTTTGGTTATCAAGCATCTAGAATTCCCATGATATCCTAATTGACATATTGTCCTCCAGCTGGAATGTTGATGAGTCAAAGACTTTTGGGCTTTTGGCAACAAAATCTATAGATATCCATACTAAGAGCTTTTAACAAATCAAAAACATTAATGAAAAATCTGATCTTACTTCCCTATTGCCGTCTGTCACCAAGGGTAGCAAAAATCCACCAGGTGCGTCAAAGTAATTTTTCAAACTTGACACGACTATAAATAAGAAATGATTAAAAAATTAACCATGTTTGGGTTAAAACTACGCATATCGCAAATGATTAAAGACACAACCAACAAAATAACGTATCAAATGATCATTTCATCAAATATCCATATTAACTTTTAACCTTTATTGCTGGTCCTTTAGCTTATCTCCTAGACATACCTATCAATATATATGTTGAACATTATATCTAAAACTTTACTAAGTATATATTACCGCACTCTCAATTGACATTATCCATTATATGCTTAAGAGCTTGACCTGCATACATTAAAAAGACCCATTTCAACCCAAAAGTTATGTCATAGTTGAGTACGTTGTCCACAACCGCGAGTGAGTTCCAAACAAAAGGAGCACTTGAATCATTCGTTATGCATATGACAAATGAAAGATTAAATAAAGATTAAATTGTTATGCATAATACCTTAGTAACTGCAAAATAATTTTTTGCCATCATCCACAAGTTGAGATTACACTCACATTATACAGATTTTGTAAGTATCGTAACCTCTCACAGCCATTGCTGAATCTTGGTGCTGAGAATTGCTATCCCACGACATCGAACCTGAAATTTAACATAACAATAATTTAATGCACCTCAAAAACACTGATAATAAGGTTGATTACAATGAAGAAAGGGAATAATCTGGACTTAGCAAGTAAGCAACTAAAATTACTTTATATAATCATCTATAATACATCATTTCTGATGGTGTAACCAAAAGTACAATGTTTATTGTAAATTCATAAAATGTAGTTAAAACCTGTCTGAGAAATAACATTATTATTCAATTCTAACACCTTTAATATTCAAAGAAGGTGTAATCCAAAAATAAGAGCCTGAAATTCAGAGAAAAAAAAATAGCTCATTCAAAGATCAAGTGGAAATAATAAAGCAATTTGCTTTTTGAAACAATAGGAGTTAAAAGAAATTCATCAAGATCACCTTTTAAAAGACGGATACACATGCCAAGTTGACTTTATCCTTGTTGTGCATGCGGTACTGACTTATTTATGACTGCAAAGAATGTACATACTGTGATGAGTAAGAATTTTTTAAATTCACTATACCATGGAAACTAATTAGAAATCAACAATAATCTAAAGCATAACAACTAATAGAAGAACTCAACTGAGTTCTAGAAACAAAAGGTGACCAAATTACCTGCTGTTTCAGAGCAACGCTACCTTTTAGAAACATGCCCAAGATTGCTTGTTCCTTATCCAAAAACAACCTTTACCCTAGATGGAAAAATCGAACTCATATTGAGATACCATATACAAATTGTATCAATTTTTGAGGTACCACTACATCATTCCAAAGATCAAACTAAATCTATATATACTTTTAATACTTAAAAAACATAAGAGAAACTTAAATTGATCAATTCTTGCAAAATAGACTTGTTGATGCACCACACTAATTGCACATTCAGGGATGAGATTAACAAAAATTCATGTATCAATACTTACTTTTTTGAATTAAGAACACAATACATTTATCTCAATAGAACCCAGAAGAATCATGCCGTTTTTCTGATGATGATTTTGAGTTTTGATTATTGTGGCTGCGTTTGATTTAGGGTCGATTGGTGTATAGGATTTTGGTTCGTGAAATGGGTCAAGGATAGTGGATGCACTAATCATATGACGAGTAACCGAAGTCTATTCTCAACATACAAGGCTTACAACAGAGGTAATGTCACTTTCGGTAGCAAACTTAAGGGCAACATCATAGGCAAAGGTACGATTACTCAAAACTCCCTCACTATTAGAAATGTTGAGCATGTAGATAACTTAGGATTTAACTTGCTTAGAATTAGTCAAATAGTAGACAATATATACTACTACATCATTCCAAAGATCAAACTAAATCTATATATACTTTTAATACTTAAAAAACATAAGAGAAACTTAAATTGATCAATTCTTGCAAAATAGACTTGTTGATGCACCACACTAATTGCACATTCAGAGATGAGATTAACAAAAATTCATGTATCAATACTTACTTTTTTGAATTAAGAACACAATACATTTATCTCAATAGAACCCGGAAGAATCATGCCGTTTTTCTGATGATGATTTTGAGTTTTGATTATTGTGGCTGCGTTTGATTTAGGGTCGATTGGTGTATAGGATTTTGGTTTGTGAAAACTGATGGGAGATGGGTTGGGTTAGAATATGTGTGGGGCGAAAAAAATGGGGCTTCCACCATAAGCTTTGAAAACTGATGAAAGTTAACCGAAATGGCTTTCCTCACAAGCTTTGACTTTTAATGTATAATTTCCTAAATTAATGGTATAATTTAAATTAGTTGTAAAATGACTATTGTAGACACTTTGCAAAATCCATTTATTAGTTTCCCAAATTATCAAACTAATTAGTGGTATAATTTCCCAAATTATCTCTTGAAATCAGGGATTTTCATCCTTTGTTGCTTGACGTCGTTAGGTGATGTTTCTTGAAGATCAGGGATTATGGCGATCCCTGATGTATGATTTGTATCTATCCCTAACGACGTATCCTCTTCCCTATTTTGTTCCCCTTTAATAGCCTCTGATGATCTAGTTAATTCTAGTTAATTTTTTATGTAAATGTAGCTTAAAGCAAACTGTTCTAGCATCACTAATTATTGCAACCATATGTAAGCAATACTTGACACACTAATTACGAATTTTGACATGTTATTAACCATCCCACCCGACCAATCATTTTGCCACCTCTAATCGAAAGCCTCTTGTTTTAGTCTCAATCAATTAAGATAGGAATAATCAATACTGGTTTATCAACTCACAATTTACAAACACATAAAGCCTGTATCCATCATTTTGATTAAAAAGTAGAATAATTACATAACAAAATTAATAGTCGAAGAAAGAGATCCATTAGATCTCAATATTACCTCAATCTTACTCATTTAATCACTATTGGTCAACATTTTGAATGCTCATTTGTATCATATTACCTTCTGAACTGATGGAGATATTAATAGTGCACTTGCTCAACAAATTGACGTGAACCATGGAACCTGTTTGGATAAAAAAAATTGCATGAAGAAATTAAAATCATTCTTGCTCAACATCTTTTGAAAACAAAGAACATGCATGTTATATACCGAGTTTGACAATTTTCATGAAGTAGGCACATGTATGTTCCACTCAGGCACATGTATTTTCATGAAGTAGGCACATGTATTTTCCATGCACCACAACGATCTGTATGAATGGAGATTGATACAATTGTCAATTTCCATCAAAACCCAAAAATAAAGCAACCAATTTATCAAAAATTTAGTGTGCGCCTTATAAAAGATAGATTCATGGCAAGACACGACACAAAATGTGGACCGGTACTATTTGGGATGCATATTTCTTACCCAATGGTGAACATCAACCTTTTCTGTACAAACAATAGAAATAGAGATCAATAGGAACAATTAAATAACTTAAGTACATCTCAATAGGCAAGCATGTAAAACCATGACATCATCTAACATTAGTAAGCAACAATTGAATTCTGATAATAACTACTTTTCACCTGAAATCAGGGTTTAAGCAATTTTGTTGTCTGACAAAAGAATAAAATTATATATTGCACATTCAACTCGAATTTGATCAATTCTATTAATAAATCAAATATAAAAAAACACAGGATAAATCAAAACGTAAGAAAATTAAAGAGAATATTGAGAACCTGATTAGGGGGAAAAAAAATCCTACTCGTTTGAATTGAGAAAACAATATCATTATCTATGATTAATTTCTTGAAGAATGGAAGCTACAAACACCGGCGATTATCTGATAATGATAGTTTTTTTTTTTCTTTTTTTTTTTTTTTTTCAATGAAGTTGGGTTTGAGTGAATCGGTATAAGGTTTCTGGGAAGGCTGATGGGTTTGAACTGGGCGGGCCGAATTTTATGAAGCTTCTATCGTAAGTTTTGCAATTGAAAAGTCTAATTCCTAATTAATTAGTGTTAATTTAAAAGTTATTAGATAAAATGACAAATTTAGACACTCTTAAATTTCAGTATTTCTTTCCTCACAAGTGGCTTTCCTCACAAGCTTTGCAAAATCCATTTATTAGTTTGATAATTTCCTTTATTATTTAAGATATTTATGTGAAATGACCAAGCTAGACACTAGAATTTAAGCTTTAACTTTTTAAAGGGGTAATGAGGGTCTTTTTCAAGTGCTGTATATTAGAATATATAGATTCTGTGGAAGATGATGAAAGACTCCAAGCTAAGACTTCTGTAAATTTTATAAAATATGAAAATTCTCTTGCTAAGCTTGAAAAAGAAAATGTCACATACTTTAAACAACTTGATCGAAAAAAGGAAGAATGCAAGTATGACAAATTGTCGTATGAGCGTGCTTACAAGAATATGAAAGACCAAAATGATCTTTTGAAGTCTCAGCTGGCTAGTCAAAAAAGGAAGGGTGAGGAAACTAAGTTTGCAAAACCATCGACTTCGGATAAACCAAAAATGTCAATTTCTCAAACGGTTCCAAAAATTGATGTGACAATTGATTTGACAAAACCAGTCAGTCCAACACCTTACCTAAACAACGTGAAAAAGCACAATGTGCTGATAAAGGGAAAGCTGTTGTCAAAACATCAAATGTGATAGCGCCTGGCCTTTATAGGATTAGTCCTACTACTGCGTCTGCCTCTACATCTAACACATATAGGGCGATAGACAAAAGTAAAAAATATAATCCAAAAGAGTCTAGGAATGCTACAACAACCTCTCAAGACAACAACATAAATTCTAATGTGTGTGCCTTACCTTCTACAGGATTAGAAAGCACCTCTAGGAGCAGCAGACTAAAGCCTATGAGCACTACAAGGAACAATAGAGTCTCGCCTGTCTCTGAGAGTGAATGCAAGAATAAAAATGGAGAAGTAGAAGAACACCCTAGGAATTTATCGCTTTCGAATAAGAAACATATGTCATCAGGATGTAATGTTACGAGTACTGTTTCGAGTGCATGTAATGACTCTTTTTGTTTAATGGGTAAGAAATCGTTAAATGTTTGTAATGATAGTGTTTCTACTAATGTGAATGTGAATGCTATGCCTGAACAAAAAGATGTTCCTCCGGGAACTAGTGCTAGGACTAAATATGTTAAAAGACTTATTACAGCATCTAGAACAACCACTAGCAGCATATTGCCTAGGAACTATCTTAATCTTTGTGCATGGAAACCAACGGGTAGAAAGTTTACACTTAAGAATGGCAAATTAAAACCTGTTCCAAAGAACAAATCAAAACATTCTCTGAGTGTGATTCATTTGTTACCCCTAACCCCATGGAACCAAATGATAAACGGTTTCCAAATATAAAATCTTTTGTTCTTGGCAGGTTATCAAAATTTGTCTTTGGATCATCGACTCGGGTTGCTCCAAGCACATGACCAGGAATTTGAAGCAGCTAATCAACTTCGTATAGCAGTTCATGGGCACTGTACGATTTGGAAATGATCATCTTGCAGCTATTTTGGGTTATGGAGATCTTCAGTTTGGGAACTACCTAATCACTCGGGTTTACTATGTCGAAGGGTTGGGACACAATCTGTTTTCAGTCGGGCAGTTTTGTGATGCAGATTTAGAGGTTGCATTTAGGAGAAACACTTGCTTCGTTAGGAATTTGGTTGGAGATGATCTCTTAACTGGGACTCGTAGCACCAATCTCTATGCTATCGACATAAACCAAATGGCCTCTTCATCACCAATTCATCTCATGACAAGAGCATGCTAAACAAAGTCCTGGTTGTGGCATAGACGTTTATCCCATCTTAACTTTGACACCATTAACAAGCTTGCCAAAGACAACATCGTCAACGGTCTCCCAAAGTTCAAATACACCAAAGAACACTTATGTCCATTCTGTGAGCAAGGAAAAAGCAAAAGGGCAACATATAAACCTAAAACAGTACCCAGTTCGGTGGATAAGTTACATTTGTTGCATATGGACTTATGTGGCCCAATGAGAGTTGCAAGCATAAATGGGAAGAAGTATATTCTTGTAATCGTAGATGACTACTCAAGATATACATGGGTAAAGTTTCTGATGTCAAAAGACGAAGCACCATGCATCATCACCTTTCTGAAGCGAATTCAAGTCCTACTTCAAGCTCCAGTAAGGATTGTAAGAACCGACAATGGCACAGAATTCACAAATCAGGAGTTAAAAACCTACTTTGAAGATGCTGGAATCACACATCAGACATCAGCTGTTAGAACTCCACAGAAGAATAGAGTAGTTGAAAGAAGAAATCGAACTCTTGTAGAAGCTGCTCGCACAATGCTGATTTATTCTAGTGCACCACTATTCTTATGGGCTGATGCTGTTGCCACTGCTTGTTTCACTCAGAACCGATCCCTAGTCCATCCAAGATTCAATAAAACCCCGTATGAACTAGTGAACAACAGAAAACCAGATATCTCTTACCTTCATGTATTTGGCGCTTTGTGCTATCCAACGAACGACAGAGAAGATCTGGGAAAGTTGAAAGCTAAGGGTGATATTGGAATCTTCATTGGTTATTCAGAAAACTCGAGGGCATTCAGGGTGTATAACAGAAGAACTAAGAGGATAATGGAGATGATGAATGTGAAGTTTGACGAGATTTCACAAATGGCTTCTGAGAGACTCGCTCTAGAACCCGCGCTTAACCCAATGGCTTCTAATCATACCAGATTAGGACCCGCATCAAACGCTGAAACTTCTGGACATATCAGTTCAGGACTCGTACAAATCAAGAACTGGAAAATTTCTGAGTTTATGTATGATGAGTACTATGGTGGAGCTTCGACAAATGCATCACAACAACATTCAGCTGCACCCACTCAACAACATCAACCACCACCACCACAAGATGCATCCACAACAATCGAAGCTGACGCACCAACTCCCTCAACGTCATCAACATCTACTCCACCAACTCCAGTAATTGAGATTGTTCTACCAAGAGTTGATGAGCAAAATCCAAACACACCAATTCAAGAAAAACAACAACAAAACGATGATGTGTTAGACGAAGAACCATTCGAAAACCCGTTTGCAACGGAATCTGCTGAATCATCTTCAAGGTTACACGAACCATCTAACATGCATTCGTCAAACCCAAGGTACCCTTGTTGATCCCAGTTGAGCTTCACGATCTTATTAATTACTTTAGATATAAACCTAAAGCAATCGGTATAGAAACTGATCTTGAGTTGTGTATCAAATATTATGCGGAACTTAATATTTGATCTTAAGAAGAATTAAGCACAAACGAATTCTCAAACAACACTTCAATATATTAATACGATTGCTCGATAGCAATAGGGTTATAAGAAACCTTGAAGTGTAAAACAATAATGATACGTATCTCCAACCTAACCCTAGATCCTCCTTTTATAGCGTAAGGAGTCCTAGTCGGTTTACAAGACTTTCTATACAAGAAAAATATCTTTACGTATCTTTTCTATACTTATCCTTAACATACTATACATATCTAATAAGCAGCAGAGTAACTAGTCTAGCAGCAGAGTCTTCGTGGGCTAGCAGCAGAGTTACACTTTGCTTATTATACCATTCCAGCAGAGTTACAAAACAGCAGAGTTTTAAGTCTAATCAGCAGAGTCACTGAACTAATCAGCAGAGTTATACTTAGTGTATTTCTCGAACAGCAGCATCTTTAGACCCAACAATCCTCCCCTAAACTTGATATTTTTCTTCAAAAATCATCAAGTTTCCTTTAAACCCAGCTAATCACTAGGAGGATGCTTCCAAACACTTTACTGTTTTGAAACCTTCTCTTGCAGAATCTTTCTATACTTCTCAATTAGCACACCTGCTTGATAATCTGATACAAATGGTCTTTGCAACATCAACTTTCCTGGTTGCATCATATCAGTGAGAACATCAACATTGTTGTAGAAAGGATAATCTTTTTCTATCAACATGTAAACACCAAGTCCACCATCTCCAATCAGTTCATGTACTCCACATGACTGATATAAGTACCACTTAACAACTTTCTTTGACCTTCTTAATTTTTCCCATTCAGTATACATTGCATCAGGCTCAAACATGTTACTCAGCCAAAGATAATGTACTCTTTCAGGCACTGACTCTGGTTTCTTGTCACCATATCTTTCCTTGTAAAGTTCCCAGAGTTTTACAATATCATCTCTATCCATGTACTCCAGCATCTGATCAAATCTAACATATTTTTCACATTTCAAATTAGATCTCATAACCTCCCATTTAGCATCACAGACATCAAACACATCAGCAGTATAAGATATAATTGGATACTTTGTTGATAAGGGGACTGCATTGATTATCTCAGGTTCTGGCTGTGGTTTAGGTACTGGTTGTGGTTTATGAACTGTGAAGTCCATAATAGCTTTCATAGCATCAGCTTCTTCTTGTTTGTTCTTATAACAATCTTCAGTTTGAACTCTTCTTTTCTTTCTAGCACTCATCTTACTTCTTGTACCAGTCCTCTTATAACCAATGACTTCCTTAACTTCTTCCCTCTCAACCTCCATGGTTTGCTTGTCATCTTGCTTCTCCAAAACACTTCCAGATGCTTTCACATTATCAAATTCCATAACCTCTGGCTTTCTCTTCTTTTCAGTTTTGAAACCTTTTCTTGGATTCAGCATAGCATAGGTTTCATAAAATTCCTTTGTAATTATGGCATCTGATTTTCCCTTGAAATCCTTCATCTGATAATTTCTTGCATTCTTCAAATAATACTTCATATCATTAACTAATGCTTTCTTTGTATTTGACTTTGGTTTGTATCCATGCTTCTGTCCTTCTTTAATTCTCAGAATCAGCTCTTCCCACTTAGCTACTCTATTCTTTCTGAGTATAAACTCCACAATCTCTTCTGTCTTTTCACTTGCATCCAACTGCTCATCTTTCGTTATCAAGAAAGCTTGACCTCTTACAATCATATCAGAATCTAAGAAATATTGCAACTGTTCATTGAACTCTTCTTGATTAACCTCTTTAGATTTGGAGCTTTCCATAAATTCAAATATATTTCTTTCCTCATCAATTGCCACACTCCTTGCATATTCCTCATCATGAGCAATCTGAGCTTTTTCATCAGCCAAGTCCTTTTCTTGAAGTTGCCTTGTAACCTCTGCATCAAAAGCTATTTGCTTCTTAGTTTTTGGTTTCAACTTTTGCATCCTTTCAAGTTCTTCAGCAGCTTCTTTATCATGATGTGTAGATTCAGCAGCAGGTTGTTGTTGTGATGGTGTGGGTGTTTTAGTTCCAATGTTCAAAAGTACTTGAGCTAAGGTCATCTTTTCATCATCTGATTTAGCAGAATCCTTTTCTCCTGCACTCTTCTCTGTATCAACAGCAGAGTCCTTTAACCCATCAGCAGAGTGTTCTGCTCCAGCAGAGTCAATCTTTTCACTCGTATCACCAATAACAGCAACATTTTCACCTGTTTCCTTGGCAACCTCCCCTGAACCTATTATAACTTCCTGATCCTGATCAATCCTCCCCTGTTTGGAAGCATCCTCTTCCAGACATGGTTTGGAACTCTTCTTCAGCATCCCCTCAAGATGTGTAACCCTGAGCTTAAGTCTTCTGATTTCAGCACCCTGAGAAGCTTTGACAGTTTTTTAACTCCTTTCTAAGACCAAGAACCTCCTGTGACAATTTTGTACATGTATTCGTCAATTCCTGTAATTGTTTCATGATATCCTCACAACTTCGGTCTGTGTTACCTGACCCGAGAGGTTGATCACTGGAATTGGCATTTTATACAGGTGTTTTAACCGTCAAATCCTCTGTTTCAAGTTCAATGCTAGCCTCAACACTTCGACCTGTGTTACCTGGTCCGAGAGGTGTATCATGGGCATTGTCATTTTGTACATCAGTGTCCATCAATTCACGTGTTTCATCCCTGTCCTCATCACTTCGAGATGTGTTACCTTCTCCGAGAGGTGAATCTTGGGACAAAAACTCAGTTTCAACCCTGGATTGAACATCTGAGCCCCCCATATTAACCATTTGGCTGGGGTTACCATCAGTTGTATTAGGTTCTTGAGAACCTTCTACAATAGATGTTGCCATGGTTGAGGTCTTAGGTATGTTAGCACTGTCCTGTTCAACTACTAAGTTGGAAACAGTAGTGCCAGCCTCTTCCATCATGGTACCTACATCACTTGTACCAGCCTCATCTACAACCATACTGACATTGGTCTGAGGTGTCACAATGTCCTCTTGTTGTGAAGCCCTAGGTGATTGGGTATTTTGGGGTTCAGAGGATGATGATACATTCAAACTTGTAGATGAGGATGTGTGATGGGAAGCTGTGGGAGTTCCAGCCTCTTCATCCTCATTCACTGCAGCCACAATATTCAAAATATGTTGACTAAACACCAGATGTTGACTAAACAACAGCACAAATCCTTACAAAAGTTTACAAAAACATACAGAGATAAGATGTTTAAAGATTAAAGATTTATCATGCCAATACTAGCAACTAAAAATTGAAATCTACTTATATCAAAACTTTTGGTAAGTAGATCTGCAACATTATTGTCAGTATGTATTTTAACCACTTGAATTAACTTTTTCTCATAACAATCTCTAATAAAATGATGTCTTATCTCTATGTGTTTTGTTTTAGAATGAAAAACAGGATTTTTGATAATACACATTGTGCTGTTGTTGTCAATATAAATTTTGGTGTTCATAAAATTGTACCCATAATCCAGCAAGTTCGTACAAGAACGAGTTTGACAAAATCCAGAAGTTGATATAAATCTATAAACCCAACAATCTTCCCCTATTTGATGATGACAAAACAAACACATTCTTGTACGAACTTCCCTAGACGAAGTAGCAGAAGTTGAGATAATTAAATCTCACCATGAATGAAACAATCTTGTCTTCCCCTTAATCCATGCCATGCCACTCCAACATCTCTTCCCCTTTTTGTTATCAACAAATAGGGATCGTATGCAAATAATGATCTTGACCACCACGAACCAATATCACAAACTTCCAATCCAAGTCGTCCAATGTTTCAAATTGCCCTCCATGAAGCTCAAATACGAATAATGAATCCAAAACAATAGAAACTCCAACCAGCAGTAGTAATAATGATCAACAGTAGTAAAAATCAAACAACTTCCCCTCGAGTGGTGCATGAACAGAAAATGATTCTTCCAATCTGTAAGCTCCTTGTAATGATCACTGATGAAGAAAACTGAGTATAACGAATTTGATGAAGAAGTAGAATAACCCAAACTCGTGTCTTATGTCTTGTACTATCCACGTGACTCCAAACTTATACTAACACCATATAAGTAGACCGCAATCCCTTGACAAAATCCTCATCTTTAATGAGACACTGAGCACTACAATGTAACTCCTTTAAGTGATAGCCAATGTATGCATAGAGCATCATAAGAAAAATCACACATTGCTAGATTCATCAAGTTGTTGTCACCACCGTATAAAACAAACAAGTTATCTTCAAAGTGTAACACCCACTTTGAGATATGATAAGAACACGCACCTGTGAAACTCAACTACAACATCAAATAAGTCATGATCACTCGTCTTCGTAATCAATTAATCTAATAAACCAAATACGAGCCTTTTTAAAACCTTTAACGAACAAACCCAAATCTCTTTTGTGTGTGTGAACTTCCCCTATGTGTGTGTAAACAAACATCTCCAATCAATACTATACGCTTCCCCTTACTGCTCGTAACCAAATAAATATATTCGAACCATAAAACTACTAGCAGTAGAATGAAAAATACCTGGCAGCAGAATGATAAAACGTAGCAGCAGTGTGCAGCAGCAGAAACATATACGTAGCAGCAGAGTAAATTAGAACTAGTAGCAGAGTGTATATCAGACGTAGCAGCAGAGTAAATTATAGCGTAGCAGTACTTTAATATAGTCAACAGTAGTATTATATGTACCAACAACCCTTCTACGTTACAGTGGACAAAAGACCATCCAATAGAACAAGTTATTGGTGAACCTTCAAGGCCAATTCAGATGAGAAAATAACTCGCCACCGATTGCGACATGTGCATCTACATCTGCTCAGTCAGTCTAATAGAGCCAAAGAACATTCGGGAGGCGATGGCAGACAATGCTTGGATTGAAGCGATGCAGGAAGAACTTCTCCAATATCAATTACATGACTCTTGGGATTTAGTTCCAAGACCAATTGACAAACTTGTCATTGATCTTATGTGGTTATGGAAAAACAAAAAGGATGAAGAAATGACTGTGATTCGCAACAAAGCTCGTCTCGTGGCCAAGGGATTCAGACAGGAAGAGGGGATAGATTTTGAAGAGTCATTCGCGCCAGTAGCAAGACTTGAGGTAGTCAGGATTTTCTTAGCCTATGCAGCTCACAAAAACATCACGGTCTATCAGATGGACATCAAGACAGCATTCTTGAACGGAATTCTAAAAGAAGAAGTGTACGTAAGTCAGCCAGACGGATTCGTCGACAAAGATCATCCAGACTACGTCTATAAGCTAAAGAAAGCTATCTATGGTTTAAAACAAGCCCCAAGGGCGTGGTATGACGAATTATCATTTTTCCTGCTTCAAAATAATTTCACCAAAGGAACAATAGACCCGACCTTGTTTACAAGAAAATTCAAAGATGACATTTTGATTGTTCAAATTTACGTGGATGATATAATCTTTGGGTCCACTAATCCGAAACATTCAAAACATTTTGCAAATCTCATGAATAGCAAATTTGAAATGTCCATGATGGGGGAATTAAAATTCTTTCTTGGTTTACAAATTCATCAATCCCCACGTGGTATTTTTCAAAATCAAACTAAATATACTATTTAGATTTTAAAAAAACATGGAATGGAAAATTGTGACTATGTTGGTACTCCAATGGCCACTTCACCAAAAATAGGCGCTGATTTCTATGGGAAACCCATGGATCCGAAGAAATATCGGAGCATGATTGGTTCTCTCATGTATCTATCAGCTTGTCGACCCGATATTCATTTTGCTGTCTGTTTATTATCACGGTTTCAGGCAAGGCCAACCGAACTTCACCTTAAAGAGGTTAAACGGATCTTCGGTACCTACGAAGAACCATTAACATGGGACTTTGGTATCTGAAGGATTCGGAGTTTCAACTAACAGCCTTTTCAGATGCGGACCATGCTGGTTGCCAAGTTACAGCAAAAAGTACATCCAGTGGAGCACAATTTTTGGGAGAAAAACTAGTAGGCTGGTCATCAAGGAAACAAGACTATACGGCGTTATCAACCGCAGAAGCCGAGTATGTGTCTCTATTTGCGTGTTGTGCCCAAGTTCTATGGATGAGGACACAACTCACAGATTGTGGTTTTACTTTCGACCGCATACCTACGTATTGTGACTCGAAAAGTGTCATAGCCATCTCGTGCAATCCAGTTCAACACTCCAAGACCAAGCATATTAGAGTCCGATATCACTTCATAAAGGAACACGTTGAA
Organism: Artemisia tridentata subsp. tridentata; assembly: GCA_021014915.2. NCBI lineage: Eukaryota > Viridiplantae > Streptophyta > Magnoliopsida > Asterales > Asteraceae > Artemisia > Artemisia tridentata. The sequence continues at coordinate 439,026,417 of CP139504.1, read as the reverse complement.
GAGGTTACTGTGGAATTGTTTTTCGTGAAGACCGAATACCAACTCGCCGATCTATTCACTAAAGCTCTTCCAAAAGAGAGGTTTGATAACTTAGTTCGACGAATTGGCATGCAAAGCCTAACTCCAGAAGAGTTAGAAAGACTTCTCGAATTTTCTTGAATTATCTCAAAAAGCTTCGCTGTAAATATTTTTGAAAAACAAAATTCATAATTTGAAAAAGCAACAAAAACAAAAAAAAAATACAAAAATTTCAAAAATACAAAAACAATATAAAATGTAAAAACCAGAAATATTCTTCTCACGACATGTCTCTCGTTTAATCAATATTCTGTACGTATCTAGAAATGTCATTCAACAATGATACGGACATGTACAGATGCTTGAGCGAGAGTTCATTTCAAAGTTTTCAAAAACATGTCGTTTATCAAAATTTCTTCTCAACGGCTTTCGTATACTTCAGTACGAAACCCGCGCTACAATGATGACTTCTGATTATTTGCGATCAGAACTCGTATTGTTAATGGCAAATCAAAACAAACCTTGAGCACATCATCAAGTTTTTTCAAAAAGATTTTTCAAAATCTTTCTCAAATTCTGTGCTCAAGATAACTCTCTCTACACACTTACATGATTTTAAACTCAAATGTTTAAAGATATGATTTGTTTAAGGGGAAGTATAAAAAGAAAAATAAAAAATGTTCCAAATCATGCTAATATGATCCGTCTATCTCTCCAAAAATCTTTCATTTAATCAGTTGATATCAAAAATATCACTCCATGCTATTTTTGAGGGGGAGAATACGTGATTAAATTGTGATCAAAACGCTTCAAGATCGTGGAATTGAATCTCAATAAGAGCTCGACTCAGCATGAACCCCCGAATTGACAAAAATTAAATGTCAGAGATCGAAAAGACTAGTCCGGGACGGGTAATAATTTCAAGTTGGTTATCCAGTGACGTAAACGTGTCTCGCAAAGGACTTGTCTAAGTAGAATGTACCAATTCGAGAGATTATCTTTTGGTATGACCGGGATGGGTTATAATTTCTAGCTAGTCTAACTAGTGATGTAAACGTGTCTCATGAATGTCATATTAACTGAAAATCGATCAATTCAAAATGTGCAAACTCTACCCAACATGTGCAAATTTATATCAAAATGCATGAGCACATGTGAAGGGGGAGTATTTAAGAAAATACAAAACTCTGGAAGTGTTATCAAAATGTGTTTTATTCATAAACACTTTGAGAGATTCTCACAAAAGGTTTTACGGCAAGTGATCAACAAATCTCACAAAATTATGTCGCATACTGGATTTTGAGTTATCAGATGTGGGCCGAGAACTCTTAAAAACCCACAAGGAAATCTTGTGTCCATTCTTACTGTTACACCCGTATCCCGACCAGGTACTAGATATGTAATTATATGATATGTATACATAAGTTATGTGTTATAGTGTAAGTAGTAAGTAAATTATGTAGTCATTATAGAAAGAATGGAACTTGAGGGACTATTATTGCCAAATGACCAAATTGATTTCCTATACTTGAAGTAATCTTAGTCAAACTTGGAAATTAGTTGGATGACTCTCCTGGAGTCGGTTCATGTAGAGAAAGAGAGGGAAAAATCTACTGTTCCATTAATTGATGCTAATTCAAGTAATCTTCAAGTGTTCCAATCATTAAGAACCATTAATTTGGTTAATCCCACTATAAGTAAGTGTTTTCCCTTAATTTTGAATTAGGGTTCATGTATTGAATTTGGTATGGAAGTTATGGATTGATGAATTATTATGTTAGTATTGTAATTAATCCCTAATTCATGGCAACTATGATATAGGAAGCAAGTAGAAAGTGGAAGCTTGTGTTAGTGAAATTGTTATAGAGAATTTGAGGTAAGTATATGGTTTAACATGTTCTTATAGTTTTATCATCTTAATTGTATGATAATGATGAATGTTATATAGTTTTATCATGTATTTTTACATGGTAATGATGATATATAGGATATAGGGTGCGTTAGCTAGTTTTGGATCCACTACTAGGTATGATATAGTTTAGTTAGTCATTGGGCTAACTATGGTATGGGATACGACCTTATGGGTTGATCATGTACAGGCCGACTATGTTGGCGTGAGGTATGTGCCCCTATATCACTAGTTTAACTTCTGGTTAGACTAGTTACGGTTATGGTCTGATTTTATCATACATTGTATTGTTCGTTATACCATGTACTTACTAAGCGTTTTGCTTATATGTTTAGTTATTGTGTTTTCTTGATAGGTTCCAGCGAAGTTAGTAAGGGTAAAGAGAAGGCGTAGGGTGGTTCATTGTTAGAAGTGTAGCTCGAGACTTGGTAAGTAGAAGAATCTCTCTTTTGGATCAAGCTAGTTGAAAGTTGGAAGCCCCTAAAGTGCCATTTTCTTTTGGTAACACCCAATAGTCAAAACGGGTCGTTTTGTGTCTCAAAGCCCTTGTAATTAGTTGTGTCCAGGTTGTGAAAGTAGTTTGGTTATGAATGTTATGTTATAGTGGGTTTAGATATGTTAATATGCTAGTAAAAGGGTGTTTGGTAAATGTATGTTTATACCCATTTTGGGTTGTACATGGGTCAAATGTGTACGGAACACGTTTGTTATGTTATGTAAATGGTTATGTTTGAGTTTGGCATGAAATTGAAGTAGTATAAGTGGTCTTGTAGTGTATATGGGTCATAACGAGTCTTGGGGTAAAACCCATGTTTGTGAAAGTACGTCTTCCGAGAGTCAAACGGTAAATGTTTTTAAATGAAAATGAACTCATTGATATACTAAGTGAATATGGAAAGTTTGGTGAAATATCGAGTTCGGGAGGTCGGGTTTTCGGCCGAGGATTTTGGAAACTGTTTTGGGCAAACAGCAGTTTTGAACCGCCGCGGTTCATACCTAAACCGGCGGTTCAGACCTATTTTTGGGGTCTAGCCGGCGGCTAGAAATTCTCAGCCGGCGGTTGGGCTGTTTTTCAGATTTTGGCAATTTTCAAAAATTCATATCTTTTAATCCGTAAGTTGTAATGGGTCCCGCCACCCGTCGTTTTTAAGGTAATTAAGTCTACTTTTATTTAAAAATAGTCTCAAAGTCTGAATGTTTATAGATTTTTGTCAGTTGTTAAAAGAGTGACAGAATGTCCATAAAAGTCAAGCGTTTCCGTGTAAAAAGTTTTAATTTTTTATCTTGGCGGGCACGGGGTGTTTCAACGTGATATTAGAGCTTTGGTCTAAGAGATTTAGGATTTCACTTAGGGATTTCCTAGTCTTAGGCCTTGTGTAGATACGTGTAGAACTAGTGTTTGTTATTTGTGTATTGTTTGAGTGATTTCGAGGACACATATGTTTAATATTTTAATGCCTAAACACGTTATTAATATTTTTTGATATCTCTAAGTTTTGATAATCACAAAATGTAAAATCATTAAACGAAAGATTATGACGTAAACAAGTATTTAGTTGTAAATATCTATTTTAACAACTTAATCACTTAAGGTATTAATAAACAAATGCCTAATGCATTATATGATCAAAGAAACTTTTTCTTAATCACTAGATTTTTTATAAAATGACACAAACATTTTATATCTTTTACAAAATCATTTTTGGAAATTAAAGGAAAATGTTTAATCCATAATAAATTTATGAATTCAAATTTTCAACCAAAAATGGCAAAAATGTTCCAGAAAAACCTTCCCCACAAAAGACAAAGCTGGGCAACGGATACATTGGGCGGCCCCCTTAATTATTAAGGGGACCGGCACCCTAATTAAGGGGACCGGCCACGCTCCTCAGCTCCCCAGCTTTGCCTATAAATACTGGACTATTCCTGGACTTTTTCCACATTCTTTTGCACCCCAAACCTTCTGTTTTAAATCTCTTCTTATATCTTTCTAAATCCTTTGATCATATATTCTTAAGCATTGGTTTCTAAGTGATCCAAGCTTCTACCATCCAAGTGCAAAAGAAGAATACTCCTTCAACAACTAGAGAAGAAGTATTGTAGTTTAATTCATATTGTTTTGTAGTTGTGTAAAGTATTTGATAAAGTGTTTGTTGGGTATGCTTCTCGCACGAAAAATGTGACAACATATTTGGGATTACATTAGTTATCTTATTAGACTCAAACACATGGACTGAAATTGTCATTATTGTAAAGTCATGTGTTTGGCCCTATAAATACCCTCCTATACTTCACTAGGAGGGTGAGCTTTGTTTGAGTCTTTTTCACCTTTCATATTATCAATAAAAATCAGACTTTGCTTTTCTCTCTCTCTACACTTTCCCTCTCTAAACCTTTACCATGAAGATGATCTTCTTTCATCTTCCTAGACCTCCCGATTCACAATATATTCACCAAAACACGATCCATCAATTGGTATCAAGAGCCTTGGTTTTAGTTTTGGTTGATTTTTTTGTGATTTATCTTGTCAAAAAATCGTACCTTTTTTTTCTGTGGATCAGAACGGTTTGGAAGCTATTTTTCTGTGGATCTCATCTGTTATTGAACCTGTTGCACTAGTGCTTTTAATGGTCAATATTTTCTTCTAAAATAGTACTATAAACAGTTAGTGTATCTGGTCCATATTCAGTCCTGTATTCATCTTTATTATTTTTTGTTGTGACTAGTTTGGATTCTTCCCGTGAATATCTGTGGTCAGTTTACTGATTATATGGTCGATTAGTGGTCAGAAAAAGGATCCGAAAGGTGGTCGAAATACTGGTAAAAAAAATGAGATGGCCGGAAAATTCATCGGAAAACTCATCGGAAAAGTCATCGGAAGGTTTTTTTCGCAATTGCTTGTATAAGTAATTGAGAAAAACCCTTTTTTTATCGCAATTCTGGATTGATATCGCAAATGCTTGTAAAGCATTTGCGAAAAACCCTTTTCTTTCGCAATTGCAAACTGGTTTCGCAATTGTGGACTGCTTTTCGCAATTGTGGACTACTTTTCGCAAATGGTTTTTTTTCGCAATCGGTGTTATCGCAAATGGGTCAATCACTCAAACTGGTCAATAGTCAACGGTCAACAGTCAAACAATTATCGAAAATCAAAATGAAAGAATAGAAGGAGATGAAGAACAGGCTAGACCAAAACCGCATATTGACCTCTGTTAGCTACTAATACTTTAACAAAACCGAACTTGATACACCCCATAGTGACCTCAGTCCGCTATTACCATCATACTGCCAACAACATACAAACTGTCACAACAATCCATAACTAATCCTAAACCTGTCTCTTAATCACAACCGCAACATCACAACAATCCATAACACTAATTTAATACGAAAGATCTCAGTCGTTTTTCATCACTTATAACAATCTTTTAAATATTTTCGGATGAAACTTTATACCATCATAGATCTTGTAGAAGCTTTGCTTCTTTTCAATATCCGAAAATAAAGTAAGTTATATAACAAATCGGTTATAAACTTTCTTTGATTCGCTAAATTAATCACATAACAAATATCACCTACCAGAGACCACTCAATGATCTTGAAGCTTTAACACCTTCTTGATTCGAAACCGAGCAACAAAATTAAAGAAAGAGGTCTGGTTGTGTTGATTTGTTGTGAGTGAAATGAAGTGATGTGGGCGGATTGATATGATGAATGAAGACGATGAGATCAGTGATTAAATCAATTTGAAGAGGAGTAATAAGGGGGCGTATGGATTTGTTTTGTGTGTTGTTGTGTTTTACTGCATATGGAGAGTAAATGGAACAATGGGGGCGGATGGATAATGTGATTAGGGTTTGTGTTTATGTGAAGATCTGGTAGGCGGATTATTATTGTGAGATTAGGGTAAATGGGTAATGAAATGGAGTGATAAGGACTCTTAAATACCTAAATTATTAGGGTTTGGTTGTGGATTGGGTTATAGCTTATGGATTGGACCATTGAGTTGGACTGACATGTTAGTGAATCCGAATTAAAACACTTTTGGCTGAAAATTGATTATCACATGTATTCATTATACATTGTGATAATTTATTTTTGTTACAATTGTGGATTAAAAGGTGTGGTATTTGGATTATTAATTTTCATGGGGATACGTTTTTGACAATATCGGGATAAAACCATTATCATAGTTCACTTAAACCGTCAAAAGGCTAGTGTTGGGTATTGAACCGCAAGATGTGACTACGGGGTTAATTCTTTATTATTTATTTGAGGTTGAAGTGGAATATCACGGGTGCGTGTACTTAGTATCTTGAAGATATCGGGGTTGGTTGGATGCATGATTCTTCGAGATCCTTGTTCGAGCTTATAACCTGACGTCAGACTTGTTCGAGATATCGGGGTTGTTCAAAATGATTAAGACTTGAGTTATCTAGTTATACCTGATGTAAGGAGTTACGTTGTTGTGCTCACAGAGTATAGCTATCACTTTAAAGGAGTTACGTTGTAGTGCTCAAGTGTCACACAAAGATGTGGATTATTCAAGATGAATTCATATATAGTAAAGGATGGTTGGAAGGGTATATGAATCGACCTATGCTTTAAGGAGTTACGTTGTAGTGCTCAGTATAGGTACTTAGTCAGACAATAATGCAAGTTTAAGTCACAAGCTTGGGTTATTTTACTTCAGTCTCAAATTCGAAATACTGGGTTTTCTCCATCAGTGGTCACTACAAAAAGCCGTCAGAATGATAATGGGGTCGGTAAAGAGTTAGATGAGAAGAGTATAGAAGAGTACAGATTTTATTAGCAGTTGATTCTCATGGGCTATTTTTGGTACTTCACACATCTTCGACAAATTGGACATACAGGGTGTACGCTGCCTCCGTTTCCATCGTAACCATAGTGTGTATGCTTCCGATTCCGCGAAGACATCGTGGAGGAAGAGAGAGTAGATGTGCTTTGACTTTTCTTTAACATTTGAACTTTTGCTGTCTTGAGTCTTTGTGAGAACTAATCTTCAGGATATGAGCATGATGGAGTCTTGATGGTGGTAGAACTCCAGGTCTTCATGATCCTCCGCAGCAGCAACACGAACCAACCGGCACTTATAGGCTCAGACTTCGAGATCATCAACAGCATAGTGTGAAGACTTTCTCTAATCCTTGCCCAGGCCGTTCTGAACCGGATACCCCCGAAAGGGCTAACACAGACACACCGAAGTGCACCCACGATTCAGTGAGCCGCTGGAGATCACCCCACTACTGTAGACCATTTTTGGAACACACACTAAGCGTAACCCACAAGGAGTTACTGAAGTGACCTGCTGTCAGGGTTGTTTGATGTTATCCTGGCAGGATTTCCATTCTATCACTGAGAATCACAATTGTGAGTTCTCTCAAGAATGTTCTCGGCAGATTGCTAAGATCTGCGAAGGACTCTTCTTAATTTTACAACTGCTGCCCATGATGTAGAACAACAGTGTAATACTAAGTGTTCCTAAGAGATCTTTGATGAATCTCATGGCTCTAGACTCGATTAGTGCACATTTGTTTGGTCGTCGGAGGCGTGGAGAAGAGTGCCTCCATTTCAATATCAACACATCTCGTAGTGAGAGGTCAATAGATGATCAAGGGTTCTCCGTGTGAAATGAAACAAGTGCCTTTTGAGAGACACTTGAGTGGCTAGAAGGTTTAGTGTAGTGCGTCACTGGGTCCATGACGTCTTTTGTTTTCAATATCGGTGATGCTCAGTCAACCAGTAGATTATGTATTGAACCCGGTGTCTGCCCTAAGGTTGAACAAATGGAGGGCTATTTCTTTTCATCCTTTTCTTTGCTTTTCTTTTTAATTCTTCAACCCCTTCTTTCTCCTTTCATTTCATTTCTCCTTTTTTATATCATACCTAGGACTTTCTAGTTCTAAACTATGGGATTTGTCCTTGGGTAGATCCCTCCGGCTCTGGCGGATCATAGGATGGTTTTCCTAAACCTTAGTCACCTTATTACTCCATGACTATCCTATGTTGATGCCATTTACCAAAACCTTTGAAAATCTCTCAAAGTGTCGATGATTGTAAAAACATTTTATTGACACCATGAGAGTTTTGCGTTTTTCTGAAAGACTCCCCCTTAACATGTGCTCATATATAGTTAAAGTAAATTTGCACATGCCGGGTAGAGTTGGCACTTTTTATATTGATTGATTTTCAATGAACATGATCATCGCGAGACACGCTTACATCACCAAATGAACTGGCTTGAAATTATTACCCGTCCAGATCACATTCAAGGAAAATCGCTCGAAATCGGTACATTCTACTCAGACACGTCCTTTGCGAGACACGTTTACATCACCAGATGAACTGGCTTGAAATTATTACCCGTCCGGGACATGTCCTTTCCACTACTGACTTTTCCTACCGTCAATTTGAGGGTCAATTCTGAGTCGAGCACTTATGAGATTCCATTTTTCCTTTACTATATTTTAATCATCAGTTATTCTCCCCCTCAAAAATAGCATACTCATGATTTTTTTGAAAAAAACTTTATGATTAAAATATACTGTTTTTGAGTTTTTGGGAAGAATTTCAAGAACTTTTGTTTTTCAGAACAAAGATTATTTTTCAAATACTCCCCCTTGACGAGGGAATACTTGTCCTTATGAGCAGAATGTTTTGAAAAACTTAGAAAACATCCAGGTTTCATTCTACTCATAAGAAAGAAGCTTTCGCTCCTTTGATCAGGATTGAGGCACTGAAGCATACCTCAGGATCCTTTGTTTACAGGTACGGGTTGTGCACTGTTATGTGTACACAAACCATTGTCATATAAGTAATACCATTGAGTTTACTTAGGATGACAGAAAGTGAGAATGTTTGTAATTCTCGCTCATCCTCCCACGTAACTCTCTAGCCTTCTCATCTGCATTCGATATTGAAGTCGGGGATCTTCAGTTGTGGACGCAGAGGTAGAAGCTGTTTGATCTACAAAGAGTTGGGATCTTCAGACTTTGCTTCAAAAAAAAAGTGCACATCGGGGACGCATAACAGTTTCACGTGATCGAGCTTACAATTTTAGTACTACCAGAGAGACGTCCACAGAGATGATCAGTGGTTCAGTTTTGTGATTTTGGTGTACTCGTTTCAACTTTCGCAGGTTGTGAAGTGTGAAGTAGCCTACTTATGTGAGAAGATCATTGCTGATTTCTTGCATGTTACCCCCGAACGGAGTTTCCGCATTAAGCATAATCATTACTGAGTACTAGTCAGATTTCCTTGGTGTGGTTTACAATGTCATCTACAAATTCCGCTGCGTACCTAAAAACTTCAAAAGTTAGAAGACATGTTTACTACATCAAAGTTTCGAATCTGCTGAAGACGGTTGTCAGTTTGGGGGGAAGCTGATTCAGAAACTTCACCAATAAAAAGTATATGAAGAAGCCATTAAAAACATGCAGCATGAATTGGGGGGAAGTTAATCCAGTTCATGTATATTACATCATTTGACTACAAGTGAAGAAAAGTTCTCAAGCCGAGGTACAAGATGAAGACAAAGAATGTCAACTATAGTCATCCTCAGCACTTGAAGAGCTTATGAAGACCTTTCTTTATTTGTATTTGTACTTGTAGGAAACGATGTATGTAATCCCATATGTTGCCACATTGGGGGAAGATTGTTGGGTATGCTTCTCACACCAAAATGTGACAACATATTTGGGATTATATTAGCTTAATTGTAAGGCACAAACACAAGTACTAGAACCGTCATTTATGTAAAGTATTGTGTTTGTTAGCCTATTTAAACCCTCCTAGACTTCACTAGGAGGGTGAAGCTTGTGTGTGTTATTTCACTTTTCCTTATTATCAATAATATCCAGGTTTACATCTCTCTCTCACTATACTTTCTCTTTCTAACATCTAACCATGGAGATGATGTTCTTTCATCTTCCAAGACCTCCCGATTCACAATAAATTTACCAAAACACGATCCATCAATTGGTATCAGAGCTCAATATGCTTGGACTTGGAATGCTGCACGGAGTTGCATGAAATGGCAATGGCACTCTTGGAGTCGCAATACATAGGAATCTTGTTGAGTACGTATCCGTAGTCCATCAGTTGTGATCGCATCCAAATGACTTGAGCACAGCAGGCAGACATGGCTACGTATTCAGATTCTGTTGACGACAGAGATGTGCAATCTTGTTTCTTTGACTGCCAAGAAACGAGCTTGTCACCCAAAAACTGTACTCCTCCAGATGTACTTTTTCGCGTGTCTAAACACCCTTCATGGTCAGCGTCTGAAAAAGCTACAAGTTCAAAGCCAGAATCCTTTGGATACCAGATTCCCAAATTAATGGTTCCCTTTATGTATCTAAGGATTCTTTTAACGGCTGACAAATTCCGCTCAGTTGGTCTAGACTGATATCGGGAGCATAGATACGTGACAAATACAACATCCGGTCTGCTAGCTATGAGATACATGATTGACCCAATGATGCTACGATATTTTGTAGGATCAATGGGTGTCCTATTTATGTTAGCATCTAGCATCGGGGATGAGGAGGACATAGGTGTATTATAGGTGTCATAGCTGGTCATACCATGCTTTTTCAAGATTTGCTGAGCATACTTGGACTGACTAAGGAATATACCACGGGGTAAAACCATTATCATAGTTCACTTAATCCGTCAAAAGGCTAGTTTTGGGTATTGAACCGCAAGATGTGACTACGGGGTTAATTCTTTATTATTTATTTGAGGTTGAAGTGGAATATCACGGGTGCGTGTACTTAGTATCTTGAAGATATCGGGGTTGGTTGGATGCATGATTCTTCGAGATCCTTGTTCGAGCTTATAACCTGACGTCAGACTTGTTCGAGATATCGGGGTTGTTCAAAATGATTAAGACTTGAGTTATCTACTTATACCTGATGTAAGGAGTTACGTTGTTGTGCTCACAGAGTATAGCTATCAATTTAAAGGAGTTACGTTGTAGTGCTCAAGTGTCACACAAAGATGTGGATTATTCAAGATGAATTCATATACAGTAAAGGATGGTTGGATGGGTATATGAATTGACCTATGCTTTAAGGAGTTACGTTGTAGTGCTCAGTATATGTACTTAGTCAGACAATAGTGCAAGTTTACGTCACAAGCTTGGGTTATTTTACTTCAGTCTCAAATCGTAATACTGGGTTCTCCGTGTGAAATGAAACAAGTGCCTTTTGAGAGACACTTGAGTGGCTAGAAGGTTTAGTGTAGTGCGTCACTGGGTCCATGACGTCTTTTGTTTTCAATATCGGTGATGCTCAGTCAACCAGTAGATTATGTATTGAACCCGGTGTCTGCCCTAAGGTTGAACAAATGGAGGGCTATTTCTTTTCATCCTTTTCTTTGCTTTTCTTTTTAATTCTTCAACCCCTTCTTTCTCCTTTCATTTCATTTCTCCTTTTTTATATCATACCTAGGACTTTCTAGTTCTAAACTATGGGATTTGTCCTTGGGTAGATCCCTCTGGCTCTGGCGGATCATAGGATGGTTTTCCTAAACCTTAGTCACCTTATTACTCTATGACTATCCTATGTTGATGCCATTTACCAAAACCTTTGAAAATCTCTCAAAGTGTCGATGATTGTAAAAACATTTTATTGACACCATGAGAGTTTTGCGTTTTTCTGAAAGACTCCCCCTTAACATGTGCTCATATATAGTTAAAGTAAATTTGCACATGCCGGGTAGAGTTGGCACTTTTTATATTGATTGATTTTCAATGAACATGATCATCGCGAGACACGCTTACATCACCAAATGAACTGGCTTGAAATTATTACCCGTCCAGATTACATTCAAGGAAAATCGCTCGAAATCGGTACATTCTACTCAGACACGTCCTTTGCGAGACACGTTTACATCACCAGATGAATTGGCTTGAAATTATTACCCGTCCGGGACATGTCCTTTCGACTACTAACTTTTCCTACCGTCAATTCGAGGGTCAATTCTGAGTCGAGCACTTATGAGATTCCATTTTTCCTTTACCATATTTTAATCATCAGTTATTCTCCCCCTCAAAAATAGCATACTCATGATGTTTTTGAAAAAAACTTTATGATTAAAATATACTATTTTTGAGTTTTAGGGAAGAATTTCAAGAACTTTTGTTTTTTAGAACAAAGATTATTTTTCAAATACTCCCCCTTGACAAGGGAATACTTGTCCTTATGAGCAGAATGTTTTAAAAAACTTAGAAAACATTCAGGTTTCATTCTACTCATAAGAAAGAAGCTTTCGCTCCTTTGATCAGGATTGAGGCACTGAAGCGTACCTCAGGGTCCTTTCTTTACAGGTACGGGTTGTGCACTGTTATGTGTACACAAACCATTGTTATATAAAGGCAAATGATGAGTAAATGACAAAATTGTGACAAGTAATACCATTGAGTTTACTTAGGATGACAGAAAGTGAGAATGTTTTTTAATTCTCGCTCATCCTCCCACGTAACTCTCTAGCCTTCTCATCTGCATTTGATATTAAAGTCGGGGATCTTCAGTTGTGGATGCAGAGGTAGAAGCTGTTTGATCTACAAAGAGTTGGGATCTTCAGACTTTGCTTCAAAAAAAAAAGTGCACATCGGGGACGCATAACAGTTTCACGTGATCGAGCTTACAATTTTAGTACTACCGGAGAGACGTCCGCAGAGATGATCAGTGGTTCAGTTTTGTGATTTTGGTGTACTCGTTTCAACTTTCACAGGTTGTGAAGTGTGAAGTAGCCTACTTATGTGAGAAGATCATTGCTGATTTCTTGCATGTTACCCCCGAACGGAGTTTCCGCATTAACCATAATCATTACTAAGTACTAGTCAGATTTCCTTGGTGTGGTTTACAATGTCATTTACAAATTCTGCTGCGTACCTAAAAACTTCAAAAGTTAGAAGACATGTTTACTACATCAAAGTTTCGAATCTGCTGAAGACGGTTGTCAGTTTGGGGGGAAGCTGATTCAGAAACTTCACCAATAAGAAGTATATGAAGAAGCCGTTAAAAACATGCAGCATGAATTGGGGGGAAGTTAATCCAGTTCATGTATATTACATCATTTGACTACAAGTGAAGAAAAGTTCTCAAGCCGAGGTACAACATGAAGACAAAGAACGTCAACTATAGTCATCCTCAGCACTTGAAGAGCTTATGAAGACCTTTCTTTATTTGTATTTGTACTTGTAGGAAATGATGTAAGTAATCCCATATGTTGCCACATTGGGGGAAGATTGTTGGGTATGCTTCTCACACCAAAATGTGACAACATATTTGGGATTATATTAGCTTAATTGTAAGGCACAAACACAAGGACTAGAACTGTCATTTATGTAAAGTCTTGTGTTTGTTAGCCTATTTAAACCCTCCTAGACTTCACTAGGAGGGTGAAGCTTGTGTGTGTTATTTCACTTTTCCTAATATCCAGGTTTACATCTCTCTCTCACTATACTTTCTCTCTCTAACATCCAACCATGGAGATGATGTTCTTTCATCTTTCAAGACCTCCCGATTCACAATAAATTCACCAAAACACGATCCATCAATTGGTATCAGAGCTCAATATGCTTGGACTTGGAATGCTGCACGGAGTTGCATGAAATGGCAATGGCACTCTTGGAGTCGCAATACATAGGAATATTGTTGAGTACATATCCGTAGTCCATCAGTTGTGATCGCATCCAAATGACTTGAGCATAGCAGGCAGACATGGCTACGTATTCAGATTCTGTTGACGACAGAGATGTGCAATCTTGTTTCTTTGACTGCCAAGAAACGAGCTTGTCACCCAAAAACTGTACTCCTCCAGATGTACTTTTTCGTGTGTCTAAACACCCTGCATGGTCAGCGTCTGAAAAAGCTACAAGTTCAAAGCCAGAATCCTTTGGATACCAGATTCCCAAATTAATGGTTCCTTTTATGTATCTAAGGATTCTTTTAACGGCTGAAAAATGCCGCTCAGTTGGTCTAGACTGGTATCGGGAGCATAGATACGTGGCAAATACAACATCCGGTCTGCTAGCTGTGAGATACATAATTGACCCAATGATGCTACGATATTTTGTAGGATCAATGGGTGTCTTATTTATGTCAGCATCTAGCTTCGGGGATGAGGAGGACATAGGTGTATTATAGGTGTCACAGCTGGTCATACCATGCTTTTTCAGGATTTCCTGAGCATACTTGGACTGACTAAGGAATATACCACGGGGTGATTGATGAACTTGCAGTCCTAAGAAGAACTTCAGTTCACCTATCATGGACATCTCAAAGTTGTTTTTCATCAGTTTTGCAAAAGCATTTGAATATTTTTTATGTGTTGATCCAAAAATTATATCATCGACATAAATTTGTACGATGAGAATGTCCTCCCCGTATTTTTGTATAAACAAAGTCGGGTCCACAGTTCCTTTAGTAAAATGGTTTGCAAGTAAGAAAGCAGATAACTTGTCGTACCATGCCCTTGGGGCTTGTTTAAGGCCGTAAAGGGCTTTCTTTAGCCGATATACGTGATTCGGATGTTCTTGGTCCACGAAGCCATCTGGTTGAGAAACGTACACCTCTTCCCGAAGTTGGCCATTGAGAAATGCAGTCTTCACATCCATTTGGTAGACAGTGATGTTCTTGTGAGCCGCGTAAGCCAGGAACATGCGAACAGCCTCAAGCCTTGCGACTGGAGCAAATGATTCTTCGAAGTCGATTCCTTCTTGTTGACTGAATCCTTTGGCGACCAGGCGGGACTTGTTACGAATCACAGTACCATCTGCATCTAACTTGTTTTTCCAGATCCATTTCAATCCAACGACATAAACCCCATCTGGTCTCTCTACCAGTTCCCAAACTTCTAACCGCTTGAATTGTTCCAACTCCTCTTGCATGGATTCAATCCAGTTGTCATAAGTGAGGGCTTCCTTGATGTTTTTGGGTTCGGCTTGACAAACGGTGAGTGCATAAATGCATGTTTCACCGTCTGTGTGGAGTCTCTGTCTTGTCATGACTGGATTTTCAGGATTACCAACACTACTAGAAATAGGGCTATCCTTGACTCTTTTTTTATGACCCACGCTTCAAGATGACTCGCAAAAATGTGAGTCATAAAAAAAATGTCATAACTTATGAAATCTGAAGGCTAGATGATACGCATATCTCAAATTTTGAAACCCCGCCCACTTTTCACCAAAAAAATTGAAACTAATATCCCTCAATTTTTTTTAGTAGGCCGCCATATATCCTGCATAGCTAAAAAAACGCCAGTCAAAACCCTCTCACAACTCTTCTTCTTCAATTATAGCCTCGGCCGGAAAAAAATTCACCAACAAACCCACAATCGATCTCCCTTCTTCATATTTTTGAAACCCTCTCATCCATCTTACCCTCTTCTCGATCTTTCGACGGAAAACCCACCAAAAACCCCCTCGATAAAGTTCGCCGATTCCGATCTTCTCGGTGAGTTTCCAGGCTCTTTAATTTTTAATTTTTTTTTGTTTATATATATATATATATATATATATATATATATATATATATATATATATATATATATATATATATATATATATTTGTTAAGATCTGTGATTATATGATTTTGATTTAATTGAAATTAGATATAGATTTGATTAATTAAAAGTATTAATTTTGTTTGGAATTATTATAGAATCAAAATGGAACCCATGGATATTTGTTGGTAAAGCTAAAGAGGATGCCTCCTTACCCAAAGGTTTGTATGTATAATTTCTTTTATCTATATCTATATATATACGTATATATATTTATATATTTATTTATTTATATTGTATGGATATTAGACCTATTTTGTGTGTGTTTTTTGCTTCTTTTTTTTAATATAATTATTTTTTTGGATAATTTACATGATGTATAGATGTTTAAATGGATTAATTTTATGCTTTGCTTCTTTCTGGCTCTGCTTGAAGTGTCCTGTTGATAATTAAGTTTATGCGCAACTGTAGCTAAGTTGATGTGTAATATGCTGCAACTTTTCATCGATTGTTTGGTTATGGAATTTCCATAGCTTATGCTGCTGTTGTTGATATCAATGAACGTAAGTTGTTAATCGTGGTAAGCCATTTAATATGGTTGTTAAGGTTGATTCTTGTATTAACTATTATTCGCTTGATGTTCATGCTGCTTTATTCGGCTGAAATTTTTGTCAATTATTGATGCCTTGCCTCACCTTGTTGCATGGACAACAACCCCATGGACGCTCCCAAGTAATCTTGCACTTTTGTGACCATGTATTGGAGTATTTTGTCTATTTTGCAATTGTGATCATGTAATGCATTTGGTATCATCGTGTTCTTCGAAATCGTTACATGCTAGTATTTCCTTTAATTATGGCTTTACTGATGAAACTTGCTTAAACCTGCTAAACTGATCCTGGCTTTACCAGTGTTTGTAACTATCCCACTTCATTGTAGAAATAACCTAATATTTGACTATTCTTTTTCATTTCCAGGATTCAACCATAGCCTTGAAAACGATGACTAATGAATTGACTAATCTTTGTACAGAATAGTCCTGCTACAGCCTATATCGCATAACAACTGCAGATGCTATAATGGCGAATGTTCCACCTTTTCAACCGTTAGGGTATCCTCAGGGGATGTATGATTATGCATATCAAAATGTGGGTGAAGTTTCAGCAAGGCCACCTGAGAAAGAAGTAACCACACTATTGATACGTCATCTTCCTGAGGCTATTCCTCATGATACTCTCACTCGGCTCTTTTCTCATTATGGCGCTTCTTGTGTTCGTCCATGTACCACTGGAAGGTAATAAGCAAGTATGATTCACATCAATACTTGTCTGCATTTCAGGTCTACTTAATTTAATTACTTAGTCAACCCACATTTTTTTGTACTTTATTGCAAACTGTTGGTGCTCTCAATGTGGTTAAGTAACCTTTGGTCAAGTTTGTTCACAAACTTAAAAAGTAATGGTGTGCATTTTATTTTTGAGAATATTGATTGTTGTTGTGAGGTTTAACGTCAGTTATGGTAATGTTACTATGCTTTAGTTTAAGTAGTCATAAGTAATAGATTCAATGAAATCTTGGTTAAGCACAGGACTGATTTGAGTAACCTGTTGAGCTTGTTATCGGTCTAATTAGTTGGTTGACAATTTGTTTGCATGTCTTTAAAGTACAGTCAGAAGGCAATTGATGTTTGTGATTTAAAACTAATTCTGTTTACGTGGCCCTGTTTGATTAGAAAGTTGGATAACTGGTGTTAGAGGTACATACTCAGATTGTTTTGTGGTCAAGTAGCCATTTTAGAGCTTAGTGTCATTATTCAAATACCCTTAGATGATTATGATGGTCCGTTTGATGATGTTTTGACTAAATGATTAATCTGACTTGATTCAATTTGGTTCACTGATATAGATAAGAGTACATGTAAATGATAATTTATATTCTCAGAAATGCAGCAGGATGATATAGTAAGCTTGTGCATCATTGATAAAAGATAATGACTTTTTCCTGCTGACTTGTAGACGGAAGAAAAGCAAGTTCAAAAGTACTCGCCTCTTGTTGAGAGCCCGTTAGTGTCAGAGAACAATGTATCCACTGCAAAATTCAAAACAATTCCGGATATTTGAAGGTCCTCAGCAGAAAAGTTTGGTGATCGGATTGCATTGGTGGATCCACATCATGACCCTCCTACTAATATGACCTACAAGCAGGTCTTCTTCTCTTTTCCACTTCTTTTTCCATCTTTTTCGTTTTTGATATTCCAATATTAACTGTTGGCCTGCAGAAGAAGATATATAATTAACCTTTAGTCTTTATTTTGATATTTGCAGGTGGAGCAGGACGTTTTGGATTTTTCCGAAGGTTTACGAGTTATTGGAATCAAGCCAACTGAAAAGATAGCACTGTTTGCTGACAACTCGTGTCGTTGGCTTATCGCTGATCAAGGTAGTTTGCATTCATCTTTGAGGTCTTGTTTGACATGATTCAATCAACTGATCCAAATTCAGTGTATAGTTAGCTCCTGTATCAAACTAACTTGTGAATTACTATCGATATGTAATTTTTTGTCGTTAATTAACTTGTGACTTATCGTGAATTAGTACTTGAATTAACCTCATTGTTTTGATATATATATATATATATATATATATATATATATATATATATATATATATATATATATATATATATATATATATATATATATATATATATATACTAGACTTCAAAGCCCGCCCGATGGGCGGGCATGACTTGTAATTATAATTTGGATGGTTTTAGTTATTCTAAAATTATTTTTAAGGACGTTTGTTTTATTTTATTTTTTTAATATCATAATTATAAGATGCTAGATGGTGTCAGTTAGTGGGAAATTATTTTTAAGGACGGGTTTTTTTTTTTTTTCTTATGGTATTAGTTTACTTGTGATAGGCGACTTCTTTAATAAACAGTGATTAGTTTCACACAACTTTCTACACCTCTAAATGATGTTATGTGATCATCATCATAACTACCTAGTTTCAGTTACGTCCAGTTTCCCATAATAAGGCTCCATTTCTTGTCACCACAAAAATTTATCACTAAAATATAATATATTAAGGTTGGTGAACCATGTCATCCTATTTCCTCTCTTTCATTCTATAAATATGGTTCAAGATATGAGCTAAAGAGACCAAATATAAAAAGAAGTGTATAATAGAAACAATGGTTTTTGTTATCTGGGCAATATGCTTATGTCTATAAACTCAGAAGGTCAGCAAAGGTATGGGGAATTAGTTATACGCTCTAGCGATAGGATGGAATGGATATGTGTACTACTTAGGATATCATTTTATGATACCATAGTGTGGTTAGTACTTATATGATGGTTGTCAACACTCATTTTTACACACACTAAGTTCAGTGTCCATGAGATGAAATTTGCTTAAGATTTAATCAATATTACACAAGATAGCCGCATGAAGACAAGAACAGGAGACTAACATCATTTACTAAGTGAAGATTTCAATAGTCGTTTAAGCTTTGAATCTCGATAAGTAATGTGAGCAGCCTTACAATCTGTTCGCTTATATATAACCTGAAATATCACAAGTCAACAACCAAAGAAGAAACGTTTCTAACATCAACATACATTTTAATTATTAAAGATAAACAGTTTTACAAAAACATTCAGAGGTTGTTTGAGATTGCTTATTTAGGTGCTAAACTGCTAATATGTTTATATGTATCTATACAATGAAGCCTTTTTAATAAGCAAAAAATGTTTGACACCTGCATTGACACCTAATTATAAGTATCTTCATCAATTATACATGGAAGGTCAAGGTTGCATTCTTCTACTTGACAGCGTTGGGACTGCGAACTAAGGTAAGACGCTCTAGATCTTTTTATCATGGGAGATGCTGTAGGAAACATTGGCACGGATGCTGCAGCTGTCTTGTTATTACAGCTTGACGTACTCGCATGCCTTCCAAGCTTTAAACCAATCATCGCTTAACCAGATATCACCGAAGTGACTTCAATCATGTTGGAGAAGCTCCCATTGTCCTCTACCCAAGAAGACTCTTCCTTTTCTAAAAATTCTTTAGGAAGATCATCAAACACTTTAAAATTTTTGACTACTCCTTTAGACGAAGAATCCGCTGAAGCTGAGAAGGCGAAATCAACATTGTCTGCGACCACATTTTCTTGGCTGGAGAACTACAAATTCTTTGGGACTTCTATCTCTTAGTTGTTGTACATGGCTAAGTTCTCCGAGTCCCAGTCAGTGGGCGTATTCAAATTCCAATCCATTAGACGAATTGACTCAAAGCTCAGTATGATGTCTTAACGCTAAATGCTCCATGCATTTTTTAAACACTGAATCCAGCCTGTCATTTAGCACGTACAAACATATACCTGTATCATAGCACAGAAACACATCAGCATATGTGATTTTCACCGGCAAACATTGCCATCACACGTTACATGAACATAAATATTTTCTTACAAGTTAAAGCGGTCTTCGTATATTATGAAATTCACAGCAAGCCCCAGATGTCCAAATCTTCCAGAACGACCCACCTACAATCAGAAGGTAAACATATCTCATTCAATGAACATTCATACGCTGATGACTATCATGTAGATAGAAGTTCAACTCACCCTGAGCAAATAAACAATGAATCACCGCCTCCCTTTGCCTCCAGTGAGCCTCTTCCCTGCGCCTCTCCACTTCCTTTTTCCTTCAAAGCTCCTCCTACCTTTCTTGGCTTTCTAGAGCTTTTCTTCCATCGTACATTTCTCAGCCTCAGTTTCCTTCTTAACAGTATCGGCTTTCTTTTCAGCCTTGACCCGGATTTCTTTTCTTCCTTGACCCGAGAAACGTGTTCTTCTGCCAATTGTTGCTCAAGTTTTAAAGTGGTTTGCTTAAGCTTGGACTCAACCTATAGTCCAATAATGCGAAAAATATGCAATATTAATCGTTAGTATGCAAAACATAATCAAATTTTAAAAACATAAAGCCATAAAGGTGTAATGATACCATATCAAACACTCGCTTTAATTTCTTGTTATGCATCGATATCTCCTGGTCTTCAAGTTCCTTTGTTTGATTCTGTCAGAGAAATTACTGTTGACGTTACAATTACGTGATCTCGTCATAATAGATTAAGTGTTAAAATTGTAATAAAAAAGGAAATTTTTGAATGATAATAAATTTCACCTTCACTTCAGTAAATATCTCATTTGTATATGGCTTTCCACCATTCTTTCTCGACACCACATCTACAACAAATAGTAGTTTTTGTACTTTATTCGATCTTACGGTTTCATTTTTTATCTTGTTATCAAAAAGAACACAACGATGATTACACAGGCTAAGAGTTTCTTGAAACAATAATCAAACTCCAATTAATTATATTAACTTAGATAATTCAAGGAGACCTACTCGTGTAAGATTAAACTAAATGCACACACAACTTTGTAACCTTTAATGCTTTGGGAGAGTGATGTAGGAAATCTTCTAAACTATCACCATCGTCATCCAGTTCATCCCCACGCACCAGTGAATACTACTATCATGTAATCATAAAGTATATGTTTTAAGTGCTAAGAATTCAGAAATTTATACAGGTTATTTTAATTTCAACTGGTTAATTTGACCTCATAGAAATCAAACTATATTGTTTCAGGCATTTGTGGTTATCACCAGATAGTATTATACATGAGACCGCCAAACTGATATAACAACCAACTTAAGATGTAACTGATATAACAACCAATTTAGTACTATACATAGTAATAAACTTCATGTTAAGACTATTAAAGTAAAGAGATTGATTCAGGTACTGAAAGTTTAAATAGAATGGAGAGTTGAGATGTAGTTGCAAGTACCATATTACTTGATCATTATCTCAACTGTCCAGATAATCATTTTAGATGGATGTTCAAAGAAAACATAACTCATTTTCACAACATTAATTATAGTAAGTTTGGCTAATGAACACAGAACTCACCCTCTTTGCAAGCTTTGTAGCCTTTCCTTCAAATGGCTTTTGTCTTCACATTACGGTGTTTTAAGTGCTAAGAATTCAGAAATTCACATTAGAGGTTACACTAAACTCAAAGCAAGTCGTAACTTGCAAGTCATGTAGAAAACAACAAAGCAAGCGTGTCATCTTTCTATATGAGTGTGGCAGAGGTTAGACTTCTAACAATTACCTTGTCGGTATATCCAGCCTTAGCAATTGCTGTCTTGAGCAATTCAAGACCTTCCATGTTTTCCTGAAGTTCACAAACACAAGTTCATGTTAGAAACACTTCAAAAAGTAGAAAAAAAATAACACATGCAAACTTGAACACGTGTTTAACCTGAATGTAGGAGCAAAGCCACCTTCATCACCAACGTTAGTTGCATCTTGTCCGTATTTCTGCTTGATCACAGACTAATATGTCATTGATACAAACTAATTAAATATGTTGGCATATGTCACTCATAAACTTATAGTTATATTGAACCTATTCCTGTAAAGTTTCCATTGACAGTGGTGAAGCAGAAGTGTGGTAATACATTTCATGTCCATGTTCGCCAATGCCCCTTGGAGAGCAACAAAAACCTATAAATTGGTCAGGAAAAGATCACATTAACCACTGCCATTTACATATTTCCATTTTACTCATAATAATATAAACATGATAACTAATGCTATTTAAAATCGATAAATTTGTAAATTCAACGATCGCAATTAAGCATCTAATTTGGATGGAAATAGGCAAGGATGAGCAGAAGACCTCTTGTTGGATACTCAACTGACAGCAGCAAGTGGAACCTCCGCATGCAGCCTGCATAACCCAACTAATCGACCTGCAATATCCGAACCTGAATACACCTATACCAGAGATACAAGCTTATTAGGGTCGAGTATCGGGTAAGATTTTCCAAGCTCAAAATCCAATTAACCCGACCTGCTTGTAAATGTTTCTTTAGTGGGTTTATGAGCTTATGGTTATCAATTTCTGTAGCAAGTTCCCTTAAAAATTTTACAATGTATATAAACTTAGCAAACATACGGGGACGACAACCACGTTGCTTGTTCTGAATTATAACGTTGAACATTCAGTTTTAACAAAGATAGGTAATACCATTTTCGTAGTAAAAAAAACTTGAAACATGTAAAAAGATTTAAATCACTTATGATGAATAATCATCATTGCAGTTAGATGTCGAAGCCCGCCCGATGGGCAAAGAATAATCATCATTGCCTTGTCAAGTTTTTTAGGGCCACGGGACATGACCTAACTGCATGTAATAGAAAAAAAAAAAAAAAAAAAAAAAAAAAAAAAAAAAAAAAAAAATAAAAAAAATGTTCTACGAAGCAATTCTAGCAAGTAACTGAACACACAGATTACTCGTTCATATAAATATCCTTATTCGTTAAAAAAGTGACCAACCTGAGTCTTCCCAAGGCGACAATCAAGGTCGACTTCATAATCCTTGTGCGCCAACAGTTTCCTTTGCACTGGTGGACCTTTCACATAAACAAAACGAAAAGGCAGTATAAAAGTTGGATGGAGAGGATAAGAAGAATACACTTGGCATGTATGTATCAGGTACAGAAGTGAATAAAATAACAAACAGAAAAAAATACATAAAAAAGGAAGCACCTTTTTCCCTCGTATGTGCACTTCAACCATTGTTTCCACAGGGACGGCTATCAGGGAATGCAGTAGTAACAGGAATGTTATAGATGCCTTTAACCCATCGTAGGCTCAAATCATAGGCAGCTCGTTAAGACTTCATAACGTTCCTTCAAGTGATTGTTTCTTCGTACCTAAATGCTTAAGACATCAGAAAAACAAACATTATGGCTACATGGGGTAATTTTATATTTAGTTTTATGCTTTATACCTGTTCATGTAGCACTATACAACGATAGCATGTCCCTATGGGTATTTGAGTACAGAAGGCCTGTGTCACAGCATCAAAAGTATCCTAATCTGTTACTAACCCAAAGGATAAACACAACTAAAAAATACCTGGCTCACCAACAAACAACATTCGGCAAACAACATTCTCTAAGGACTGTAGCAACAATAGTAGGTGATGGCATGGACCAATGAACAGACGGGAAGCTGGTTACATAAAGAAAAATTATACGTGACCATCTATATCATCTGTTTGCCTTAATGGGAGCTGCTTTTAAGTATATAGCTCGATAACATTGATGATGGGAGCAAATGTTGACTTTTTTGTTCTGTTGATTTTGAGCATATAAATTGGTGCTCTGATATGAGTTTTTGTGCTAGAAATAGTGGTGATTCTGTGATTTATCAGAGTCCAAGGTCCACCACGAAAGTTCCTATTTAGGTAAATATTAAGCTCTCTGTAATCCTTACATTTCAAAAACATGAACTGTAAGCACAGTAAAACATCTAAATATCAGACATTGACATGAAGTAAATTAAATCTCAATGATCCTCCAAGTAAAATAAATATTCAACTCAAGCTCATCACAAAATTATGAAACCAGATATCTCAACAACCCATTTCAATATTGTTAATATACCAATGTATTGAATTTTTACCTAAAATCATAACTTTTTTTTGTAAGCCATCCTTTAAGCAATCCCACATGACTATTAAATCTAATTACATTATAAAAATAGTAAAATCAAGCATCTGAAAATTAGACTAATGTATTAATCTTCTGCTAAAAGATCAAGACATTCATATACTACTAATGTACTTATTGTTTCCGTATAACAGGTATATTGGATTCAGAAGTTCTCTAGTCTCGATTAAAAGTGTGACTATAATAGATAATAAATAGTCTCGATGCAAAATCGTGAGTATAACATATATAACAAAATCATCTAGTTATATCAATATAAGAGGTATATTGGACTCATAAATTCTATAAAAATTGTAGTATTTTAATAAGTCGAATTCAAGAATTTATATGTGTTTACCAGCTTCTGTTGCGTTTCACTTGCCTTTGTAGCTATACTCTTCACTCATTCATTGTTTGCTCACTTATGAAGCCGGTTCTCCTTCCCAAACCAATTACTAAGCTCATCAAACATGGACTCATAATAGCAAATAATATTATTGGCAACATGATAATGAGATTGGAGGCTGCTGGTGAATTTGTTTGGGTCTTTTTTGTTTCGGATTTGTGTTTTAGGTTTTGTGTGTGTTTTTGTTCCGGATTTGTGTTTTTGTTCCTGGAAAAAATATTTGTTTGGGTCTTTTTTGTTCCGGATTTGTGTTTTAGGTTTTGTGTGTGTTTTTGTTCCGGATTCGTGTTTTTGTTCCTGGAAAAAATATACATATAATAATTTAATTTTATGTCTAATCTATTCCTTAAATATCTTAACAATATCAATTATTTAAGCATGACTTAATTAGTTTGTATTGTAAATCATAAAAACTGGCTTGGTCTAGTGGTTGAAACATTTGTATGTGGATTAAATGACTCAGGTTCGATTCTTGCAAATGTCAAATTTTTAATTAATCCGAATTTTAATTGCCTAAAATAATGCTTAGGTGGACTAAATGTGATGACATACATGGCAATGACGTGGACTTATGTGGCATTATCTACGTGTAACGCCTCCTGTTATATATAATGTAGATATATATATATATATATATATATATATATATATATATATATATATATATATATATATATAGGGGAGCGTTATTGTGGTGTACAAGCTTAAAATAAATAAAATAGGTACACATGTGGACCGTTGGATCAAACTTGATAGATGAGATTAGATATTAAATAGATGAGTGGCACAATTGTAATTAAGTGAAAGACACATGGCTTTTGTGTAACATATTTTTTTATAATAGGATTTCGTATATCTTCATCAATTATTCATTTGACAGATCCAAACAATGGAGACCACTTCACACCTCATACGTATGGCTGAAGAACTCAAATGCCCCGTCTGGTACACACTAATTCAATTCGTTTCATTTTTCGATCTCTCGATTTATTAATTATTAATTGTTTTTATTTATTTGCAGTTTGAGTCTTTTGAAGTCTGCGGTTTCGCTTACGTGTAATCACATCTTTTGCAAGTAAGCTTGTTTATTGTATGCTTGGATTTTATTTCATAGAATAAGATATTTATTTCCTTGTTTTATGATTAATTTTCAGTGTTTGTATTGAGAAATCGATGAAGTCCGACTCGACGTGTCCTGTTTGCAAAGTTCCTTATCGCCGAAGAGGTATTTCTTATTTATATTTAGTTTTATTAGAATTTGTATTAGAATTAGATCTTCAAATTGATACTGTATCATATTGTAGTAGTAATGAATACAGAAGCTTTTGTATTAGAGGGTGTTTGGAATTGCTATTAAGAAAAGAGAGGGTGTTTGGGATTGTATTTTGGGACTAAGTAATGCTTTTGTAAAACACAAGTAATCATAGAGAAGTGTTTGACAAGCTGTTAGAAGAAAGTGCCTATCAGATGAAACGCAATTTCGAAACTCAACATGTCTCTAGTTTTTTTGCAAATTCATAACAACGCAATCCCAAACACCCCGTTTGTTTCTCATGTTTTATTATACAAGATTGGGCTGTGGGAAAATAAGATGCCTTGTTTCTTATTGTTTTTTGGTTGTTATATAATCTGTTACATATTATCATCTAGAGTTGTTAATTGTCAATATTTTCATTGAGGTGTGCTGAAATTTCTTATGTTTCAGAGGTACGTCCCGCGCCTCACATGGATACTTTGGTGAGCATTTACAAAAGCATGGATGTTTCAGAGGTACGTCCCGCGCCTCAATAAAGATTGTTTTTGTTAACAAATGCTTTTGTTAAGGGACTTTACCTGTGTATTAGTAGTGGTATGATTATGCTTATGAAAGTTCAGTAGCATTTATTCAGTCAATAAAGATTATGCTTATGAAAGTTCAGTAGCATTTACCTGTGTATTAGTAGTGGCATGATTATGTGTATAAGTTGAAGTCATATATTGTGTATTGGTTATTAGGTGTTTTGAAATAAACAACTTATAGTTGTTGTGTGTTGTAGCTACTTAGATATAATGGTGTATTAGCTACATATAATTATTTTTGTGTATTAGCTACGTATTGATGTTTTTAAATATAAGCTATTAGGTGAGTATGTGTGCTAGTTAATTACGTGTATTAGATGGAATAAACCTATGTGTGTGTAATGATGTTTTTAATGATGTGCTAGTTATTGGTTGATTAAGTGTGTAAGTTGAAGTATTAGATTGTGTATGGTGTATTAGCTACATATAGGTGTTTTTATGTATTAGCTACGTACTGATGTTTTTAAATGTGCTGTCTAGTATTATTGTTGATATTAATAGTTATCTATGGCGATAGAACTGTGTTTGAAGATGATTGTTACAAGACTTGTTAATATGTATGTCCAGAGAATGACTGTCATCACACATCTGTTTTGTTAGCGAGTGGTTTCAGTGTTAGATGTTTATAACTTGTAGTGTATATAAATGCATCTTATTAACTGAGCAGTTAGTTCAAATTGTTTTTTATTCTTGAAAAATCCTATGAAAGCATCTTAATAGAGGAAAATATATTTTCATTGGATGTTATTTTGACTTGGTTTTACGATTGCGTATTGTCTTTTATTGCGTATTGTCTTGCAAAAAGAACGAGTTATTTTTCCAGTATTGTCTTTTATTGCGTATTGTCTTGCAAAAAGAACGAGTTATTTTTCTGTGGAAGTCATTGCTGCAGCTTTTGCATCTGAATATCCGTATTTGTGCTCTAGTGTTTGTTGACATATGTTGTGATTAAAGCCATCATAGATATCTAGCTTTTGTCACGTTTGCTTGCTTTTTTTCTGGTGTATTTAACTTTTGAGTTATCAGTTAAATGTTCTTTGAATTGGTTACACAAGGAGAATCTATTATTTGCTAAAGTTATTATCTTGATGAACAGGGGCTGATGTAAATTTGAAAAATGAAGGCGGATGCACTGCTCTCCACTATGTTGCCAGCAAGGGTTGGGTGGAAGTTGCTGAAATTCTGCTTTCGAAAGGTGCAAAGGTCAATTCGAAGGACAAGGTTTGTAACTTAATACTGTTATCTAACGTTTTCGACTTAAAAAACCTCATTGTTTATCTTTTCTTTTTGGCTGCTAACTGTTTGGTGTTCTACCAATACAGGTTGGCTGCACTCCCCTGCACCGTGCGGCAAGTACAGGGAAATCTGAGTTGTGTGAACTTTTCATCGAGGAAGGTGCAGATATTGATGCTGTTGATAGAGCAGGACAAACTCCTTTGATGAGTGCAGTAATATGCTATAATAAAGAGGTAGACACACAACTTATCAGTAGATTGCATGCATTAAATCTATATAATCTTCTCACAACCACAATCATCTTCGTGTTCGCTAGTGCCAACTTGCTAACATGTTACTTTTGTTTGGTTCGACTAATAATATGACCAAATGGTTGTGGAGATCAAGTTCATTTTGCATGTTCCTAATATACAGGAGTAAATTTGAGGGCTTTATCATCGACCATTGTGAAAATGCTATTAATACTTTGTTCTTTTTGGGGTGAAACAGGTAGCTCTTCTACTTATCAGACATGGTGCAGATGTTGATGTGGAAGACAAGGAAGGATACACTGTTCTTGGTAGAGCATCAGAGGAATTTAGACCAATACTAATAGACGCTGCCAAGGCCATGCTTGAAGGATGAATGTTCCTTCATGGCATGCTTATTAGTGTTTCCATATTGTGTTGTGTCCTGTTTAGAGCAAAACGTTGTAATGTTATTGGGATTTTTACTCTTGAAATTCTGGTTTTGCATAACAATATCCAAGTCCTTCTTTTTGATAATTTAGATTCTTGACACAAATAGTGAGAGATCAGTCAGAAAATGCGCAAATTGCTGTGTTTCGGACCATGGAGTTTTGAGTAATAGAAATTTAGAATAAAAAAAAAAGAGATACAGTTTTATGGTTGACTTTTTAAGGTCAAACATCTTATTTTTCATGCTATACAGAAATACATTTGTTTAGTTATATATGCATGCATTTTAGATTCATGTTCTGATGTTCAATCAGAAATGGTGTCAAATTCTTATGTTATTGTTTTTTTTATATAAGTTTCTCTAGCAAGTCTTAGTTTAGTGCAGCAGTTGGGCTGTTTGGTAGAGAGTTTAGTGCAGCAGTAGGGGCTGTTTGGTAGAGGGCTGGTACTCATCACTACACATAAACAATAAGGTTAACAGAATTTGAGAATAGTGCAGCAGTAGGGGCTGTTTGGTAGAGAGCTAGTTCCATGGAATTATTGAGAATGAAAAAAAAAAAAAAAAAAAAAAAAAAACGTATTAAACATAATAATTTGTAAGGATTGTGGGGCATTTAAGAAGGGATTACATTGGCAAAAGCACATGACAAAGATTACTATAATACCCTTAAATTAAATATCTTATCAATTAATATTATTATCTAATTAATTAATATTATTTATTTTGATCTCATCTATCAAGGTTGATCAAACGGTCCACATTTGTACCTATTTTATATATTTTAAGCTTGTACACCACATGAACGCACTTATATATATATATATATATATATATATATATATATATATATATATATATATATGAAATGCGTTATTTTGATATTTGTGTTTTTAATTTTGTATTATCAGGTTTTTAATTGTCATTTAATAGAAAATTAGGAACTGAAAAAAATTAATTTAAAAAAAAATTAGGTTATGACACGCAAAAAGGAGTGTCATAAAACGTGAGTCATAAATGCGCGTCATAGAGGGATGACGCACAAATGCGAGTCATGAAGCTTTATGACGGGTCCATCCTTGACTCGCATTTGCGCGTCATAAGGCCTCTTCTTGACTCGCATTTGGAGTCAAGAATAGCTGTTTTTCTAGTAGTGCAATGATATTTACTAAGGGATGATCCTTTGTCCATTTATGAGTGGATGGATAGTGTTGATAACTGTGGTGCAGGTTTGACGGTTCCGAATTGCGTGAAGAAGATTCTGCAATATCAGGAATGGTTGGTGCAGGTGCAAATGGATTAAAGAATACATCTCCGTCATAACCTGATGGTGTGGGTACTTCAACAGAATTGTGGTGGGGGGAATCTTCAGCTGGAGGTGTAGAGGTTGAAGATGTTTGATCTACTGACGATGATGGTTCTGGTTGAGGTGCGTCATCAGCAACTACTGTGGAAGTGGTTGCAGGTGTATCAGGTGCTTGATTGTGCAGATGTCAGACACACATATGACACAGAGCCCATATTTGACGAAGAGCCAATGGCTGAGGTACAATCAATTGTCAATAATAGTATGTCTGCTCATGATCGCCAACTTACTGAACAACCTGAATTCAGAAATGAAGGAGGGGTTGATTAGAATGTTGACGAACATCTTGGCAAACAATCTTTGCCTGATCCATTAAATGAAAACAAACCAAATGTTCCATCAAATCAAGCTCTCGAGTTTGAAAATGCTTGTCTCAAAAAGACCATTGCCCAGTTTCAAAAAGATTTTTCAAAACTAGAGGCACATTGCATCTCACTTGAACTTAAACTGCAAAACGAATCTCTAACTTCGGGCAACAATGGTAAATCTGTGAAAGAAGAAAGTAAACGTATGGATACATTAGTTAAAGAAAATGAGTTGTTGAAAGTTCAAATTTAAGCAAAGGTGTTTGCACATGCTGCATTGCAAAACAAGTTAAGAAGATTGACTGGCCAAAGTGTGGATACTAAGTTTGCAAAACCATCAATCTTGGGGAAACCGCCTCTACAACCTATCAGAAAACAATCAGTGGTTAGACAACCAACTGCATTTAAATCTGAACGACCTAAATATTCAAAATCTCGGTTTGCCTCCCAAGTTGTTGAGAATAATGATTTGACAAAACCAGTCACTCCACATTCTTGGCCTAAGAAAAATGCATCTGTCTCTGCTAAACCTCAACAAGTGTTTATACCTGGCTCATCTAGGATTAGTTCAAAAACAGTTTCTAAAGTGAGCATTAAAAGTAAAGAGTCTTATGGCATAAATGACATGTACAAGAACTATAATCTAGAAAAAGCTAGGAAAAAGGCACTACTTCATAAGGACGGTATTCTAGGTTCAAAACCTTTTGTGATGCCTTCCATTGTTTTACAGAACACTGCTTGTAGTAGCAAACCAAAACCTATGAGCACTCAACAAACAAATAGGAATTGGCTAGCATCTAAGAGTAGTTACAATGTCTGTGTGTCAAAATATCTTCAAGAAGTGAATTCACGTGCAAAGGCACAATCGACTAAGACAATCAAACCAAACAAACCTATTGAACCAAAAAAAAGATACAGAAACCTAAAAAGTGGATCAATATAGGACGTAGGTTTTCTCAACTAAGTGATGCTCCCATATTTCATTCCGCTGCATCTAGAAGGAAAACGTCACCTAGATCTAACCTTAGGTGGGTTCCCACGGGTAGAATCTTCAAAACGATTGGTCTTAGGTGGATTCCTACTGGTAAGATTTTAGACATTTGCACCAAAACACATGTGAACTCCACAGCATTTATCCCTGAGACGGGATAGCAAACCATTGGAATCGTGTGTTCAGGTGTCAAGAAGATAATTGACACTACAACTTTATGCTTCTAACATCTGGAACCCAATTTCACTTGGGGATCCATATTCTCTGTTTTTGTCTCTTCCTACTTTCTTTGCAGATATGACAATGGCTTCGGAACAACTCAGTTTCGGACCCGATCTTAATGTCATGGCTTCTGAGCAAAACCGCTTAGAACCCGTACACAACCGTCTAAATTTTCCTGAATCTTTAGCTGAACCATTACCGTTCAATAGCTCTATTTCCAGATGGATCTGCATTCAAGGGGAAGAAATGTGCACATCGGGGACGCATAACAGTTTCAAGTGATCGAGCTTACAATTTTAGTACTACCGGAGAGACGTCCGCAGAGATGATCAGTGGTTCAGTTTTGTGATTTTGGTGTACTCGTTTCAACTTTCGCAAGTTGTGAAGTGTGAAGTAGCCTACTTATGTGAGAAGATCATTGCTGATTTCTTGCATGTTACCCCCGAACGGAGTTTCCGCATTAAGCATAATCGTTACTGAGTACTAGTCAGATTTGCTTGGTGTGGTTTACGATGTCATCTACAAATTCCGCTGCATACCTAAAACCTTCAAAAGTTAGAAGACATGTTAACTACATCAAAGTTTCGAATCTGCTGAAGACGGTTGTCAGTTTGGGGGGAAGCTGATTCAGAAACTTTTCCAAAAGGGAGTATATAAAGAAGCCACTCAAGACATGCAGCATGAATTGGGGGGAAGTTAATCCAGTTCATGTATATTACATCATTTGTCTACAAGTGAAGAAAAGTTCTCAAGCCGAGGTACAAGAGGAAGACAAAGAGCATCAACTGTTGTCATCCTCAGCACTTGAAGAGCTTATGAAGACCTTTCTTTATTTGTTTTTGTACTTGTAGGAAATGATGTAAGTAATCCTATTTGTTGCCACATTGGAGGAAGATTGTTGGGTATGCTTCTCGCACGAAAAATGTGACAACATATTTGGGATTACATTAGTTATCTTATTAGACTCAAACACATGGACTGAAATCGTCATTATTGTAAAGTCATGTGTTTGGCCCTATAAATACCCTCATAGACTTCACTAGGAGGGTGAGCTTTGTTTGAGTCTTTTTCACCTTTCATATTATCAATAAAAATCAGACTTTGCTTCTCTCTCTCTCTACACTTTCCCTCACTAAACCTTTACCATGAAGATGATCTTCTTTCATCTTCCTAGACCTCCCGATTCATAATATAATCACCAAAACACGATCCATCAGTGTTGTGTAGTTGTAATAAGTAGATCGAAGTGTAAGTAAGTAGTTGTGTTGTAAAGAAGTAGTGTAGAAGTTGTGAAGCCATCGCGAAGAAGTCGTAAAGTAGCCGTGAAGAAGTTGTGAAAAAGTTGTGAAGCCGTTGTGAAGAAGTTGTGAATAAGTTGTGTAGAAGTTGTGAGATTGGTTCTAGCTACGATTAGGACTCGACATCTAGCTTTGTGTCGTTAAATTGGTGTAAGAAAAAGTGTGTAAGGTTTCTCCGCCACAAGGGATTTTGTTGACATAGTGAAGTGAACTCTCGAGAAGGTGACTCAAGGAGTGGAGTAGGGCAAGGAAGGTGTCCTTGTAGCCGCATGATACGTGGTTTTGCGACCTTACAACATGTTTTACCTCTCGAGGGATCTCAAGAGGCTTACAACCCCACCAGGCAGTGTACCTGACCGATGTAGTATAGTGTAGTGGTAAGTACGGGGGATTGATCGTTCTCCACAGGGAATAGTGTCATTAGGATTGAAAAACTACTCTAATAGGTCTAAGGGTGAGGGAAGATTCTTTTTGTATTTTTGTATTTTTATGAAAGCAAGTAAAATCTCGGATTTGAAAGAGTGGGCGGAATTAGTTGCTAGTCAACTAACCCAAAAAACTACAAATGCAAATAAAATAAAATAACTGAAAATGAAAAGGTTGTGAAACTTATGTGGAGAGAAATGTGTTTACTTAGATTTCCTTACTCCCTAACTATCTTTTACCGGTTGATTAGTGTGTATTAATTGCGTGGACGACGGGTGTATTCCTTAATACCAATCGTGGGGTGGCGTACATACTTCCCCAACTCTACAAGCTCCTACTTCACTCCTATATCGAGCCGGCTAAGAAGCTCCTAACATGGGATCACTAGAATTCGCTCATGCATTAAATACAACCATAAAAACCTTAGTACGCATTGGTTCATGTTTCTTAAGACGTTCAAGCAAGTTACCGTATAGGAAGTTAGCCAGTTTTCTTAAGCCTAACATCGATGAACAATCATCCAATACAATCAATAACACACTAATAACCAATAATCAATAGTTAGGTTTCATTAGATCTAAGCAAACACAAGATAAATCTAGCCTAACATGTTAATCAAAAGACAAGAACAAGATATAATCAAACAACACATAGACATATTGATTGATTAAATGAATACTTATCTTCAATTAAACATAGGAGATCCAAGGGTATGAAAACCCTTAAAAATGGCAGAAATTCGTCTTAGGGTTTCTCCTCACAAAGTTGCACACTAATGACAAAAAAATGCAAAACTATATATAGAGTTTAGTGGCTGACGGCGTCACGTTGTAGATCTTGACGCCGTCACCTCGCCGTGTCTAGGGTTCCCGGATGGCCTTCTTGACGCCGTCCCTCTTTAGTGCTCCAAAATCCGCTCTAGCTTATCAAGGCTTGACGCCGTCAGAAATGGGCTTGACGCCGTCTCTCTTTAGCTTAAACCGTGATGGTCTTGATCACCTTAAAGGGTGACGCCGTCAGACTTTCCATTGTAAAATTCCTTGGCTTATCATGTGTATTTTTCATATCCACCTCTTTTGCCAAGCCATGACGCCGTCAAGAGCAATCCTTGACGCCGTCAAAGGTACTTTTCCAGCCGATTTTGAGACTTTGTCGTTTTCTTCACTTTTATGCTCCAAAAACGTCCAAAATGCTTCCTTTTCCAGATTTCTTCTCCAAAGTACCTAAAATGACAAAAGGAACGATTTAGGGCAATATTTGATCAAATAAATACGATTTAGGGCTTAAATGACCCCCTAAAAGCGGTACACTTTTCGCTTCATCAAATACCCTTACACTTGAGATTTGCTTGTCCTCAAGCAAATGCGCTTTTATTCTAATCAAAATACAAGTTAGGGGTCATTTAATGCTAATATAAAAGTAATTACAACAAATAGTCGTTCCACTTTAATCATAATAAGCACGGAGATTACAAACTAGCACCTCACAAGTAGTGTTTAGATACTCACATCTCTCAGGTGTCATAAAAGTATATCTCATACATGAAAACGGATAATATCTCTCACTACCTGTCATAGCAAATAGATTACCATAGGCTTGGGGAAAGGATCAAAAACCTTCTCCACTAGGCGTAAGCACCTAAGATAAACTATCAAAGAGGGCTTTTAAATGGGTTATAACGTGAGGTGTAGGGATATGATAAACACGGTTTTGTTGGATAAGGGATATTTTACTGGTGGCGAGTTAAAGATCTAGATTAATTACATGTACAATATGGCGTTGCTAAGCCAAGACTAGACTCGACTTAAGCTAAAAACAAAATAACAAAAACATAAAATAAACATAAAATGAAACGGGATGGTAGTCCGTATGTTTTTTCTATTTTTCTTTTTCTCATTTTTTTGTATTTTTCTTGGTTTTGTCGATTTTTTTTTTTTTCATACACTCTTGCCCTACAATCCAAAATAATACATCATAGGGGCGTTGCATTCCCCTTACACTTGAACTTTTACATAACTTTACAAATAACTATTCTAATGACTCGAATTAAGATAATCGAAACACTTGGAGTACTTTTAAAATATTTAGCACATATGGGGGTAATAATGTTGTTCTTCCCCATTACTCCATTACACTAGTACTTTACCCATGAGTCCCAATCGTCCCAAAACAATATGTACAAGGATATGACTCGACTTAGCAACCATGTAATCAATTAGATAATTAACTTGGGGTTTAAACAAATGTTGTCACAATAATGCACTAAAAATGAGTGCATACAAGGTAGGCTAAGGCGATTTGGGTGTACATTTAAGTGGGGTGTAAACAAATTCTTCCTTTAAGTAAAATGCTTAAAGGTCGAAACAAAAAGATAGGCTCTAAGGGGTGTACTAGGGGTATCGTGTACTAAAAATGAGTACAATGCAAAGGGTGTGGGAGAATTACTTGACCAATGTAGCCAACGTAATTATAACAAAAACACAGGTGTAAAACAATGGGTTAATCCTAATGCCTCTTATCATGTAGTAAATCTAACTACACGAATGTAGTCTCACTTGTGGCCTCGGAATGGTCCTAACGCAAGTTCTAGAATCTAAGTGCTACCGGTACACACATCATAGCATAAATGCTTTTCCTACCAATTCTAGGGGCGAACCTCACATATTTGGGGGTGGAAAATTTTTTAGTGGTACGGTTTTGTGCTAGTCATATAACTCCTATCCGTGAGACGCTCATTAAGATCAAAGTTTCACTTCCTAAATGTTGTAAAAAATTTTAAATTTGGCACTAAAATTGCCCTAACAGGTATTTATCTCAGTTTTATTACACATCTACCATTAAACAAACAAAAATCAAGCGTAATAGCATTCTCTAAAGTATCGTATTTTACCCCCCCCTTACACTTAAGATGAACATTGTCCCCAGTGTTCAAATAACAAGATGTAAAAGTAAATAAGGTAAAAGAATGAAATCAAATACTCCCCTGATTTGCTCGGTGGATAATGTGGCAACATGGTTAGATCTTCTTCCAAGAGAATGTAGAAGCTCCAAGACTAATGCATCGCCAAAAGCTTGATTCCACATACATTTCCTCATCCAAAATAACCTGTTAAACTTGAGAAAACAAACACGAAAACCTGCATAACATCGGCGGGATAAATTCTATATATAAGGATATAATGCTTGTGGAATGATAATTTTGCAGATTCCTGGAGATTATAAGTTAGAGATTTAATAAAAACTTTTTATGAAAACAAAACTTTCAAAAATTTCAGAAAATTAACACCTGACGCCGTCAGGTTGTAAAGCCTGACGCCGTCAGAAATGATCTGACAGAATTCTCATGTTAAGTTTCCGGAAAATTTCTGGAAAAACCTCTACCTTACTTCCTGGAATTCCTGCAAAACATCATTATGACTCGATACAAGCATTTGACTCAAACAATTACTAATATGTATGTTAATTTAATATTATTACGATTCATGTTCATTTGTTCTTGTAAACCGATTTGGATTTCCCTTACACTTAACTTTTGCAAAATACCTTTATATGTAGTTAAGACGAAGTTAAAAACAAGATAAAGCATTTTCACAATTTAGTGTTGAACATGAATCAATAATAATAAAAATGAAACATACATACGGAAGCAAATAAAATCAAACAAACAAATAAATAAACACACAAAGCAAATAAAGCTTGGGTTGCCTCCCAAGAAGCGCTTTTTTTTATTAACGAGTCTTGTAGCTAGACTCAAAGTCACGGGTTCTACGTTTTTCCGTTTTGCTTCTCAATTGCCCCACTAATCATTCTAACAACCTCCATATCAACTTTGTATTTAGGTCCTAGGTTCAAGCAATCTTTATAATAAAGGCTTCTCTTATTCCAAACATAGTCCATGCCTTTCTCTTTATCCTCATCATTGATGTCCTCAATCGCACCAATGTTGTCCTTGTCAAATCGAGGCACAAAACGAAATTCATTTACCCGATAAGGCATCCTATATGTGATCCTATCTATGTGATTAGAAAACTGAACCGTGCCTCTTAAACGATCATACTTTAATTTGGATGCTTCAATAAATGGCTTACCTAACACCACGTGAGATAGGCGGCAGTCAACAACACTTGCCAAATCTTCTAAGATCATGAAGTCGGTGACAAAGGTAAAATTCCCAACAAGGATATGCATGTCCTTAACCCTTCCAACGAAGTTGCAAACTCCGCCGGGGCACTTGGGGTCTTTCCTAGGCTCAAGTGGTGTGTTTATGATCTGGCTATAAAGGCCTGAGGACATCACGTTGGTTGGTGATGAAGCGAAAAGTGTACTGCTTTTAGGGGGTCATTTAAGCCCTAAATCGTATTTATTTGATCAAATATTGCCCTAAATCGTTCCTTTTGTCATTTTAGGTACTTTGGAGAAGAAATCTGGAAAAGGAAGCATTTTGGACGTTTTTGGAGCATAAAAGTGAAGAAAACGACAAAGTCTCAAAATTATGCTGAAAAGTACCTTTGACGGCGTCAGGGATTGCCTTTGACGGCGTCACGGCTTGGCAAAAAAGGTGGATATGAAAATTACTCATGATAAGCCAGAGAATTTTACAATGGAAAGTCTGACGGCGTCACCCTTTGAAGTGATCATGGTCATCACGGTTTAAGCTAAAGAGGGACGGCGTCAAGCCCATTTCTGACGGCGTCAAGCCCTGATGAGCCAGAGCGGATTTTGGAGCACTAAAGAGGGACGGCGTCAAGAAGGCCATCCGGGAACCCTAGACACGGCGAGGTGACGGCGTCAAGTCCTATAATGTGACGCCGTCAGCCCTTAAACTCTATATATAGTTTTACAATTTTTTGTCATTAGTGTGCAACTTTGTGAGGAGAAACCCTAAGACGAATTTCTGCCATTTTTAAGGGTTTTCATACCCTTGGATCTCCCATGTTTAATTGAAGATAAGTTATCATTTAATCAATCAATATGTCTATGTGTTGTTTGATTATATCTTGTTCTTGTCTTTTGATTAACATGCTAGGCTAGATTTATCTTGTGTTTGCTTAGATCTAATGAAACCTAGCTATTGATTATTGGTTATTAGTGTGTTATTGATTGTATTGGATGATTGTTCATCTATGTTAGGCTTAAGAAAACTGGCTAACTTCCTATTCGGTAACTTGCTTGAACGTCTTAAGAAACACGAACCAATGCGTACTAAGGTTTTTATGGTTGTATTTAATGCATGAGCGAATTCTAGTGATCCCATGTTAGGAGCTTCTTAGCCGGCTCGACATAGGAGTGAAGTAGGAGCTTGTAGAGTTGGGGAAGTACGTACGCCACCCCACGATTGGTATTAAGGAATACACCCGTCATCCACGCAGTTAATACACACTAATCAACCGGTAAAAGATAGTTAGGGAGTAAGAAAATCTAAGTAAACACATTTCTCTCCACATAAGTTTCACAACTCTCTTCATTTTCAATTATTTTATTTTATTTGCATTTGTAGTTATTTGGGTTAGTTGACTAGCAACTAATTCTGCCCACTCCTTCAAACCCGAGATTTTACTTGCTTTCATAAAAAATATAAAAATACAAAAATAATCTTCCTTCACCCTTAGACCTAATTAGAGTAGTTTTTCATACCTAACTGTTAGGAATATAAATATTTATATGAAGGTAGAAGACCACATGAGAAATAACAAGTTAGATTTGAACAAAAGGAATCATAATTCGAATCCAAATTCACTTTGCAAAACATGTAATGAATGCATAATTTCGTGTAATCATGATAAATGTGTTATGAAATTTCTGAAGTCGTCCAAAAAACCCCTAGTTAGGAAAGTTTGGAGAGCTAGACAAATGAAGCAATCTTGGAAGCCTACAGGGAAAATGTTTACCAATGTGGGCTTTCAGTGGAAGCCCACGGGCCGAACATTCACACTAGGGGAACATTGCCCTTTAACAAGGATTACAATTCCTAGAGTAGTGCCTGTTAAGGAATGGAAGCCTACTGGTAGAGTTATCCCTTTAGATACACAATGTCCCTTAACTAGGTCCATTGCATCTACTAGTGTTGCCCCTATTGTTAAAACCAAGGCACCTATGGTTTCAGCAGCCCCAAAGATTGTTTGCACTAACCAACTGGAACCCAACATTAATTGGGGATCCGGCTCTCCAAATTCTCTTCGTTCGTCTGTTTTCAAATGCAGGTCGTACGGATCGTCCTTTGACATTTGGACACAGGCTGCTCACAACATATGAGGGGAATCATCATAATGACGTCTGTACAAGTCAGTGCAGGCCTCGCTCTTCATCATAATGACGTCTGTTCAAATCAGTTCAGGCCTCGTTCTTCAATGACTATGACGTTTGAACAATGCAGTTCAAGCCTCGGGTCTCAATGTTTTCATAATGGCGTCTGCTGACATCTCTTCAGGCCCCGTTCATCAAAGAAAAGAAAGGCGTACACTTGAGTGCGCTTTATCTTTGGAAGAAGAGGAATCTTCTTATTTATGACCATTCTCATCAAGCTTCATATTCTTCAAATGCTCATTCAGTCACCAAAGGGGATAAACGTACATTGGAGTATATTCTTATTCACCTGCTCTATCAAAAATGGCAGTTGGTCATCATATGCAATTTTTGAGGGGGAGAAGGGTGAATAAACTACATGGTGATTGAGATTAGCGAAATGGTCATACGTATATTCTTTGTTTCTGACTAGTCTCATCAATAAGCTTCATACTTGCTCCATGCCCGTTCAGACATCAGGTGGATCTACTTCCATCAGATTGGGCGTTTATTCACTCAATCAAAATTGGCATCCTCGTATGCAATCTTTGAGGGGAGAAGTGTGAATAGTGGATCAACCTCATATGCACTTGTCCAATCAAAGATGGCATCCTCGCATGCAATCTTTGAGGGGGAGAAGTGTGAACAAGTGATTCAACCTCATATGCACTTGGTCAATCGAAGATGACATCCTCGTATGCAATCTTTGAGGGGGAGAAGTGTGAACAGTGGATCAACCTCATATGCACTTGTTCAATCAAAGATGGCATCCTCGTATGCAATCTTTGAGGGGGAGAAGTGTGAACAAGTGATTCGATGTACACTTGGTTGTTGGTTCACTCACTTGTTGGGCATCAAATGGTGACTACGGAGTTGAACAGGTATCACATATTTGGGGTTGAAGTTGACTTTCTCAAAGGTGTGATCTTACTCTATCTTGAAGTCGGGGTTGGTTGGATGCATGACCTTCAATGATAACTTGCTAGTGCTTAAGATTTAAGTTGAAGACTTAGGTTATCTAGTTACCAGCAGTCGGGGTAACTATCACTTAAAGGAGTTACTCAGTGTCACACGCCGATGACGTTGTGGATAATCGTAAGAGGTGTTAATGTCTCATACCTTGGTTGGGTATTGAGTACTTAGAGATTTGCTTGGAGCACTAATTCTCTACACCGTTCTTCCAACATTAGTGCAAGCATAAGTCACAAGAATGGGGAATTCTATCTTCAGGTTCAAAGTTGGTATATCAGGATTGCTCCATCAGTTATCACTTCAAATAGCCTTGTAGGGTATTCACAATACAAGAATTACTAGTTTGAGGCTTACTTGGATCGAATATGTAAGAATTCTAGAGAGAAGTAGGAGAGTTTTGGGAGCCTTTTAGAGAGAGAAAGGAACTAGTAATCTATTAGCTTGAAAGGTCCAACCCTTCCCTTGTGTGGGAAGGGGTATTTATAGTACAATATATTATGCCCCTAGCGGGCTGTAGAGTGAGCTGACAGAGGGTAAAGACCCGACCCACTCCACAATACTAATAATAATAACTAAGCTACTAATAATATTACTGATAATCCTACGAGCTATGTTGTGCTAATAAGTACTCGGGGTGACCGAGTCTTCAGCTGAATATTCATATTCCTAACAATCTCCCCCTAAGGGAGGTCACCCCGGAAGTCATGTTCTGAATTATAGCACTCCATCCTTGGATCTTGATTTCATAGCTCGTACTCATTGATTCTTCATTTTCCATGATCATTGTGCAGCAACAAATCTTAAGATGACTTTTTCTTTTGTCTTGGATGATCTTTGTTGATTCTTTGAAGTTATCATCCCACTTGAGTCTCCAAGTCATCTTTCAGTAGTAAATCTCCATGTGATGAAATGTACTTAGAGTCGACATGCTCACACGATATGGAGTCATGATCTTCAGCATCAGAGTTAGCAGAAGCTGTGTTGAAGGTCTTTTAGGGTGATCATGACTTCTTTGATGATGATGTGGTGTGAACATGTGGTGATGGATTGGCATCTTTTCTGCAACCAGCTACAACAGCAACCAGCTACAGCGTTCCACAGCAACAACCGCCAGATATTCCTGCATACGACAGTTAGCAATAATTCGACCGGTACTAACAGGTTTGGACTTCGAGATAGTCAACAGCATAGTGTGAAGACTCTCTCTAATCCTTACCAAGACCGTTCCTAATCGAAAACCCACAGAGGGCTTTTTAAGATTTTACCGTAGTAAATCAACGATTAGGTGAGTCGCTGGAGATCACTCCACGACTGTAGACCGGTTGAAACCGCCGCGACCACTAAGCGTAATCCACGAGGAATTACCGAAGTGACCTGCTTTCAGGGCTGCTTGATGTTGACCCTGGCAGGAATTTCCATTCAATCATTGAGAATTACATAAGTAAATTCTCTCATAAATGTTCTGGCAGATTGCTAAGATCTGCGTAGGACTCATAAGTTTACATCTGGTGTTCTTAATGTTGAACTACCAATGTAGAAGTAATTCGTGTCCCTATGAGATCTTATTATGCATCTCGTGGCTCTAGACTCAATAGTGCGCTTTGATTTAGTGAGCGGAGGCTGGAGAGGACTGCCACCTTTTCAATATCATCTAACTCGGAGTGAGAGAGACGATAGGAATGTATTGAACTCCGTGACAATTGAAACAAGAATCCTTTGAGGGACCTTGAGTGGCTAGGGAGGGTTGTGCAGCGTATCACTGGGTCCATGATACTTTGTCTTCAATGCCAGCAATCAACTAAGTGATTCTGACAGCATATGTATTGACCCGGTTTCTGCCTAAGTTGTAAGGAGGGCTATTTCTTTTCACCCTTTATCTTTACAATTCTTTTTCATTCTTCAACCCCTTCAGTGCTTACCGAGACTTCATTACTAGTACCTTGTTGGGTTTGTTCCAGTACTAGCTCCATCTCAGTCGGCACTCTTCCCTTATCCACTTTTCTCCTTTTTCATCATACCTAAGGACTTCTACACTAACTAGTGGATTGTCCCTGGGTAGATCCTTCCGGCTCTGGCGGGATCGTGGGAACTCGAGCCTAACCTAACCATCCTTATAACTCCATGCATTAATTAAAATGGTCGGTCTTTGGTGTACTTCCACGATTGCCATAAACCAAATCTTTGAAAAATCTCTCAAAGTGTTCATGATTTTGAAACACATTTTTGCAAACACTTGAGAGTTTTATATTTTTCAAATGCTCCCCCTCAACATGTGCTCGGTTGATTGTTTTATAAATTTGCACATGTTAGGTAGAGCTCACATTTTTTGAATTGATCCACTTTCAGTGAACATGACCGATTCGAGACACGCTTACATCACTGGTTAGACCAACTTGAAATTATTACCCGTCCTGGTCAAGTCCATAGAAAGTTTCTCGAAATGGTACACTCTACTCAGATACATCTTTTTCGAGACACGCTTACATCACTGGTTAGACCAGCTTGAAATTATTACCCGGCCAGGACGTATCCTTTCGATTGATGACAATTCAAGTTTCGTCAATTCTTTGGTGAAGTCTGAGCCTTGCACACGTGAGATGCCAGAATCCTTTGTTTTGTAAAAACCATTTGCTCCCCCTCAATGTGTGCATCGATATACGAAAGATTTTAGCACATATGGAAGAGCTTGCTTTTATGACCAAAACATTTTGCTCCCCCTCAATATGTGCCTTGATATGCAAAATGGTTTAGCACATACGGGAGAGCTTACATTAATTTCCAAATCATCACATTTTATCAGAATTTCCTATTTAAATCACATTCTCTCCCCCGATCAAAAATTTTAAACCATTTGAGATTTGTGATCCCAATTGATTTAAATACGTTTAGAAAAATTTGGGAGAAAATGTGGTCAGGTTTAAATGAATTCTGATTTAGGAGCATACGATGCTCCCCCTGAAACAACGAGAGAGTGTCACTGCTGATGTTGCACAAATTTGGTACGGTGTCAGAAATTTGAAAATTTAAGTCAATTGACCACCTTGTGTAACATCAAGACTCTCTTGAAGAATCAAACAAGATAAAGAGTCTGATGTAAAGAAGACTTCTCTTCTAATACACGAAATGACGCACTGAAACGTACATCAAGTCGGGAGAACATGGATATAAAGTAATCCATGCCCAGGTGAACATCACCCGGTTGGAGGAACAGCTGTCTTTTTGGCGACATGCTTTCCCCATTGTACAGTGCGGGTTGCAGTATGAAGTAACTGCAAGCCATCAAGACATGTTTTAATTGATTAGTATAACTTCTGCTCGAGCTTCATTTAAGAATCCGTGCCATAGTTGAATGACATTTCTAGATACGTAAATGTTATCGATAAACAGAAGACATGCCTAGGTAGAACTATTTTTGGTTTTTTCTGATTTTTCGATTTTTATGGTTTTTTATAGGTTTTATATTTTTGTATTTTTCTTTTTGATTTAAGATATATACAACTATGTACAAGGATATAAGAAGACAGTCCTTTACTCCTCCTTTTCTTCCTGAAGACACTTGAGGGTTTCAGGAGTCATGCTTTTCATGCCAAGGCGTGGGAGAATAAACTGAAACCTTTCTCTTGGGAGGGCCTTGGTGAAGATGTCAGCTAACTGAAACTCTGTCCTCACGAAGTATAGTTCCACAATTCCTTTTTCCACCTGTTCCCTGATGAAGTGATGCCTGATGTCGATGTGTTTTGACCTGGAGTGCTGAACATTGTTACAACAAAGAGCAATGGCGCTTTTGTTGTCACAATATAGGGGAATTTTGTTGTATGAGAATCCATAGTCCGAAAGCTGTGATCGCATCCAAAGGATTTGGGCACAACATGCAGACATAGCAATGTACTCAGCTTCAGTAGATGATATGGAAGTACTCATCTGCTTCTTAGAAGACCAACTAACCAACTTTTCCCCTAAAAATTGAGCTCCTCCTGAAGTACTTCGACGAGTGTCTTGACATCCCGCATGATCTGCATCTGCATAAGCCGTTAACTCCATTGCAGTGTCCTTAGGATACCAAAGACCCATATGAACCGTGCCTTGAAGATATCGGAAGATCCGTTTTACTGCTTCAACATGCTTCTTGGTTGGTCTGGATTGATACCGAGCACACATACACACAGCAAACAGAAGATCTGGTCTGCTAGCCGTGATGTACATCAAAGATACAATCATGCTTCGATATTGTGTTATATCCACTGGAATCCCTGAAGGATCTTCATCCAGCTTCGTTCTATCAACCATGGGAGTTTCAACAGGTTCACTTGAATAGAATCCAAACTTTTTCAAGATCTCGTTGGCGTATTTGGATTGATTGATGAATATGCCCCCGGGACTTTGAGATACTTGTAGTCCTAAGAAGAATGACATTTGTCCCATCATGGTCATTTGGAATTTGGAATTCATCTCCTTTGAGAAACTATCACATTCACTAGGATCTGTTGAAGCAAAGATGATATCATCTACATATATCTGAACTAGCAGTAGATGGTTTCTTGACTTCCTGGTGAATAGTGTGGGATCAACAACACCTTTGGAGAATCTGTTTGCTAGGAGGAACTTGGACAATGTATCGTACCATGCCCTTGGCGCCTGTTTTAGCCCATAAAGAGCCTTCTTCAAGCGGTAAACATGAGTAGGGTGTTCAGCATCCACGAATCCTTCAGGTTGACTCACATAAACTTCTTCCTTTAAGTCACCATTCAAGAATGCCGTTTTGACATCCATCTGGT
The DNA here is from genome assembly GCA_021014915.2 of Artemisia tridentata subsp. tridentata. Lineage (NCBI taxonomy): Eukaryota > Viridiplantae > Streptophyta > Magnoliopsida > Asterales > Asteraceae > Artemisia > Artemisia tridentata. Next base: position 438,981,575 of record CP139504.1, on the reverse strand, counting down.
AGACTATCATATTACGACTAGCCGGATTAGCTAGGAAGATTCTTATAGCTTCAATTCTAGCAACCGGAGCAAACGATTCTTCAAAATCAATGCCCTCTTCTTGTCTAAACCCTTTAGCAACTAGCCGTGCCTTGTTCTTTAAGACATCACCATACTCGTCAAGCTTCACTTTGAAGATCCACTTTAAAGCAATGATCATTGCACGCTCCGGAGGAGGCACTAATTCCCATACTTCAAGTCGATCAAATTCATGGATTTCATCCTGCATAGCCTGGAACCAGCAATCTTTAGTCATTGCTTCTTTGGCATCTTTTGGTTCGACTTTAGACAGTACGGAATTGAAGAAGCACCATAGTGCATCAGTGGCTAGTTGATTACGTGTGGATACTGGACGTGAGGGATTGCCTATGATGTTGTCGATTGGATGATCACTGGTCCATTTCCTGAGATGGTCGTGAGGTTGATGGTTGTGAACAGACGAAGCAGTGCTGTGATCTTCAAGTAAGGATGTGTCTGATGAATGTTCAGGAGCAAATATGTTTTCAAAAGGAACCTCTTCAACAGGAGCAAAAGGATTAACTTCCAAAGAATTATTATCTGAAGATTCTTGCATTACTGGAGAAGTTTGAGTGTTTGATGACGAAGGCGATTGACTGGCAGCAGGAGCATTGTGACTGACAGATACTGAAGCAGCAGGGCCTTCTGAATCTTGTGGGGCTAGAACCTCATCCATAGGAATTATAGCTGGTTCACTCGGGATGGTTCCATTTGTTGGCTCAAAGTATTCATCAAACATAGGATCGAATAACTTCTTCAACTCCTCACATGTAGGTGGCACATAAGAATCTGCAGGCGTGGAATCCTGTACAAGTCCTGAACTAATGGGTCCAGGAGACAAAAGGTGAAGATCGGGTCCAGAACTGATTTGTCCTGAAACAGGTAGCTCACTCAGCTCATCGAACGTAACATGAATGGTTTCCATGATTTTACGGGTCCTTTTATTGTAGATTCGATACCCTTTACTGTCTGGTGCGTATCCAACGAAAATACCTATATCTGCTTTAGCTCTTAACTTTCCCAAGTCTTGACTATCGTTAGTTGGATAGCAAAGAGCACCAAACACACGCAGAAAGGAAAGATCTGGTTTCTTGTTATGAATTAACTCGAAGGGAGTCTTCTCATGAACCGGATGAATTAGGGATCGGTTTTGAGTGTAACATGCTGTTGCAATAGCTTCTGCCCAGAGAAACATCGGTGTCTTTGAAAATATAAGCATGGTTCTTGCAGCCTCCACCAGAGTACGGTTCCTTCGTTCAACCACCCCGTTCTGTTGAGGCGTGCGAGGGATACTTTTCTGATGCGTGATGCCAATACTTTCATAGAAATTACGGAGTTGTTGGTTAACAAACTCAGTACCATTATCTGTGCGGATGATTCTGACAGTTTTATCTAGCCTTACTTGCAGCTGTTTTATCAGTTTAATGATAACCTCTGGAGTTTCGTCCTTGGTTCTCAAAAACTTTACCCATGTGAACCGAGAATAATCATCTACTATCACCAGAACGTACTTCTTTCCATTTATGGTTTGTATTCTCATTGGATCGCACAAGTCCATGTGGAGGGTGTGAAGAACTTCCATGTTGGTGTTGATGGTTTTAGGCTTGTGGGTTTGTTTCTTGCTTTTACCCAGTTGACATGCAGAGCAGAGATGATCTTTCTCATATTTCAGTCTGGGCATCCCTCTAACAAGATCTTTACGGGAAAGATTATTTATGGTACCGAAGTTCAAGTGGTTCAAACGACGATGCCACAGCCATGATTTTGTTTTGGAGGCTTTAGAAAGCAAGCATATAGGAGAGGACTTCAACATTTCTTCAATCGAGATGGTGTATAGATTGGTGCTCCGACTGCCCTTGAGGAGGTCTAAACCATCCAATTCTCTGACGAAACATGTATGCTTTCTGAAAGCCACTTCCAGATCTGAATCACAAAATTGACCCATAGAAAACAGATTGTGTCCTAGTCCTTCCACATAATATACCCTTGAGATTACACTATTACCAAACACATAATCTCCATAACCCATAATAGCACCAAAGTGGTCGTTCCCAAATCTAACTGTCCCGATAAACTTTTTCACGAAGTTCTTGAGCCGTGAGCGATCTCCAGTCATATGTTTTGAGCAGCCTGAGTCCAAATACCACAGGACGATTTGTACGACCTGCATTTGAAACCAGACAACAATGGATAACTGAAAAATGTGGATCCCCAAGTGTAATTGGGGTCCATTTGGTCAGCACACACATATTCAGGAACCACAGATTTCACAGATGCTACTATCTTTACTGTGGAGACAGAACTTGAGACAGGACAAGACCTAGATGGAAGGCATTGTGATTCTAAAGGCAAGATTCTACCAGTTGGTCTCCATTCCTTATTCTTCACAATTTTATGCATATTCATTTTAGGTAATGGTCTCTGTTTTCCTAAATTGAATTTCCTTCCAGTGGGTCTCCATTCCTTAACTTTCACAATTTTATGCTTATTCATTTTAGGTAACGTGCACTGTTTTCCTAAATTGAATTTCCTTCCAGTGGGTCTCCATTGATAGCCTATGGTAGCAAATGTTTTTCCTGTTGCTTTCCAAACCTTTTTGCATGCTTCAGTTATCCTACCATTCTTAACATGGGATGATTCAGACGACATCAGGAAAGACACAACACATTCATCATGATTAGCAGAAATTAAACAATTGTCGCAAGTTTTACAGATAGCATTAGAATTCGAATTAATTACAGTACTTTTGATACTAGAATCAACACGATTCATCCTACTCATTGCAAACTTATTGTTTCTAGGTTGGGCTTCTACATTCTTCAAGTGATCATTCTTAGCTGGCGCAGTCATATCCTTTCTTTCATTTCCTCTAGACCTTGACCCGCTAGCTTGGGTGTCACTTTTTACTCCTGTAGAAGCATCGAAGGTGACATTAGTTTGTTTTTCTGTCACATGCCTTCCTGATAATGATGTGTTGGGTTCTGATGTTTTGGGTGGTAGATCAAAGGCTACATGCTTGTTCACAACATTGGATGATGATGCAACAAATCTATCTCTATGGCCTCTAAACTTAGGAATTGAGCCTATGGCATATTCTAAGTTTTCCTGAATCCTTTTCGTGAGTTTGCATGCATAGACAACTGCTTGATCAAGGGGCTTATCATTCCTATCCTCTTCAACTACCTCACGAAGTGTGTCAAGGCCTCCTCTAAGATGATCTAGATATGTTTGATGGGCAAGGCTGTTATTTCTAAGCTTCAACGGAATACGCCCAACATCAACATCATACTTTTTACTATCAGTAGCCTTTGGTGTATCACAATTACAAGTGGTGCATGGCATTTTACCTTTCACCCGAGCCTTAAGATTCTCAATTTCATTTGTCAAAGAGGTTATTTGATCATTATGATTGCTTCTTGTAACTTTAATAGAATCATATAACTCTTTGAAATGTTGTTTAACCTTTGAATTTTCTTCTCGATAACACTCATTTTCATAATGTAACTTATTTATGGTATTTTGATATTGAAAATTCTGAGAATCTGTAGACGAAGGTTTATTGGTGCCATATACTTCACACTTGTTGGATTTCAATTGGGCAATTTGGGCCCTCAGCAGTCGAATCGTGTTCGTGTGAGCTTGAATTGTCTCATCTCGTTTGCTTAATTCAAAATAAGTATCAAATTCAGGAGCATCCAAGGATGTCTTGTCATTCGATATCTTATGTTTTTCATTTAAATGTTGATATTTCAATTGAAAATTAAGGTATTCAACTTCCAATTTTGAAAAACGTTTAACCATATTATCATGGTCATCATTTTGAATTTTTTCAAGCAATTTTAAATTCTCCCCCTCAAGCTCAACAACACGATTCTGGGTGACATTCAACGCAATAGCATACTCATTAAATTGACAAGCAGACAATGCAGAATCAGTAACAGTGTAAAATACATCTTGTGCAATACATCTAGCAATCAAGTTGTCGTTAGTAATGAGTATGTTTTTTCTTTCAATCTCTCGACTCTTAAGCTCTATTGCATATTCATTCACCTCTTTTTCCATGTCTTTAAATACTACTTCCATTTCTTTTATTTCGACTTTAAGGGCAGTTTGCAACCCTTCAAAATGTTCTTTAAGTAGTTTAAAGAATGGCATGACCTCAGTTAAGTAGCACCTTTTTGCATGTTCAAAACACCTCTCCCCCTCAGTAATGCCGGTTGGTGTGATTCTCTTCTTACATGTTTTATCAAAATCAGCAAATAGTTGCCAAAGCACATATAAGCTAATAAAGGTTTTGCATTCAGTGGGAAGAGACAAGGGCACCAGATTCCTAGGTGTATTGGGAGGATACACCGTTATGGATGCAACTTTTCTAATGAGGGGGGTGTTGGCCTTAAGTTTATCTTCCTTAAGTTTTTCACTATCTTGTTTCCAAAATATCTGTTCAGGTGTTAACTTCTTTTGAGGAGCAAACACAGTCAAACGATTTTCCTCATAATAATCATGGGGTTTGATTATTATTCGTCTGGCTATGCACTCGGGATCCCTCATTTTCTCATTCATTTTTTCCCTCGTTTTATCACTTAACTCATCCTCTTCATTAGTGTAGATATGCTCAGGTTGGTCATGAATAGGCATAAGCATCACATTACCATCATATAGGGCTGGTTGAAGTACTTTCATGTCCCTAAGGATGGTAGACTTAGGTTCACCTATCATGATTTTACTATGCTTATCACTCAACTTTCTGTGCTTATGAATCATTTGAGCAGTTTGTATGGTTTGATTTTGTGTGTACAACTTATCTTCAAGCTTATTTTTTAACGTCTTGAGTTTAGAGAAATCATTTAAAAGAGTTGTTTCTTTTTGTTTGAATTCTTGCTTAAGTGTTGTTACACACTTTTGTGCTTCCTGTTTCTGTTTGACAGACTGTTCTAGCTGACTTTTCAAAGAACCCAACTCTAGTTTTAATGTTTCTTCTCGCACTCTAGACTCTTTAATAAGTGTACTCATTTGACCTTCTAATTTTTGCTCACGATCATTAAGCTCAAACTTAGCACGCTGTTCATACATAGCAACTTGTTCTTTATAGATGTTTAGTCTAGTGATCAAGTTATCATCAGGGACAGGCAATTTGTTCTCATGGTACACATATGCTTTATCTATATTTCCTGCATTATCTAAGGCACATGCATTACTCATAGCACACACATTCATATTGACAAAAGATTCACCATTTGGTACATCAGGCGAGTTGTTGCTATTCAAATACTGTTCATATGAAACAATATTGCTATCTTCCATATCAACATTACTTGAGTCAGAAACCACTGTCTGATGTACTTCTTCGGGAATCGGTTGTCCCTCGACTATATTATATGTGTCATAAATTTTTAGTACCTCAGATATCACGGATGCATTAGAAGGACCGGCTTGACGAGATGAAGCCAGGGAAGACAGGTTAGCCATGAAGATTGTTTGAGCAGTAGGTTCATCATCCACATCAGAGTCAAATGCATCACAGTCATCTGCCTTGAAGATGTTAGGATCATTAAGTGCTAGATCCTGAACAGGTTTCTCATCCACATCTTCATCAAAAGTATTTCCTCCATCTCCTGCCAAGAACAATAACTCTTCCTCATCCAATACAGCTCCATTCTCTTGAGCTTGCATTAACAGCATCTTGTCTTTGAAGTAATCTGAGTTCTGAGGACGTTTAGGTTGATTGCAGTTTCTAGCAATGTGTCCAAGCCCCCCATAATTATAACACTTGATCTGTTTCCCTTGCCCCTGATTGGCATTCCCTGCTCTATTCTGCACATAACCTCGACCCATGTTTCTACCAGCTCTCCCTTGCACATTTTGAACCACAATTTTCCCATCCTCCACCATTGCTAGATTGCGTGGGTTGGAAGAATTCCTTAACTGATTGTTGGTCTGAGGGAGTGATGCTTGAAACTGTTGAACCAGTAGAGATACTTGATTGGTGAGGTTGTCAATCATTTTGTCGGTCTGAGAGTAGCCTGAGTCAAGTTGTGAACTCATAGCAGGTACATGTGAGTGAAGTTGGTGATAGCTTGGATTTGATGATGATTGGATTGTTGGTTGTATGTTTGTCATGAATGCCAGTGGGTCATTTGTAGTTGAAGGATTCAACTTTTCTCTCAGCACCCGATCATAGAGAGCATGCTTCTCATGTTGTTGCAGGTAAGCATACAGCTGTTCATAGTTAGTATCCCTTAAACCTTTGTTGAGTTTGACGGCAGTAACAAATCTGTCCCATTCAGGAGTCATGTTGTTCACAAACTTTGAGTTAAGTTGGATATTGGGCATAGTCATTCTGATCATCCTCATATCATTCACCAACTTATGAAATCTCACATAGTAATCTGTGATATTCTCTCCTGGGTTCATTTTGAAATGCTCGAACTCATCATACAGCTGTGACTCACGATCTTCCTTTGTGAGTTCTGACCCTGCCAACAACATTTTAACGTTGTCCCACACAGCCTTGGCTTCAGTGTTAAAATTGATGAGCTTGTATACATCCTTTGGAAGACCTTGAATGACTATGTTTGAGGCTCTAATATCAGCATCATACCTCTTCTTTTCTTCTTCATTAAGATCATTATAGTTTCTAGGTCTATCAATGCCCAAGGTTACAGTCCCATCTTCACTAGTTGTAACAACGTCTCTGGTGGTACCCATCTGATAAGGTCCTTCGTCAATTGACTTAAGAATGTTAACACCATTATCTTTTCCCAAGCAGTAAAGTCTTATTCGTTGTGCCCAAGACTCATAATCCGTCCTATCTAGCATAGGTGGATGAGTGTCAGATCCTGCTGCTTGAATATCATCTGATGATGTACTTGATGTGGTAGCCATAGTAACTACGGGATTTTACAGATCTTGTGATTTAACCGAGAAATTGAATCTTTCGCGGGAATTTCTAAAATCACCAAGACACAAACCGCATACAAGTCTGAGAGACAAACCGAGTAGATACAAACCGAGTAGATTCAACAGAGACAAACCGAGTCTACACAAACCGAGTAAAATCCTTAGAGACAAACCGAGTCTACTTAGCTTGGACAAACCGAGTAGACACAAACCGAGTAAATTCTTCGGAGACAAACCGAGTCTACACAAACCGAGTACACGCCGCTGGGACAAACCGAGTAGACACAACCCGAGTAAATTTACACAAACCGAGTAAATTCTTCAGAGACAAACCGAGTCTACACAAACCGAGTACACGCAGCTGGGACAAACCGAGTAGGTACAAACCGAGTAAATTTCTGAGAGACAAACCGAGTTTACACAAACCGAGTATACGTAGCTGGGACAAACCGAGTACGTACAAACCGAGTAAATTTCTCAGAGACAAACCGAGTCTACACAAACCGAGTATACGTAGCTGGGACAAACCGAGTACGCGCAGCAGGGACAAACCGAGTAGACACAAACTCCCAAGCACGTCACTTTCACTACCTTTTGTCTTTTTGCCTAAACGAGTAATAGGACAAACCGAATCCAAGAATTGACACAAACCGAGTCCAAAGTTCGTCCCCAATAGACAAACCGCTGCCAAGAACAATGCAACAAATACCCTCGAATTTCCCCAAAATCACCACACCGTTCTTAGATCTGTTAATCCAACCACCAAATACCACTCTAATACTATTCTTAAGCTAGAAAGTACAAAGTAAAACAACTTCTAATCACTAAACAAAGTACAAAGTGAAATTTATGCTACTAAACAAACCGAACCAAAAAAAACTTAAAAAGCTACAAATCGAACCAAAAAAAACTTCAAGAGCTACACAAATACAAGATAAAACAACTTCTAATCTCTAGACAAAGTACAAAATGAAATTTATGCTACTAATCAAACCGAACCAAAAGAAAACTTAAACCTACAAATCGAACCAAGAAGAAAAACCTCAAAAGCTACACAAATCCGTGAATACCAACTCTCATGGACCTAACCATGGCTCTTGATACCAATTGTAGGGTATTCACAATACAAGAATTACTAGTTTGAGGCTTACTTGGATCGAATATGTAAGAATTCTAGAGAGAAGTAGGAGAGTTTTGGGAGCCTTTTAGAGAGAGAAAGGAACTAGTAATCTATTAGCTTGAAAGGTCCAACCCTTCCCTTGTGTGGGAAGGGGTATTTATAGTACAATATATTATGCCCCTAGCGGGCTGTAGAGTGAGCTGACAGAGGGTAAAGACCCGACCCACTCCACAATACTAATAATAATAACTAAGCTACTAATAATATTACTGATAATCCTACGAGCTATGTTGTGCTAATAAGTACTCGGGGTGACCGAGTCTTCAGCTGAATATTCATATTCCAAACAAGCCTACTTAAGGGTTGATAAAGATAGTCAGAGACGGTTTCGGCAGTGGTTAATTCTCACTTGATCTACTTGAGCCTAATTTGTTCTTCTCACAAGATTTCAAGAATATGTTGGTAAAATGTGTTGCTGATTCTGAGGTATCAAAACCAGCAAGGGGGAAAGAGACATACTCTGAATGCACAATGAGTACACATGATGAGCTTTATACTTCTTCTCAATTGAAGACTATTCCGGGAAGACAAATGTCATAACCGCAGAGAAAATCAGTGTTCTAACTCGTTCCTTCAGGTGTATCATTCCAACTACGTGGGGGAAGAGAATGTCAGTTTCTGATGATAAAAGAGGTACACAATTGTATGATGGTTCCTATGGGTAGTCGGTATCCTACTGAAGGAAATGTGTACATCCAGTACTCAGTAGCTGTTATGGTACTGTCTTGGTGTTATCATGTCGACTACATACGGGATAAATTGCTTACACTCGGGACTTAGCTGAATTTGGTGTAACAGTTCTCATCTGCAATGTCCTGAAAGGAGATAAGGGGATTTTCGGGTCTTAATTGATCTTGATGATGCTTTGTCGACTTCATTAATGGGATTGAGTATGTACTTCGGGTTTTTGGGCTTCATATATCGAGACTGATTGCATCACTTCAACTACTTGGGGGAAGTGGTCTCTGGATACTCTTGGCATGCATTTCTTCAGACTTCAGCGGGAAGAAATGTGAGAAGGCTAATTTAAGTGTGAGATGATTCGTTTTTTATTTATGTGATGGTCCCCTGATCGGAGAATCTCGATGGTTATTCTTAAAAGGAGCAGCAATACTTAATGGGGTTTGATACGGTTTTCGCTGTACACATACCGTTCGTAAGCTTGAAAGAGAGCTTTGAATCTGCTCAAAAGGAAGATTGTCGGTTTGGGGGGAAGCTATCAAAGCTTCACATTGAGAAGGCTCAAGCTAAGATGATTATTTTGGAGCCTTGAAAGCTTTGGTGGTGAAAGTTTAGGAGATGTTGACTACAGATTTCTACCACATGCTGAACGTATCCTCATTTTGGTATTCATGTCATCATCGTCTTAAGCTGAGTAACATTTTCTTGTACATATCTTATACCATACTGTAAATAGAAAATTATAGATCCAGAAAATTGTAAATAGATACTTAGAAAACCTGCTTAGTGTAAATATAGAAACGTAAAACCAGAAAATCCATAAAAATTAAAAAAATTAGAAAAGACCAAAAATAGTTTCACCTAGGCATGTCTTCTGTTTATCGATAACATTTACGGACTTAGAAATGTCATTCAATAATGGCACGGGTCTTTAAATGAAGCTCGAGCAGAAGTTAAAATGGATGGTTAAAACATGTCTAAATGACTTGCTATTACTTTAGATAGCAACCCGCGCTTCATATTGGGGAAAGCACGTCGCCAAAAAGACGGCTGTTCCTCCAACTGGGTGATGTTCACCTGGGCATGGATTACTTCATATCCATGTTTCCTGATTTGATGTACGTTTCAGTGCATCATTTATTGTAAAAGAAGAGAAATCTTCTTAGTATAACAAATAGTTTTCATTCTATGATTCTTCTGAAAATTATTTGTGAGATACTTGGTGAATATGTGTTGTATGAAATTTGTTTATACTTGGATTATGCATAAAATTTGTCACTCAATCAACGACTACAAAACCTCATGACAGTTCTTGTTTGATGAGTTGTGGGGTTAAGCGTGATTTTAGTTGAGGCTCAACTAGAATACGGGTCATTGATTGAGGGGGAGTGTGAATTCAAATTTTATATCATCAAACGGGTTTCTTGATTAATTCATGACTCTTAGAAAAGGTTTTGCAGTTAATGGGGTATTAGTTGAAGAGGATATTGCTTAAATATATCAAATGACCAAGTGTGTTAGTTGCTAGAAAGTTTAGGACATTATGTGCAATTTGCTTGTAGTATCCTAGCTTCATATAACTAGAAGGTTCATTTGTATCTCTTTGGAATCCTCGTTTAATCCCCTAGATACATTAAAACTCTAATGACCAAGTGTGTTAGTTGCTAGAAAGTTTAGGACATTATGTGCAATTTGCTTGTAGTATCCTAGCTTCATATAACTAGAAGGTTCATTTGTATCTCTTTGGAATCCTCGTTTAATCCCCTAGATACATTAAAACTCAAAATCTGAAAGAAGTTAGAAAACCCGATGTGTTTGATGTTCTTGAATGCTCCACTGACATTTGTATGAACTAAGTGAATGAGTTTCAAATGTTGTTTGTCTCTGCTGCTTAATTTTTGTTGATATTGTGCATATGTTCTCAGGATTCGCTTAGGTAGATTGCTATTATGTTAGAATCATGTTCCTAAGATCCTGAATTAAATATTGAAATCTGTGTGAATTGCCATGTTCATGATTGCTAATTGCTCTTCATGCTAGATAGTGGTTTGACGTAATTCCTGATTGGGGTTTGATTATAAGATGAACTTGGTATTATATTGTGGCAAGCTGCTGAAGGGTAGCTATTTAGGAATAGTGTATCTGTATGTATGTATATCTGTGTTGATATTCTTATGCAGATTCCATAGCCAAAATGAATGTACCAGTTCCCATTCTAACCATTTGATCAGACGTTCAAACTCTATTGATTGGCTCGGAATTCACCACGACAACAATATCGGCAGCAACAACAACAACAACACTGTCACCACCACCACCACCATTCATCTATTCGGATCTCGCCAAGTGGGGATCTACAATACTTAGAGGTTCTTGTTGGTGGATGGATAATCGATGTTGACCACTGACTCACTCAGAAAAGTGGGTGATTACATCATCTGCACAAAAAGGTCAATATCATTTGTGTCATAAAAGTTATCTTGTGCAAAATAAGCAGTGAATCTCCCTCTTAGATTAAGGGGGAGCATAGTATGTTCTCATCATCAGAATATATTAAATCGGACACATTTTCTCCCACATTTTCCAACTTATTTAAATCAATTGGGATCACAAATCTCAAAAGGTTTGAAATTTTTGATCGGGGGAGAGAATGTGATTTAAATATGAAACCTGATGAAAATGTGATGTTTTGGACTTAAACGTTAGACTCTCCCATATGTGCTAAACTCTTTCGTATATCGATGCACATATTGAGGGGGAGCAAATGAACAAAAAGGATTTGGCATAGCATGTGATCGTGACTCAGACTTTACCAATGAATTGACGAAACCTATACTGTCATTGATCGAAAGGACATATCCTGGCCGGGTAATAATTTCAAGCTGGTCTAACCAGTGATGTAAGCGTGTCTCGAAAAGGATGTGTCTGAGTAGAGTGTACCGTTTCGAGAAACTTTCTGTGGACTTGACCAGGACGGGTAACAATTTCAAGCTGGTCTAACCAGTGATGTAAGCGTGTCTCGAATTGGTCATGTTCACTGAAAGTGGATCAATTCAAAAAGTGCGAGCTCTACCTAACATGTGCAAATTTATAAAACTATCACTCGAGCACATGTTGAGGGGGAGCATTTGAAAAATATAAAACTCTCAAGTGTTTGCAAAAATGTGTTTCAGAATCATGAACACTTTGAGAGATTTTTCAAAGATTTGGTTTATGGCAGTCATGGAAGTACACCAAAGACCGACCATTTTAATTAATGCATGGAGTTATAAGGAAGGTTAGGTTAGGCTCAAGTTCCCACGATCCCGCCAGAACCGGAGGGATCTACCCAGGGACAATCCACTAGTTAGTGTAGAAGTCCTTAGGTATGATTAAAAAGGAGAAAAGTGGATAAGGGAAAAGTGTCGACTGAGATGGAGCTAGTACTGGAACAAACCCAACAAGGTACTAGTAAGGAAGTCTCGGTAAGCACTGAAGGGGTTGAAGAATGAAAAAAGAATATTAAAGATAAAGGGTGAAAAGAAAGAAGCCCTCCTTACAACGTAGGCAGAAACCGGGTCAATACATATGCTGTCAGAATCACTTAGTTGATTGCTGGCATTGAAGAAAAAGTATCATGGACCCAGTGATACGCTGCACAACCCTCCCTAGCCACTCAAGGTCCCTCAAAGGATTCTTGTTTCAATTGTCACGGAGTTCAATACATTCCTATCGTCTCTCTCACTCCGAGTTAGATGATATTGAAAAGGTGGCAGTTCTCTCCAGCCTCCGCTCACTAAATCAAAACGCACTATAGAGTCTAGAGCCACGAGATGCATAATAAGATCTCATAGGGACACGAATTATTTCTACACTGGTTGTTCAACATTAAGGACACCAGTTGTAAACTTATGAGTCCTACGCAGATCTTAGCAATCTGCCAGAACATTTATGAGAGAATTTACAAATGTAATTCTCAATGATTGAATGGAAATTCCTGCCAGGGAGTGATCTCCAGCGACTCACCTAATCGTTGATGTGCTACGGTTCGATCTTAAAAAGCCCTCTGTGGGTTTTCGATTAGGAACGGTCTTGGTAAGGATTAGAGAGAGTTTTCACACTATGCTGTTAACAATCTCGAAGTCCGAACCTGTAAGTACCGGACGTTTTATTGCTAACTGTCGTATGCAGGAACTTCTGGCGATTGTAGCTGATTGCTGTTGCAGCTGTTTGCGGTTGTAGCTGATTGAAGTTGCAGCTGAATGCGGTTGTAGCTGATTGAAGAAAAGATGCCAATCCTCTACCACATGTTCACACTACATCATCATTGTAACTCAACAATGTCATGATCAACCTAAAAGACCTTTAACACGGCTTCTGCAAACTCTGATGCTAAAGATCATGACACCAAATAGTGTGAGCATGTCGGCTCAAAGATTTACACATCACGTGGAGACATACTACCGAAAGATGACTTAAAGACAAATGTTGGATGATAAATTCGAAGAATTCTCAAAGATCATCCAAGATAGAAGAACAGTCATCAAAAGATCACTGCTAAAGACACAAAGTTTCAAGACATTGAAGAATCAAAGACTACGAGCTATAAAGACAAGTTCAGAAGAAAGAATGCTAGAATTCAAATTATTATTTCCGGGGTGACCTCCCTTAGGGGGAGATTGTTAGGAATATAAATATTCATATAAAGGTTCGGTCACCCCGAGTATCCATTTAGCATATCACATAGCTCGTAGGCTTATTTATATAAGCTTAGTATTATTAGTATTATTAGTTTTATTAGATTAGTCGTATCTATATTGTGGAGTGGGTCGGGTCTTTACCCTCTTTCAGCTCTCTCTACAGCCCGCTAGGGGCATATTATGTAGTAAGTATAAATACCCCTTCCCTTGCAAGGGAAGGGTTGGAACTCTCATTACATTTCAAGCTAATACACATAGTTTTCTCTCACTAGAAGTTCCCATCTCTCTCTCTCTAGTTCTCTTCCAATCGATCCATAACTAAGCCTCAAACAAGTGTTTCTTGCATTGTGAATACCCTACACTAACGAACACTATTCCCTGTGGAGAACGATCAATCCCCCGTACTTACCACTACACTATACTACATCGGTCAGGTACACTGCCTGGTGGGGTTGTAAGCCTCTTGAGATCCCTCGAGAGGTAAAACCTGTTGTAAGGTTGCAAAACCACGCGTCAAGTTTTTGGCGCCGCTGCCGGGGAATAGTTATTGTTTAGGTTGAATTTTTATTTTATTAGGTCTACTCACTAGATTCCTTTCTAGTGAGATTTTTATTTTCTTTTTCTAGGTTTTCTTTAGTCTATCTTTTTTCTTTGTTTCTTTGTTTGTAACCATTACCATCCGACATCATGGAAGGTGGTAATATCCTTGATCCCAACAACCCACCACCACAACAACACCCACCTCCTAGAGCCCGTACCTTAGGAGACTACTCCCGTCCTAGCCACCATGGCTATCGAAACACCATTGAGCTCACTCAAGGAGCCAATGTCACACCCTTGCGATCTGACACCATCCGGTTGGTGCAAAGCGGATGCGCATTCCATGGACTTCGTTCCGAAGATCCTAATCAACATCTCAAGGACTTTCTCAAAATCATTGATTCCATAGACCTTGATGTTGCCACTCGAGAGACAACCCGACTACGTATCTTTCAATTCTCTCCGCGGGACCAAGCTAGTCAATGGCTAGAGCGCCTACCCGCAGGATCCATCACCTCTTGGGATGATCTCACCACTCGTTTCCTTGCTCAGTTTTTCCCACCAGGAAGAACTACCAAGCTAAGGAATGATATCTTGATGTTCCAACAACGTCAAGGCGAAACCCTCTACGAGGCATGGACTCGATTCAAGGACTTACTCCAAAAAGTCCCTCACCATGGCATAGAACTTTGGCTCCAAGTCCAAATCTTTTATGACCATATCAATCTATCCACGAGGCAAACCATTGACCAATCGGCCGGTGGTAAGCTACGTGATCTAAGTGCGGAACAATCATGGGCTCTCCTAGAAGATCCTGCTCTTTATGACAACGAAAGTTGGAGTGATCCCCGTGATTTGAATAAAACGGTCAAGGCAATATCTTTGCCTTCGAACAATTCAAGCACTTCCGACCGTAGGATCATAGAACTTGAAGACCAAGTCAAGTTTATTATGAAATCCTACGAGGCTCCTAAACCTTCAAGCCAAGTGAACAAAATCACTTCTACATGTGAATTATGTAGTGGTCCCCACGACACTCGTGATTGCATGGAACTCCCCGAACAAGATTTTGTGGACTACGCATCCTCGCGTACCGACGGAGCGGGAGACAAGTGGTACACTTTCAAACCCGAGCCAAACCCCTACGGTGATTCATACAACCCCTCATGGAAAAATCACCCAAACCTTAGGTGGAAACAAAACCAAAACGCACAACAAACCAATTCTTCCAACCCACCTAATCATTTCCAATCAAGCGGTTCCAACTCGAACCGTACTTTCAATAACAATCCTTCCAACAATTATGGTAGTACCAATAATCTTGAAGGATTGATGTCTCAATTTATGGCATCTCAAGAAGCTCGGATAGCTAGATTCGAATCCGAATTCAATCAACAACAAACGGAGATGACCAATAAAATTGACAACTTATTGAAAGCCCTCAATAACCAAGTGCTATCACCTCCACAAAAGGATGCTAGGAACACAAATAGCGGACCCCAAGTAAAAGACCCCTCTTCATCCAAACACGTCCACTTCGTCAACATTGTCACTATCAAACCAATTGATAGAAATGAGGATAATAGTGAACCTGAAGATGAGGTTAAGAAAGTCGAGGTTGATAAAGAAGTTAGGAAAAGTGAGATTGAAGAAGTAGATGATGATGAGGACTACTTCAATAGGCTACCCGCTAAGGAAGAGTGCGCATATCATGCAGACTTATTCGATGATCCCGAGACACCATACTTCCTAGGTAGACCAATTATAAAAATAGGCGATCCTTCTAATCTCAACATACCATGCAACATCGGACATTTGCATGTGTGGAAAGCTTACATCGACCTTAGATCGCCCATAAACATCATGACTAGAGCTCACTACAACTTAATAATGAAAAATCAACTTGGGTATAGGATGTTCCCTGATAAGGGTTGGATGAGTAACTTCACAGGAAGAGTTAAGGGATTACCGGTTTAGGTAGGAAACTTCACCTATGTCACCGACTTTGTAATTGTAGAAGATATCCGCCCAATAGTCGATGCATCCTTAACTCAAGTAGTTTTTGGAAAACCGTTTGTTGAGGTCTCTAGAATGACTTATGAACCTTCCTTAGGGATAGTCAGATTTAAGGATGAGACCGATGAGGTAAACTACCAAATGCCATATAAGATAGAACAATTCCAACATTTGTCAAATGTTGAGAAGGAGCTTAAGCAAGCGGTCTACTATAGGAATGATGAGGATAGAAATAAAGGAGTAGACTATGTTATGGAAAGGATATCCGGTTTCTACAAGGATTGTTTGAAATTAGGACCGGAATATAAAACCGGAAAAGAGGAATGGCCTAGGAACCATGACCAACGATGGAGTCACGTAATGTACGTGACTTTGAGTCTAGCTACAAGACTCGTTAATAAAGAAAAGCGCTTCTTGGGAGGCAACCCAAGCTTTATTTGTTTGTTTGTTTATTTATTTGTTTGTTTGATTTTATTTGTTTCCGTATGTGTGTTTAATTTTTATTATTATTGATTCATGTTCAAAACTAAATTTGTGAAAATGCTTTATCTTGTTTTTAACTTCGTCTTAACTACATATAAAGGTATTTTGCAAAAGATAAGTGTAAGGGAAATCCAAATCGGTTTATTAGAACACAAATGAACATGAATCGTAATAATATTAAATTAACATACATATTCGTATTTGTTTGAGTCAAATGCTTGTATCGAGTCATAATGATATTTTGCAGGAATTCCAGGAAGTAAGGTATAGGTTTTTCCAGAAATTTTCCAGAAACTTAACATGAGAATTCTGTCAGATTATTTCTGACGGCGTCAGGCTTTACAACCTGACGGCGTCAGGTTTTAATTCTCTGAAATTTTTGAAAGTTTTGTTTTCATAAAAAGTTTTTATTAAATCTCTAACTTATAATCTCCAGGAATCTGCAAAATTATCATTCCACAAGCATTATATCCTTATATATAGATTTATCCCGCCGATGTTATGCAGGTTTTCGTGTTTGTTTTCTCAGGTTTATCAGGTTATTTTGGACAAGGAAATGTATGTGGAATCAAGCTTTTGGCGTTGCATTAGTCTTGAAGCTTCTACATTCTATTGGAAGAAGATCTAACAATGTTACTTTTTTATCCACCGAACGAATCAGGGGAGTATTTGATTTCATTCTTTTACCTTTTCACTTTTACATCTTGTTATTTGAACATTGGGGACAATGTTCATCTTAAGTGTAAGGGGGGGTAAAATACGACACTTTAGAGAATGCTATTACGCTTGATTTTTGTTTGTTTGATGGTAGATGTGTAATAAAACTGAGATAAATACCTGTTAAGGCAATTTTAGTGCCAAATTTAAAATTTTTTACAACATTTAGGAGTGAAACTTTGATCTTAATGAGCGTCTCACGGATAGGAGTTATATGACTAGCACAAAAACCGTACCACTAAAAAATTTTCCACCCCAAATATGTGAGGATCGCCCCTAGAATTGGTAGGAAAAGCATTTATGCTATGATGTGTGTACCGGTAACACTTAGATTCTAGAACTTGCGTTAGGACCATTCCGAGGCCACAAGTGAGACTACATTCGTGTAGTTAGATTTACTACATGATAAGAGGCATTAGGATTAACCCATTGTTTTACACCTGTGTTTTTGTTATAATTACTTTGGCTACATTGGTCAAGTAATTCTCCCTCACCCTTTGCGTTGTACTCATTTTTAGTACACGATACCCCTAGTACACTCCTCAGAGCCTATCTTTTCGTTTCGACCTTTAAGCATTTTACTTAAAGGAAGAATTTGTTACACCCCACTTAAATGTACACCCAAATCGCCTTAGCCTACCTTGTATGCACTCATTTTTAGTGCATTATTGTGACAACATTTGTTTAAACCCAAGTTAATTATCTAATTGATTACATGGTTGCTAAGTCGAGTCATATCCTTGTACATATTGTTTTGGGACGATTGGGACTCATGGGTAAAGTACTAGTGTAATGGAGTAATGGGGAAGAACAACATTATCACCCCCATATGTGCTAAATGTTTTTAAAAGTACTCCAAGTGTTTCGATTATCTTAATTCGAGTCATTAGAATAGTTAATTGTAAAGTTATGTAAAAGTTCAAGTGTAAGGGGAATGCAATGCCCCTATGATGTATTATTTTGGATGGTAGGGCAAGAGTGTATGAAAAAAAAAAAAAAATCGAAAAAACCAAGAAAAATACAAAAAAAATGAGAAAAAGAAAAATAGAAAAAACATACGGACTACCATCCCGTTTCATTTTATGTTTATTTTATGTTTTTGTTATTTTGTTTTTAGCTTAAGTCGAGTCTAGTCTTGGCTTAGCAACGCCATATTGTACATGTAATTAATCAAGATCTTTAACTCGCCACCAGTA
This sequence comes from Artemisia tridentata subsp. tridentata, assembly GCA_021014915.2. Taxonomy (NCBI): domain Eukaryota; kingdom Viridiplantae; phylum Streptophyta; class Magnoliopsida; order Asterales; family Asteraceae; genus Artemisia; species Artemisia tridentata. The sequence continues at coordinate 438,963,126 of CP139504.1, read as the reverse complement.
AAATATCCCTTATCCAACAAAACCGTGTTTATCATATCCCTACACCTCACGTTATAACCCATTTAAAAGCACTCTTTGATAGTTTATCTTAGGTGCTTACGCCTAGTGGAGGAGGTTTTCGATCCTTTCCCAAGCCTACGGTAATCTATTTGCTATGACAGGTAGTGAGAGATATTATCCGTTTTCATTTATGAGATTTATTTTGATGACACTTGAGAGATGTGAGTATCTAAACACTACTTGTGAGGTGCTAGTTTGTAATCTCCGTGCTTATTATGATTAAAGTGGAACGACTATGTGTTGTAATTACTTTTATATTAGTGTTAAATGACCCCTAACTTGTATTTTGATTAGAATAAAAGCGCATTTGCTTGAGGACAAGCAAATCTCAAGTGTAAGGGTATTTGATGAAGCGAAAAGTGTACCGCTTTTAGGGGGTCATTTAAGCCCTAAATCGTATTTATTTGATCAAATATTGACCTAAATCGTTCCTTTTGTCATTTTAGGTACTTTGGAGAAGAAATCTGGAAAAGGAAGCATTTTGGACGTTTTTGGAGCATAAAAGTGAAGAAAACGATAAAGTCTCAAAATTATGCTGAAAAGTACCTTTGACGGCGTCAGGGATTGCCGTTGACGGCGTCACGGCTTGGCAAAAAAGGTGGATATGAAAATTACTCATGATAAGCCAGAGAATTTTACAATGGAAAGTCTGACGGCGTCACCCTTTGAAGTGATCATGGTCGTCACGGTTTAAGCTAAAGAGGGACGGCGTCAAGCCCATTTCTGACGGCGTCAAGCCTTGATGAGCCAGAGCGGATTTTGGAGCACTAAAGAGGGACGACGTCAAGAAGGCCATCCGGGAACCCTAGACACGGCGAGGTGACGGCGTCAAGTCCTATAACGTGACGCCGTCAGCCCTTAAACTCTATATATAGTTTTACAATTTTTTGTCATTAGTGTGCAACTTTGTGAGGAGAAACCCTAAGACGAATTTCTGCCATTTTTAAGGGTTTTCATACCCTTGGATCTCCCATGTTTAATTGAAGATAAGTTATCATTTAATCAATCAATATGTCTATGTGTTGTTTGATTATATCTTGTTCTTGTCTTTTGATTAACATGCTAGGCTAGATTTATCTTGTGTTTGCTTAGATCTAATGAAACCTAGCTATTGATTATTGGTTATTAGTGTGTTATTGATTGTATTGGATGATTGTTCATCTATGTTAGGCTTAAGAAAACTGGCTAACTTCCTATTCGGTAACTTGCTTGAACGTCTTAAGAAACACGAACCAATGCGTACTAAGGTTTTATGGTTGTATTTAATGCATGAGCGAATTCTAGTGATCCCATGTTAGGAGCTTCTTAGCCGGCTCGACATAGGAGTGAAGTAGGAGCTTGTAGAGTTAGGGAAGTACGTACGCCACCCCACGATTGGTATTAAGGAATACACCCGTCATCCACGCAGTTAATACACACTAATCAACCGGTAAAAGATAGTTAGGGAGTAAGGAAATCTAAGTAAACACATTTCTCTCCACATAAGTTTCACAACTCTCTTCATTTTCAATTATTTTATTTTATTTGCATTTGTAGTTATTTGGGTTAGTTGACTAGCAACTAATTCCGCCCACTCCTTCAAACCCAAGATTTTACTTGCTTTCATAAAAAAATATAAAAATACAAAAATAATCTTCCTTCACCCTTAGACCTAATTAGAGTAGTTTTTCATACCTAACGAACACTATTCCCTGTGGAGAACGATCAATCCCCCGTACTTACCACTACACTATACTACATCGGTTAGGTACACTGCCTGGTGGGGTTGTAAGCCACTTGAGATCCCTCGAGAGGTAAAACCTGTTGTAAGGTTGCAAAACCACGCATCAGAAGGCCTGAGGACATAACGTTGATTGGGGATTCACAGTCAATGTAAGCATGCTCAACGTATTGGTACCCAATCATACATGGTATCTTCACATTCCCGGGATCACCCCTCTTAATCTTTGGGTCAATTCTAACAAAAGGTGGTCGAGGGTTATCAACTAGGTTGTTATAGTAAGCAATCTCCTCCTTAGTGGGGTATTCATTGAAATAATCATCCAACCTAGGATCTACCTTCACTTCATCAATTTTCTCAATCAACTTCTCAACCGTAAGATTATTACGTTCTAAGTAATTATCTGAGTGTATGGCGGTCTCTAAGTTGTTCAAGGCATAATCAAGCTCTATATCAATCATTCTATTGAGCTCTCTGAGCTCACTAATCTCATTCTCAAGTTGGCTACGCAACAAAGCCACTTCGCCAGGTGTAAGGGGTGGATTCACGTTTTCCATAATGGCAAACTGAATAGTCAATGAAAATCTTATACGAACAAAAACACGAAGAAAAAAGATAGACTAAAGAAAACCTAGAAAAAGAAAATAAAAATCTCACTAGAAAGGAATCTAGTGAGTAGACCTAATAAAATAAAAATTCAACCTAAACAATAACTATTCCCCGGCAGCGGCGCCAAAAACTTGATGCGTGGTTTTGCGACCTTACAACAGGTTTTACCTCTCGAGGGATCTCAAGAGGCTTACAACCCCACCAGGCAGTGTACCTGACCGATGTAGTATAGTGTAGTGGTAAGTACGGGGGATTGATCGTTCTCCACAGGGAATAGTGTCATTAGGATTGAAAAACTACTCTAATAGGTCTAAGGGTGAGGGAAGATTCTTTTTGTATTTTTGTATTTTTATGAAAGCAAGTAAAATCTCGGATTTGAAACAGTGGGCGGAATTAGTTGCTAGTCAACTAACCCAAAAAACTACAAATGCAAATAAAATAAAATAACTGAAAATGAAAAGGTTGTGAAACTTATGTGGAGAGAAATGTGTTTACTTAGATTTCCTTACTCCCTAACTATCTTTTACCGGTTGATTAGTGTGTATTAATTGCGTGGACGACGGGTGTATTCCTTAATACCAATCGTGGGGTGGCGTACGTACTTCCCCAACTCTACAAGCTCCTACTTCACTCCTATGTCGAGCCGGCTAAGAAGCTCCTAACATGGGATCACTAGAATTCGCTCATGCATTAAATACAACCATAAAAACCTTAGTACGCATTGGTTCATGTTTCTTAAGACGTTCAAGCAAGTTACCGTATAGGAAGTTAGCCTGTTTTCTTAAGCCTAACATCGATGAACAATCATCCAATACAATCAATAACACACTAATAACCAATAATCAATAGTTAGGTTTCATTAGATCTAAGCAAACACAAGATAAATCTAGCCTAACATGTTAATCAAAAGACAAGAACAAGATATAATCAAACAACACATAGACATATTGATTGATTAAATGAATACTTATCTTCAATTAAACATGGGAGATCCAAGGGTATGAAAACCCTTAAAAATGGCAGAAATTCGTCTTAGGGTTTCTCCTCACAAAGTTGCACACTAATGACAAAAAAATGCAAAACTATATATAGAGTTTAGTGGCTGACGGCGTCACGTTGTAGATCTTGACGCCGTCACCTCGCCGTGTCTAGGGTTCCCGGATGGCCTTCTTGACGCCGTCCCTCTTTAGTGCTCCAAAATCCGCTCTAGCTTATCAAGGCTTGACGCCGTCAGAAATGGGCTTGACGCCGTCTCTCTTTAGCTTAAACCGTGATGGCCTTGATCACCTTAAAGGGTGACGCCATCAGACTTTCCATTGAAAAATTCCCTGGCTTATCATGTGTATTTTTCATATCCACCTCTTTTGCCAAGCCATGACGCCGTCAAGAGCAATCCTTGACGCCGTCAAAGGTACTTTTCCAGCCGATTTTGAGACTTTGACGTTTTCTTCACTTTTATGCTCCAAAAACGTCCAAAATGCTTCCTTTTCCAGATTTCTTCTCCAAAGTACCTAAAATGACAAAAGGAACGATTTAGGGAAATATTTGATCAAATAAATACGATTTAGGGCTTAAATGACCCCCTAAAAGCGGTACACTTTTCGCTTCATCACCGAACCACTATAAATCCGCGTGTTGTGGTTTGATCTTTCCATCTCTATCTTTCATTTCATTTCATTTACTTTACTTGCATTGTTTATTTACATTTACTTATATTTGTTCATATTGTTCAAGAGTTGAATTCACATAAGATCGAATCAAAGTTTTAAAAAGTAAACAAAGGTTTTCATAATAAAATTAAAAATACTTAAAACTATTCACCCCCCCCCTTCTAGTTTTCCACAATTGGTATCAAGAGCCACGTCAAACAAGATTTTTAAAATAAACTATATTTTAAAACTTGAAACGATCTATGGAATCTGAAAAATATTTAGAAGGGCAATCTATGTAAAGACCACCACTATTTGAAAGTGATGGATTTTTATATTGGAAAAATCGATTCGAAACTTATGTGAAGTCAAAAGATCTAGATCTTTGGCATGTTATTACTGATGGTGATTTTTTACCTATTCAATATAATTTAGAAACTAAAAAGGATGAAGTAGTATCTTTTGAAAAACAAAATGATGATTTAAAAAGAAAACTTTCTAAAAATAATGAGGCTAAAATGGTTATTTATAATGCGTTACCACGTAAAGAATACGAAAGAATTTTTATGTGCGAAACCGCAAAAGAAATTTGGAACTCTTTATTAATAACTCACCAAGGTAATAGTCAAGTCAAAGATAATAAAATAGATCTTCTTGTTCAACAATATGAACAATTCACGATTCCGGAAGAGGAATCAATTGATAATGCGTTTGCTAGGTTTAACACAATCATCACAAGTTTAAAGGCACTTGATGAGAGTTTTTCTAGTAAGAATTTTGTCAGGAAATTTCTTAGGGCTCTTCATCCAAAATGGCGAGCTAAAGTTACTACGATTGAAGAATCGAAGAACTTGTCAACTCTTCAACTTGACGAGTTGATTGGCAACTTGAAGGTCCACGAAGCAATAATCAAGAAAGACTCCGAGATGATCAAAGGAAAGAAAGAACAAAGCAAGTCAATCGCGTTGAAAGCTAATGGGGTCGGTAAAGAGTTAGATGAGAAGAGTATAGAAGAGTAGAGATTTTATCAGCAGTTGATTCTCACGGATTATTTTTGGTACTTCACACATCTTCGACAAATTGGACATACAGGGTGTACGCTGCCTCTGTTTCCATCGTAACCATAGTGTGTATGCTTCCGATTCCGCGAAGACATCGTGGGGGAAGAGAGAGTAGATGTGCTTTGACTTTTCTTTAACATTTGAACTTTTGCTGTCTTGAGTCTTTGTGAGAACTAATCTTCAGGATATGAGCATGATGGAGTCTTGATGGTGGTAGAACTCCAGGTCTTCATGATCCTCCGCAGCAGCAGCAGCAACACGAACCAACCGGCACTTACAGGCTCAGAATTTGAGATCGTCAACAGCATAGTGTGAAGACTTTCTCTAATCCTTGCCCAGGCCGTTCTGAACCGGATACCCCCGAAAGGGCTAATACGGACACACCGAAGTGCACCCACGATTCAGTGAGCCGCTGTTGATCACCCTACGACTGTAGACCATTTTTGGAACACACACTAAGCGTAACCCACAAGGAGTTACCGAAGTGACCTGCTGTCAGGGTTGTTTGATGTTATCCTGGCAGGATTTCCATTCTATCACTGAGAATCACAATTGTGAGTTCTCTCAAGAATGTTTGATGACATCAAATAACGACATATTATTAGCATCATTTATCCTATATTATTGACTTGTTTTATATCACTTTATATGAGAATTGATACTTAATCGTTTACTTTTGTAATTCTCAGTTATAAACAAGCATTAGGTGAAAGTTAATGATTTCGGACGGAAATTGGAGCAAAATGAATCAAGTTGGAAAAGTCTACTGAACTGAAGGAAGATGCGCCGTATCATTCTTGATAGATACGTCGTACATAAAGACTTAGACGAATCAAAGACCATTGCCTGACTTTGAAGCATGCGCCGCATCTGATTTTATCATGCGTCGCATATGAAACTTTGGTCAACGAAGAAGAACCAACTTGTTCTACTCCAGATACGCCGCATCGGACCAATCCGATGCGCCGTATCGGCCATACACAATCCTTACCAAGAAATCAAGTGGAGATTAGAAGCTTAATGAAGAAGTCAAGATTACAAGTCGACACTTGAAGATGCTTTCGTATTTTGGACATAAAATCTTCATCCTGACTCCGTTTTAGTTGATTCAAGCGGCCACGGAAAGAGAAAAAGGAGATCTACCTGTATCTGAAAGAGATGCTGCGCATCTGGTCTTTAGATGCGCCGTATTGGGAGATGCTCCATATCAGATTTATAGATGCGCCATATCGGGTCAGTTTCAGACTTGGAGGCTACGTTTACTTATAGATGCGGCGCATCTAACTCTCTAGATGCGCCGTATCGACCCAGATTTCAGAATCTATAAATACCGAACTCATTAACGAATTAGGGCATCATTGGGGACCCTCGGGATCATTCCCAGGCGTCTGTAAACGTCCCAAAACAGCAGAAGACTATATTGAAGATCCATTCCATCCACGAAGAACATCTCAAGCCAATTTACTTTGTTTAATCATTCGGTTAGCGTGTAGTTTTCATTATGATTTCTATCTTTTATGCTATGATTCAAACATTGTGTATTGTTACTGAGATTATGGGCTAACACCCTTAGGTGTTAGCCATGTTTATGAAGTTTTATAAGTTTTTATGATTTTGTCGATGTGTTTGCTTTGTTATTAGATTGGGTGCTTGTCGATAAAAACTCGTTTATTGCTTATAACTAGTAGAAGTCTATGTAACTAGGTTATGATCCTTATAACTTTAATTGATGTGACTTAACTACCTGTAATTGTGGTTGCTTAGGTTGAGTTATATGCGTGTTAACCCGAATCTCTATTAGGAATCATTGTTTGGCATAAACGGAACGTGTCTACAACCTAATAGGACTAGTAGCGTGTAATACCGAACTAGGTTAGATGGTTTAAAGCAATAAGTTAGTATTGATGCTAGACGAGTCACTATGATCATGTCCTCTTTCCCACCACGATGGTAGGTTATTTAATCGTGACAGGATTAATAATCGGATTGGCGACAAAACAATTGAATGAATTAAAACAAGTAGACATAAGCATGTATAACTATAAAATGGATTAGACGTGGCTAACCCGTTCTTCCTATCTATCTTCATCTATCTTTAATTTGCTTTTAATTCATTTAATATTTATTTTCTCGTATTTAGTTTAATTAAACACACAAAATCGTGATAGCCTCTCAGGCTAAAACCCCAAAAATATTTACTTGCTTTCTAGGTTAGTTAGTTTAGTAATTAGAATACCTTTAGATCACTTTAGCTTCGCTCCTAGTGAACGACCCTTGCTTACCTAAAAACTATCTTCATTGATCGGGTACACTGCTCGTGAGTGTTTAGAGTCTATAGGTTAGTTCGGCAATAAATAAATTTAAAACTTGGTAGTTTATTATAGACCTAAAAAACACATCAAGTTTTTGGCGCCGCTGCCGGGGAGTGATTGTTTTGATTTGATTTATTGGTATTTTAGTTTAGTTAGTTTTATTTGTTTCTGTGTGTTTTGTTTCTGTGTTTCTGTCTCAGAAAGGCAATACGGCGTATCCTTGTCTCTGGATGCGGCGTATCTGTCTTATATCAATACGGCGTATACAGGTCAATTGTATACGGCGTATTGACGTTTTGTGACCAATTTTTTTATCGTTTTTCTTTATTTTTGTTTATTTAATTTTTATTTTTCGTTTTAGTTTTTATTGTTTTTGTTTGGTTACTACTGTTCTTGGTTGTTTATCTTTCAGGTAATAATGATGATGGACAATCCGGACATAACTATGGAAGAATATCTTAGGCTTAACAATGAAAGATCCTTGAGAAATAAAAAGGTTTACGATTGGAAAAGAGCAAGATATGGTGCACAAGTCATCAATGATAAAGCACCCACGATGGAAGAGTACTTATTATCAAAGCAGGAAGAGTCAGGGAAAGAAAGAAAGACATTGCCATTTAGACACACTTGGACTTTATCCAATGATGATGATGAAGAAGAATCATACGATTTTGGTGCAATTAGGTTTCCGGCAATAGTTATTGATGATGTTATTTCTCCGGAAGTTGCCCAAGATGAAGAAGAGTCACAAGTGTTTGATTTGAATGAAAATCCGGCAATTTTTTACAAAGAAGCTTATTCATCCGAAAGTGTTTATGATGAAAATGAAGATGAATGTGGAACAATGGTGTATGGTGCTATTACTTGTGATTTTTCACCGAGTTGGAAAATATATTCTCATCATATCAAAAACACCATGATGATATTCCATCGGATGAAGATAATGAGTATTCTCATATTGAATGTTTTGATTGTATTGTGTACGATGCCATACCGCAATTGCCACAACAAAATGAAATATTCATGCGTGGAACAAATGAGCCAGATTATGACCCCACAAAGGATTTTGAAGAAATGTGGGATGACTTATTTGAGGCAGCTATTCGGGAAAAAGGATGAAATTACAAGACTACTAGTTGAAGATGGAGACTCACAAGATGAATTGGAGTCACTTACAACAAAAAGTGGTACTAATTTATTTAATATTATTAATCCCGTTACTAATAATCTTGCTAGTTTTCCTAAACAGGTTGCAAAACGAAAGAATGATGAGGTGGAATTTACTACACCAACTAATGATGAATATAAATCACCTGTTATCAACCCATTTTTGGTTGAAATAGAAAAAGAATTCAAGGATGAGCTGATGGACACGACCATGATTGAGGAGGATGATTTCAATCCTATGAAGGATATAGAGGAACCCGAACTTTTACTCGCCAAAGACCCTTTCTCATCTTTTATGGAAGTCAAGGGACGCCTTACTACCAATAGAACAAACGAAGAAGAAGGGAGATTCATTGATCCTTAACATACTACTCTCTCACATGTAATGTTCATGTCATCCAATTTAACAACCAAACCGGGTAAGGTAATGAACGAAGTACACATATTGCCAAGGTATTATCTTTACATATTCTATCCATCTCTAGTAGCAAATTTACACCGTTATGGTGCTTATTGCTACTATCACCCACACTTGACCGCAAGTGGGGGGGAAAACACCCTATTTCCTAGTAAATAAGGGTGGATTCAGGCTCGTGACTCTAACAAAAATAAGTGATTCTTGGGAGGCAACCCATGCTTGTCTTTTATTTTGTATTTAGTTTATTTTTATTTTCGTATTTCTGTCAGTTGGTCAATACGGCGCATGCACTTTTAGTGGATGCGGCGTATTAGTTACAGGAAGTTGATGCGGCATATCCAATATTCCATGGATACGGCGCATCGACACTCTGGCCTGTAATTTCCCGTAGTTTTATTTTCCTAACCAATGATTAACGAGATGTTCTCGAGTCTATTTTTTCTGTGGTCTCTATATATTTACAGGTCTGGACGAATGAAGATGTTGATGAACTCCCACATTTTATATGCTCGCATTCTTACATGGTGGATCATACCGAGCAAATCTCAGGGGAGTTCTCCGTTCTAATTCTTTCTATCTCTTGTTTTTAATTTCAAATACAAACAACGAGGACGTTGTTTAACTTAAGTGGGGGGATGGAGAATTAGAACGTTACTTGTCCTAAATTTTAAAAAATATGCTTTAATCTATGCATAATTATCAAAATTTAATTTTTTTTTTGCATGTTGTAGGTTCCCGTTTAGATCTCAAACACACACACGTTAAGACAATAAGAACTCGTACTACTATCTATATTAATAAGCTACGTATGAAAAATAACCAATAAGCTAATAAGCTAAACTAGAGAAGAGAACTAAGAAGAGAAGAATAAGAATGGTAGGCTTTTCAATTAGATCAAATGTTACACGAGCATAGCTTCCGCACAATGCATGAAAAACCGACAATAAGAATGCACCCCATGCCTTGTATTTATAGGCAATGGGAGGGGAATCATTCTAGGAATATTCCCATGCATGTGATTAACATGAACTATCTAATGTGACCGGTCCATGGATTACTAATGGACCGGTCCATAATTACAAACAATATAATCCTATTGAACTTGCAACATTATAAATGAACAAGACTTGTAAATATTTAAAACATGTTCCTAACAATCTCCCCCTAAGTCTTGATCATCAATGTTGCCCGACGTCTTCTTTGCTTCTTAGGCTTCCGACGTCTTTATAATCTTTGGTTCTTTGTTCTTGTGTAATGATGATATGATATTGTCTCTATCTGCCAATCTCCAACGTCTTCTCGTCTTCTCCATCATGCTCATATGTCTTAGACTTGTTTTCTGCAACTTGTTCTCACTTTTCAATCTTATAACTTGAGAAAGGTTGATTTGCTTGAACTTTTGACTTTACTATATCATATGTTGAACTTTTGATGTCACTGAGTCTTTGAGAGAACATTTCTTCATGGTATGAACATGATGGAGTCTTCATGGTCGAACTCCAGCTCCTCAGCAGCAGCAGCAGCAGCAACAGCACGAACCAACCGGTACTTACAGGCTCAGACTTGAGATCATCAACAGCATAGTGTGAAGACTTTCTCAAATCCTAACCCAGACCGTTCTGAACCGGATACCCCCGAAAGGGATTACACGGACACACCGAAGTGCACCCACGATTCAGTGAGTCGCTGGAGATCACCCCACGACTGTAGACCATTTGGAGCAAACACTAAGCGTAACCCACAAGGAGTTACCGAAGTGACCTGCTGACAGAGTTGTTTGATGTTGCTCTGGCAGGATTTCCATTCAATCATTGATAATCACAAATGTGACTTTTCTCATGAATGTTCTTGGCAGATTGCTGAGATCTGCGAAGGACACTTTTTCTAAATTTACAGCTGATGCCCATGATATAGAACACCAGAGTAATTCTAAGTGTACCTAAGAGATCTTTTGATGAATCTCATGGCTCTAGACTCAATTTGTGCACATTTGTTTGGTCATCGGAGGCGTGGAGCAGATTGCCTCCTTTTCAATATCAACACTCTCGTAATGAGAGGTCAATAGATTATGAAGGGTTCTCCGTGTGAATGAAACAAATGTCTTTTGAGAAACACTTGAGTGGCTAAGAAGGTTTATTAGTGCGTCACTGGGTCCATGACGTCTTTGATCTTCAATACTGGTGATGCTCATCAACCAGTAGATTATGAATTGAACCCGGTGTCTGCCCTAAGGTTGAACAAATGGAGGGCTATTTTTTTTTTCACCCTTTTCTTTGCTTTTCTTTTTAATTCTTCAACCCCTTCTTTCTCCGTTCATTCATTTTCTCCTTTTTTATATCATACCTAGGACTTTCTAGTTCTAAACTATTGGTATTGTCCTTGGGTAGATCCCTCCGGCTCTGGCGGATCATAGGACGGTTTTCCCTAACCTTAGTCACCTTATAACTCCATGACTATCCTAATGATGCCATATAACCAAAACCTTTGAAAATCTCTCAAAGTGTCGATAATTGTAATGGACATTTTGTTGACACCTTGAGAGTTTGATGATTTTCAGAAATACTCCCCCTTAACATGTGCGCATAAGTAATAAATTTGAAATTTGCACATGCCGGAAAGAGTTGGCACTTTTGAATTGATTGACTTTCAATGAACCTGATCATCGCGAGACACGCTTACATCACCAGTTAGACTGGCTTGAAATTATTACCCGTCCAGATCAGATTCAAAGATTATCGCTCGAAATCGGTACTTTCTACTCAGACACGTCCTTTGCGAGACACGCTTACATCACCAGATAAACTGGCTTGAAATTATTACCCGTCCGGGACATGTCCTTTCGACTACTGACTTTCCTATTCGTCAATTCGAGGGTCAATTCTGAGTTTGAGCACACGAGATTCCAGCAAATGAGACATCATATTTTAATCATCTGTTTCTTCTCCCCCTCAAAAATAGCATACTCATGATGTTTTTGGAAAAACGTTTATGATTAAAATATGCTGTTTTTGAGTTTTTAGGGAAGAAGTTTCAAGAACTTTGATACTTCTTTTTGAACAAAGATTATATTTTTCAAATACTCCCCCTGGACGAGGGAATACTTGTCCTTATGAGCAGAATGTTTGAAAAACGTTGGAAAACATTCTGATTTTAATTCTGCTCATAAGTAAGAAGCTTTCGCTCCTTTTTCAGGATTGAGGCACTGAAGCGTACCTCAGGGTCCTTTCTTTGGGGTCCGGGTTGTACACTGTTATGTGTGCACAAGCCGTAATATACAGGCCAATTATGGAAAGAAGAATGATATGATGAAATTTGAGAATTGATTCTTACATCATCCACCTTTACCAAAAGTTGTGAACACTGGGTCAGTTCGCTGAAACAGTCTGATGGCGAATGGCGGACGACCCCCAACATAGCTCTCGAGCCTCCTTATCTGATCCCGATGATATAACCGTTCTTCCATCGTCCGAATAAATTCTTTTACTTGTCGCAGCTCTTTTGAATTCCATCTTCTGGATTTTCCCAACATCGAATCTCGAACTCTATTAGCTAACCCATCACGTACACTCTTGAGGGTATCATCACAGAACTTGTGAATTTCAGTGAATGCCATGAATCGGTGAAAATCAGTTGTGCTTCTGTAGACAAACCCAAAATTTGGACGATGTAGCATGGTGTACTGAGGATCCTTATTGCTGTTTAGAAGAAACTGTGGTTCAACAAGATTAAGCTGAGTCTGATAACTTTCCACACCAAGCTGGAGATCTTCTACACGTTCTTTGATGATGGTTCTCCTGATGTAATGACAGAGGGAAGTACTAAGTGCATATCGAAGCTCATTGGTCAGATGCTGCAATTTGCCTTGGACCTTCATTAGATACATGTCTTCGATATCATTTAAATTTAGATCAGGAAAATCCGCCTCAGAGAATTTGTAAAGATTGTTATCGATTCTTCTTACTGTGATCTCTTCTAGAAATATGTAATCGCATCTTCTTGATCCACTTACATTGATGACTGCCATTATTCTGAGATCACTGTAAACTGGTTCTTTTGATTTCTGGAGGACAAGTTTGTACTTGTACCAGCTTTGTCTTTTAGAGTACCAGTGATGAATCCCCAGCTCTGCATCACGATCATATTTGACGAGCTGTTTAACAAACAGTTTGCTGTTGATAGCTGCCTCTTCAATAGCTGATTGTGTGTAATGAGCAGCTGGTGTGAAAGTGATCGATGTAGCGTACTTTGTTGTCCCTTGAGCTCCATTCTTTAGAAGTTCCAGGTCTTTGTTGAAGAACATTAGAAAAGGAATTTCCGAGTGATGATGTCTTCGAATCACGGTCAGTGGCTTGGTCCAATCAGTGGTGATTGGTTGATTCTTGCCAACTTGCCTGACGATGTCTGGACTAGCCCAGTCAAAGTCACTTGACATTGCCCGTGCAATGTTTTCAAGGTGATATTCGAGTTCTGCTGCACTATTGGATTTGTTCTTTAGAAGAAGGAAAGCTTCATTCTTGATCCGACGAAGTTCTTTCTTGGTCATTTTCTTGATATTGAGAGTTCTTTTAATTTCTTGAGTAACAGCAAAGGTGCTGTCTTCAACTCGTGAAGCTTCGTCAGTCTGAACTTGAGCGCTTGCAAGATGATCGAACCATTCATTTCCTAGCACATCCGTATCATTATCCAGCCATGAGACAACCGTTGGTCCGGTAGATGACTTTCTGCTGTGTGAAGGCTTGGACTTGGATGGCTTTGACTTAGGTGACGGTGATGGTGATGGTGAATGAGGTTGATCATCGTGTGGCTGGAATTCCATATCTTCATTTATGAACTGTTCATTGTGATGCTCGGTTTCAGTTGGACCAGAGGATTGATGTTTGGGAGGTTGAGATGATGGTTTATGTTCAGTTGGCTCCTGTATGTGAATCCCTGACCCGCCTTTGTGTTTCTTTTGTGCGGGTTTAGGGTCCTGATCATCCTTATCATCTTCTCGAATCCGTTTTCCTTTGTCAGCAGTTTCTTTGCAGGACTTCTTCTCAATATGTGCTTGAAGAGCTGCAATCAGGTTAACTTCTTCTGGAGAAGGAGAGGTGATTTCAAATAGTCGGTCGAGAAGCACAAGCTCGATGTACTCAGTGGAGAGTTCAGGAAGTGGTTTGGGTTGTGAAGAAGAAGAGACAGCTTCTTTAATCTTTTCGTCAAGTTGTGCATCAATATGATCATTTATATTCTGTTGAAGATCAGGAAGAAATTGCTTAACAAATTTCTTTTCCTTGCGTGTCATATGATCTTTGACGTTGAAATCAAGAAATTCATCTATCTGTTTCTTGCTTTTCTGCATTTCTTCCATTTGCTGAGACAACTTCTTGACCAAGCTTTCCATTTCTGTCAATTTTGTTGTAGCTTGGTTGTCTCGTTGAGCTTGGGCTTTCTTGACAGCCTTTTTAAGTTTTTTAGCTGCAGGAGACACAACTTCGACTTTGGTTACATGGATGATTCTTCTCTTGCTCTTTCCTTTGTAGGCCTTGAGAATATTTTCAGAAACCGTTGCTTTTGATTTAGGTTTTGGTGATGAAGATCGCGAAGATGATGGCGTGAGAGAAGGGATTGGTTCATCAGATTTAGTATTGGATTCCTCTTGAGGTGAGGGTGGAGGTGTAGGATTCTTCGGTGGTGACCCAGGAGGTGTCTCGGGTGAAGAAGCAGACGAGGGCTGAACTGATGGTTGTTCTTGCTGCTGTTGTGGGTTATAAACAACCATAGTCAGTGCAGATTTGGCTGTGTCTTTTGAAGGGGAAGGAGGAGGTGTTGGAGTGTGAGAACGAAGATAGCTATCTGCTTCCAGGTTAGCTTGAGCATCCTCCTTACTTTTCCTTTCTTCCTCTTGTCTTCTCTGCTCTTCAAGATCTTTGGCTGCTTTAATTGTTTGATCTCCCAGAATATCTTCTTCTTCTTCTAAGTTCCAATCTTCATTATCATCATTGCGTGTTTGTTCCTCGGGATTGTCATTAAACATAGAATCAGAAATATCCTTGTCAGATAACACAATGTTGCTATCCTGATCTTTTTCCTTTTCCTCCTGAGATGGTGCTCCCAAGTCGGGTTGATTAACCGAACTTGTTTGCTGTGAAGAGACCTTTGTTGATTCAGCTCCAGACCCTCCGGGTTGATTAACCGGATCGTCTTGGGTCGAAACTGCTTTAGGAACATTTTGTGATCCTCCAACTCCATGTGTTCTTTCATACTCCTTCTGTTCTTCCAATACTTTCTTTGCTCTACGCTCTTCATCTGCTTTCAATGATTTGAGACTTTGTTTTTGTGCATTCTCCTTAGAGATCTGATTGTGAAGTTCAGCTTCTTCTTCAGTCATGAAGACACGTTCTTCTTCAGATTCAGATGATACAGAGTTAGATTCTGTGTCTTCATCAACGATTCTATATGGTTCTGGTTTTGGCTGTGGTTTGCTGGGTACTCTCCTCTTGATGAATGTTGATCTTGGATGTTTTTCTTTTGGTTTAGAGACACTTGAGGTACTTCCTGTCTTTGTCTTACCTTTAGAACGAGTCTTGGAAGATCTAGGTTCTTCAACCATCTTGGCAAGACCTACACGACGTTCACGATATGCTAGATCATAATCATGATATGCTTTTGTTTCTCTAACCTCATCTGGTATCAAAAATTCTGGCAACCTTGCACCTTGCTTTCGTGTACTCTCCTTTGGGAAATAAACTTTGCCCAATGTTTTATCCATGTTATATTCATGAACTTCTTGATCTGTAGGACGTTTATCAAGGTCTTCATGTTGATCAAGTAAATAGCTGATAAGAACTTTGGTGAATCGAACAAATGGGATTTTCTTGAACATTTTACGCTGTAAGTACATTATATCATCCCAAATAAGAGCAGCAAAGTCAATGGGTTCTTCGTTTAGAAATCCCCACAAGACTTGAAGATGAGCCAGTCTTGGATGCTCGAACCCACTATCTCTTCCAGATATTGAATGTGTTACGATGAAGAAGATAGTCCTCCAGGGTTGAGGAATGTATCTGGCATTAACCTTGGAGATTGTGGTTAGTGGTGTATCAGGCTGAACATCATAACCAATATCTTCCAGGAATTGCATGACCTCTGACTCTGAAGGTGTTGGGTGGAATCGGGCAGCAGCTTCAGGTGCCTCTGGAAGTTTCAAGGCTTTTCTGAGAGTAGCAGGTGTAACTCTGATTTGCTTCCGATCCAGTGTGCAAGTAAAGTACTTGTCATCATTGCTCTTAGTGAAGGTATCCCAGAATTGATGAATATATAGCTCTGGAATGGTGTCTGAGCTGTCAAGAATATCCCTGCATTTGTGAGCTTTGAGAATCTCTATAGCAATCTGACAACTTGGATCAGAACATTTGATCTTGTCCAATTCTACCCGTGAATTGTTCTTCCCTATTTCCAGAGTATACCCACGAGGAAAGACTTCTTCTTTGGTAAGAGCAGGAAGTGGTTGTTGTTGGGAAGATGCCATTGATGTGTATCTGAATCAACAATCATATACAAGTATACAGAATGCATGTTTGTTAGAAAATTGTTAGTTTAAAGAACAACACATGGCACCCTATTGTATTGATGATTAGTTGATACATGCTTGGTCAAAGAATTTATCAAGAATTAGCCAAATTCAATAAAATTTGATAAATTTCAATAAGTATATAAAAATATACCTAAGGAAATTGATTAAATTCTACATCAGATCACAACTGCGATAATCAAAGACAACTGCGATAACTATAACAAATGTGATAACTATAACAACTGCGATAAATATCCAATCAAGATAACAAATCCAACTGCGATATTTATCCAACTGCGATAATCATCCCATCTGCGATAATCATCCCAACTGCGATAAACATCCCAACTGCGATAATTATCCAACTGCGATAATCATTCAACTGCGATAATTATATCAATCAAGATAATTAAACCAATCAAGATAAAAATCTCAACTGCGATAATTATCTTAACTGCGATAACTATCACAACTGCGATAACTACCACAACTGCGATAATTTTGGCCAACTTCGATAAACTCTAATACAAGAGTTTACGAACACTTTTCTCAACTGCGATAGATTTATTACGATGAACAAACACTCAAATTCTTTATCGTGATTCATTATAACTTATGTTATGTGTCCACAGATATTCACAATCAACTTAGATGACTATTATGAGCATTTGGACTAAGTTATAACATTAACGAACCACAAATATTCAAGAATCAAATCTGCTAGTGTTCATGTTCTTCTTAAACCCTAAAACCTAATTAAATCACTTTAAGTGTTTCTGGGTATGATCCAAGCATGGCAATAATCAATTAAACATCAGACAACAACTTTTCAGTAAACACATTACACAATAACGCATTCACAAGGTTTTCCCCAAATCGTTGCTTAAACCCTAAAATTCAATTCGATTAATTTGTGGTTTCTGGGTATGATTAAGCATGCAATATAGGTTCCCTAACATTGTAAAAGTGTTATCGTGCAATCATTTGCAACTCAAAACCTCTTGATCAAAATCCCTAATCTTAACGCAAACCCTAGAACTAACTTTCTCAATTTTGAATGTTCTAGCCGTTGGATCATGAAACCGTTCAAAACCATGTTTTATAATAACAATATAAGCATAATAGCACTCACAAAAATCAAAGATCTTGTTCGGATTGGCAGAATCAATGTGAACCGTTGATGATGGTGGGTGGGTTGTATTAACTTCGGTTGGTGAAGATTGGCAGTGTAATAACTGCGGTATATTAAATTTTCCAACTTAAATATCTACCATTCATTTTTGCAATTATTACACATATAGTCCCTTAACCTTAGAAACTTTGAAATTCTAGTCCTAAACCACCATCAATCTAATCACTAAGTCTCATTTATGACATTTAAGGCACACATTTTTCTATGTTAACATCTTATCACCAAAAACTTGTGAAACAACAATTTCTGAAAATATGCAAGTACAATTTTAAGATTTTGGAAAAAAATTATGTCTCCCCCTCAACACGTGTTCAAAAATTGAAAAATGAACAAAGTGTTGGAGAAGGAATTGTACTTGCATTTTTTTTTTTTTTTTTTTTTTTTTTTTTTTTTTTTGAAATATTTATTTACAAAGATAGTTTTGGAAATGTTTGACTTGGTTATTTATTTTTAAGAAACTTTTCCAAATCGTTTGGCGTCAAACATCTCATACCAATCCGGTGAACCAGATCCACAAATCTTGCATGAGGCAAGGCTTTTGTGAACAGATCTGCCAGTTGGTGTTCAGTTCCCACAAAGTATAATTCAACAGTACCCTTTTCCACATGTTCCTTGATGAAATGGTACCGGAGATCAATATGCTTAGACTTTGAATGCTGGACAGTGTTGCATGAAATGGCAATGGCACTCTTGGAGTCGCAATACATCGGAATCTTGTTGATTGTGTAACCGTAGTCCATTAGTTGTGATCTCATCCAGATGACTTGAGCACAACAAGCAGACATGGCTACATACTCAGATTCTGTTGAAGACAGTGAGGTGCAGTCTTGTTTCTTTGATTGCCAAGATACGAGCTTGTCACCCAAGAATTGAACTCCCCCTGATGTACTCTTGCGTGTGTCTAAGCATCCTGCATGGTCAGCGTCTGAAAATGCAACAAGTTCAAACCCAGAATCCTTTGGATACCAGATCCCCAAATTAATGGTTCCCTTTATGTATCTAAGGATTCTTTTAACGGCTGACAAATGCCGTTCAGTCGGTCGAGACTGATATCGGGAGCAAAGATAAGTGGCAAAGACAACATCCGGTCTGCTAGCTGTGAGATACATGATCGAGCCAATGATACTACGATACTTCGTAGGATCAATGAGTGTCCCATGAATGTCAGCATCTAGCTTCGGGGATGAGGAGGACATTGGGGTATTGTAGGTGTCACAGCTGGTCATACCATGCTTCTTCAGGATTTCCTGAGCATATTTTGACTGACTTAGAAATATACCACGGGGTGATTGATGAACTTGTAATCCTAAAAAGAAAGAAAGTTCACCCATCATAGACATCTCAAAGTTTTGTTTCATTAGTTTAGAAAAAGCGTTTGAATATTTTTTATTGGTTGAACCAAAAATAATATCATCCACGTAAATTTGTACGATGAGAATGTCGTCCCCGTGTGTTTGTATAAATAAAGTCGGGTCAACAGTTCCAATGGTAAAATGATTAGCAAGGAGAAATGCGGACAGTTTATCGTACCATGCCCTCGGGGCTTGTTTAAGGCCGTAAAGGGCTTTCTTAAGCCGATATACATGGTTAGGATGATCTGGATCCACGAAGCCTTCTGGTTGTGACACGTACACCTCTTCTCGGAGTTGACCATTGAGAAATGCCGTCTTCACATCCATCTGATATACTGTGATATTCTTGTGGGCTGCGTATGCCAGAAACATTCTAACTGCCTCTATCCGAGCTACTGGAGCAAATGATTCTTCGAAGTCAATACCCTCTTCTTGGCTGTATCCTTTTGCTACCAGTCGGGTCTTGTTACGAATCACTGTACCATCTGCACCTAGCTTGTTTTTCCAAATCCATTTCAATCCAACCACATAAACTCCATCTGGTCTCTCAACTAATTCCCAAACTTCCAGACGTTTGAATTGTTCCAACTCCTCTTGCATGGATTCAATCCAATTGTCGTAGGTAAGGGCTTCTTTGATGTTTTTAGGTTCAGATTGACAAACAGTGAGTGCATACATGCAATGTTCACTGTCTGTATGAAGTTTTTGTCTTGTGAGGACTGGATTGTTAGGATTGCCAATTATGTTTACCAAAGGATGATCTCTTGTCCATTTGTGGGTGGATGGAAAATGTTGAATGTTGTTATGATGATCTGACGGGTCCATATTGCTCGAGGAGGATTCTCCTGATTCTGGAATGGTTGGTGGTGGAGCAAATGGATTGAAGAATGCGTTCCCGTCATAATCTGATGGTGTGGAAACTGGATTAGAAGTGGGGGATGAATCGTCAACTGCAGGTTGAGGTGTTTTCTCCATTGATGATGATGATTCAGGTTGTGGTGCATCATTAACAACTACTGTAGATGTAGATGCTGATGGATCAGGTGCTTGATATGGAAGTCGTTGGGCAGCGGAACTGGTGGAGGCATCTGATGCACTAGTAACATGAACGTCATCAAACATTGGTGCAAACAAATCTTCCAGATCCTTCCTGTTGAAAGGTAGGGGTGCAGTCGAAGATTCAGGGAAGTTAAGACGGTTGTTTACGGGTTCCAAGCGGTCTTGCTCAGAAGCCATATCGGTGAGTTCATCAAAATTAGCGTGTATGGTTTCTTGAATTTCCCCAGTCCGACGATTCCAAATACGATATCCCTTGGAGTTCTCACAGTATCCAACAAAGATCCCAATATCTGCTTTAGCCTTAAGTTTACCAAGATCATCCTTATCATTCTTCGGATAACACAAAGCTCCAAAGACGTGAAAATGGTTGATGTTTGGTTTTCTCCCTTGTATAATCTCATATGGTGTTTTGGTGTGTCTTTTGGTGATCATTGCACGGTTCTGAGTATAACAAGCAGTGTTGACAGCTTCAGCCCAAAGATAATCCGGTAATTGAGCATTGATCAACATAGTTCGAGCTGCTTCCACGAGCGTCCGGTTTCGTCTTTCAACTACACCATTTTGTTCCGGAGTGCGAGCTATAGAAGTCTGATGAACAATCCCATGTTTCTCTGTGAAATCCCGAATGATTTGATTCTTAAATTCAGTCCCATTGTCTGTTCTAATGATTCGGACGGTGTTGCGGACTTGAACTTGAATCTTAGTGAGAAACGTGATGAGAATAGATGGAACTTGATCTTTAGTTCGAAGGAAATACACCCAAGTCCATCTTGAATAATCATCTACGATTACCAGAATATACTTCTTCCCGTTAATACTCTGAACGCGCATCGGACTACACAAATCCATATGAAGCAGTTGTAGGACATGGTCTGTGCTGTGTTCTGTTTTGGGAGGAAAATGGGCACGATGACTTTTCCCTTGTTCACAAGCAGAACACAAGTGATCCTTGGCATATCGGAATTTTGGAAGACCGTCAACTAATTTCTTTTTGGCAAGATCAGTCATGGTTTTAAAATTGAGATGAGACAATCGTTTGTGCCATAACCAAGCTTTCGTGGGATGAGCCTTGGAGAGTAAACAAATAGGAGAAGAAGCTGTCATGCCGTCAAAGGAGATAGAATACAGACTTGTTCCGCGTTTCCCTTTCATAAGGTCGTTCCCTTGAAGATCACGAATAAAGCATGTTTTCTCCCTGAATGCTACTTCCAAGTCTCCATCGCAGAATTGTCCCACAGAGAACAAATTATGACCGAGACCTTCAACATAATACACACGGCTGATTTCGATGTTCCCATTAATATAATCCCCATAGCCCATAATTGCAGCGAAGTGATCATTCCCGAATCTGACCGTTCCGATAAACTTTGCAACAAAGTTCTGAAGAAGTTTGAGATTGCCGGTCATATGTCGGGAGCACCCGCTATCAACAATCCAGAGGACGATTTGAATCACCTGCATCACACACATCGGAAACAGGTGGAGAATTGATAACGGTTGGATCCGCTGGGTTAGTTACACAAGATGTTAGTATTTTAGGTAACCATTTAAAATCAAAAGTGTTCTGTAACCAGCGTTGCCAGGTCCAACTAGTCTCTGCCTTTTTCCTAAGGTATGCACTAGGTGACTTTTTGGTCTTGGATTGGGGCTTTTCTATTTTCTCCTCAGAAACAGCTAGTGGGGGCATCCCTAAAATGGATTTCGCAATGGTTTTAAGCCTAGAGGAAGCGCCACTAGTTCGTTTCTTTCTCTTAGTCAGCAAAGTTTTAGCAACACATTTTGTATGATTACCAGATAGTATGCTATGACGACAAAAAACACAAGTAGCATCAACCAAAACATCTTCATTAATATTTAAAGAGTTATCATCTGTTACATCATTCTTAGAACTAGACTCAGATAAGTGCAATTCTATTCCTGATGTTACATTTGTCTTATTCAAACTACTTTCTTGGACTTCTGCAGACTTAGATATTCCCTTCCTAGATTTCTTGACTCTATTCTTCCTCTATTTCTTGTGAGTCTTGGAATGGTTGATCTTAGAGGTGGTTTCTAGTCCTGTGGAAGTACAAGTAGCTGAATCAGTGGTTGTGTCAGATGCTTGGGTATGTTCTTTGTCCACTACATACATTCCTGGAGCAATCTTATGACTGTTTGCTTTGTTTTTGTCTAAAACTCTGATCTTCTTCTTCAAATCAATAATGATGTGTTGAAACTCTTGATTTTGTGAGTCTAATTTCCTGTTTAGGTAGACTGTGTCATTTCTGTTTTGAATAACTTCATTCAGGTCTTTTTCATTTTGAAACAGTTTACCTTTTAAGAAAGCCTTTGTTTCTTTGTTTTGTTTATGACTGTTTTGAAATGATAGAGATCCCATGAGATTTTGAAATTTGATTTCAAATTCAAGACTTCGTTTTTGACACCAGTCCAACCTTTTTTGAAGATTAAAAAGTTTGTTTTCCACATCACAATTGATTTGTCGAAGATTCTCATTCTCATGTACCAGATTATCAATCTCCATATGCAACATTTTAATATCCACAGCATGATCATTCACAAGTAAAGCATTACCAGATTCATAGAGCGAATTCATAATCACAGAGACCACGTCATAACACAAGACTTTTTCCAAGAGTCGATCATTTTCTTTTGCTAAAAATTTCTTTTGAAGTTTTTGACGTTGAACCTTGTCATCTTTAGCTTTGAAAATAGATTTCATAGATGCTAGTTCCGTATATAACTCCTCTTCCCATCTTGTTGCACCCTTTTTCAGATTTCTGACATGAGGAAGAATTTTCTTTTGAAGAATCTCCTTCTTTTCTTTCTGAACAGGAGAAAGAAAAGACGAGATAGGAATTTGAGAACTGAACTCAATTTCATTCTCCAAACGAGAAATGTCATCCATAAATGTCTGAAAATATCGAAGAACCCGACATTCTGTAGGCATTTGTGGATCAACAAGATCCTCTGTCAAACAATCTTTAAATTGTACACCAGGCGTAGGATCAGAAGTTATAGACGAGGGAGCACTTATGTTTGTGTATGTTAACGTTTGTTCTGGATGATCCTTAGGAGGAACAAATGATTTGCTCAAATGAGGTCGTGCATTATAATCATAGTGTACGTTTGAAAACTTTGTTTGTGACTTTGATCGACCCTCAATCTTGTTTTCAAGAAAATCAGTTTCTTCATCAACAGAATACATAACAACACGTTGAAAGGAATCATCTAACAGAAATGTTGCATTGTATAACTTAGGATTCTCTTTGAGTGCTATGTGTAATTTGCGGGGTGTATCACTGCCAAGTGCAAAACTTACTCCTTTAGGACTTGGTTTTACAATATTTTTCTGAATTTGTGTTACAGAGTTACCCGTTTTATACACAATGTTTTGAAAATCTTTGAGTTTGGTTTCCAAATCCAGAATTTGATCAAGATAGGAGTCAACACATTTCCGAGTGGCTTTCTTTTCTTCAAGAAGATCCTTCTGAGATGTAGAAAGCTCAGATTGAGTTTTCAACAATTCAGAATTTAAAGCATCAATTCGAATTTTAAACTCAAGTTGATCCTTCTCTTTCTGAGAGAAAAGCTCAGCTTTGGCAATGGTTAGCTCACGAACTTGACTTTCTAAATTTTGAACTTTTACATACTCTTGTTGGAAAGCCGTTTCAAAACCTTTTTCACGTTTATCTTGTTTTAGATATCCGAAAAGTTGTAATTTATAACACTCATTATCCTTTGTTAACACTGCAATTTTCTCTTTGAGCTTCTGATTTATGTCATTGCATTTTTCTATTTGTGACTGGGTGGTCAATAAGAAGGCCTGTAAGTCCGAATCTTGATCATCCAACTGATCTTTTTGTTCAATATGATCACAATTAGCATCATCGATGAGATCATCAAAGGAAACAACTGTTTTATCATCATCAAATGATACAACCGTGTTAACTTGATCATCGGATGGTGATGAAAATAACTCATTTTGAACAAAAGTTTCGTTTGTAGATGAAGATACAGAAGGTGAAGCAATTTCATGAATAAGACATGTAGAATCGGGTACCTGAGAAAGACCATCAGTATCATATACTGGGCCTGACTCGGACATATTCATTTCATGCATGTTAGCCATAAGCATGACTGCAGCGTTTGCCTCAAGGTCTTCCATCTCATCATCTGATTCCACAGTTGCCATAAAACTTTGATCATTCTGAGTCATCATCCCAGCAGCCCTTTCATCTTTGAGTGCCATCATAAGAGCCTCTTTGTGATACTGACTGCCCATTGTTCTCGGCTTCGGACAAGCATTAGCCATATGACCGTTCCCCCCACAATTGTAGCATGTGATAGACGTGTTAGCAATGCCTTTCTGACCATTCCCAACATTCGAATTTCCTCTCTGAACATTCCCCATACTGTTTCTGTTTGCCCCTGCAGTATTGTACCTATTACCTCCGGACTGAATCCTTTGATTACCATATCCACGATTTCCCGAACCATATCTGCCTGAAGACCTATTCTGAACTTCTACTCTCCCATCATTAACAACAGCCTGATTTCTGGTATTTGAAGATGAACGAAGACGGTTGTTGGATTTGGTGAATCTGCCAAATGCTTTAGCAATCAATCCAAATGCTTCATTAAGAGAATTGAAAGCATCCTCTTCTTCATCATAGTCTGCATTTGAGTACATCACTGAATCGGTGTTGTTGTAAGGAACCAGCTGGTTATCAGAGTATTGTTGAGGTGCTTCATAGGAAATGATTTGATTATGAGGTTGGGGTGGAATGCTTGGTTGAAAAGATGAGTTTCCAAATTCCTGTTGTGTTAAAGAGAAGTTAGATTGAGCAACGAGAGCAAGTGAGTTAGGTGTTGGTGCTGGTGAGAAGCCTCCTCGTGCTGCAATTTCTTTATCCACTTCTGATTGATGTTGTCTAAGGTAATCATACATAAGTCCATATTTGACATCACCAATTTTCTTTGTCTGCCTCACAAAAGTTGCATATTTTTGCCATTCAGGACCAAGACATCCAAGGAATTTGGAGTTGACAGCAATCTTTGGTAACTTTATATCATGACGATC
The DNA here is from genome assembly GCA_021014915.2 of Artemisia tridentata subsp. tridentata. Lineage (NCBI taxonomy): Eukaryota > Viridiplantae > Streptophyta > Magnoliopsida > Asterales > Asteraceae > Artemisia > Artemisia tridentata. Next base: position 438,937,892 of record CP139504.1, on the reverse strand, counting down.
AAGATCGTTGATAATGTTGGTGAAACGGTGGTAGTAAGATTCAATGGTCTCCCCTGGTTCCATGATGAAGTGAGTGTACTCCATATATAACTTGGACTCAAGATCTTCTTGGTTCAACTTTGTTCCTTCCATGAGGAGATGAACATGTTCCCACATATCTTTGGCTGTCTTTTGAGCATCAATACTTCGGTAGATAGGATTGGGAATTCCTTGAAGTATGAAAGACATAGCCAATTGGTTTGCTTCTTGTTGTAATGTTTGCTCAGTTGTGTAATTAGCAACCGGAATGGGTGTGGATGTTTCTTCTCTCTCTGGAGTTGCTGAAACCACAGTAGCTGGAATAGGATAGGGTCCTTCTTCAATGACCTTCTTGAGATATTGACCATGGGGTTTTTTGAGTTCAACGAATCTGAGGAATCTACTAGCCCACTGCACGTAGTTACCCGGAGTTAGCATTGGTGGAGTTTCTTGACTTCCAGCTTCATGACGTGATTGCTGACTACTAATTGCTTCACACATCTTGTTAAACCAATGAGGTTCTCTGGAGTATGATGAGTAATTCTGCAGTTGTTGATTCTGTTGCATGATTTGTTGTGGGGATACTTGTGGTGGAGAGAGAAATTGATGCTGTTGGACGAATGCTTGTTGTTGTTGATACTGAGGATGGAATTGTTGTTGTTGAGGATGTTGCTGTAGCTGATAGTAGTAATTGAAGTGAGGTGGTTGAGACATATCTGGATCTTGAAGATAATTAAGATATGTGTTGATGAGTTATGGAAAGTTGATTTTGAAAAATCCAAAAGATTTTGTTCAAATGCGATAGGTACTGTTCACCAAATGCGATAAGTCAATTCACCAAATGCGATAAACTAGTACTCCAAATGCGATGAGTTGAGTTCACCAAGTGCGATAATATCAGTTGACCAAGTGCGATAAGGACAATTGCGATAACGAAAGTAGAAAATGCGATAAAAAACTATGAAGTGCGATAAACAATTACAATTTGGAAAAATTATCTTAAAGAGCGATAAAAATATCAACTGCGATAAGATAAGAAATCAAACTGCGATAATTTATAGCAACTGCGATAATTTTATCACAAGTCCAATTTCGATAAATTCTCAATCTCTAATACAAGAGAAGAGAAGCAACCAAGTCGAAGTATGTAATCTTTCTAATACAAGAAAGTACAATACTGAGTCTCAAATGCGATAATCGAAGATCTCCCAAATGCGATGAAACCCTAATCTATCTTGATTGCCAACTGCGATAGAACCCTTAGTTAACTTGCAACTGCGATGAAACCCTAATCTTTCTTGATTGCCAACTGCGATAAAACCCCTTTTTGTCGAAGTTCACTCAGAAACCAAAGTAGCACTTTTCATCAACTTTTTCCAATCGCTAAATATACGGATTATACCAAATCGTCCAAGTAACCAAAAATCACTATTGTTTTTGACGTTAAACGATTAGTAACCAATAGATTTAATGAAGATTAAGCTTGTTAACGATTAGAAAATGAAATTTGACGAAGATTTGTGAAAGTTTAACGAGCTCAAAGTGATTTTTCAACACAAATAAGAGTTTTAACGTAAAGATTTGAACAAAAAACCTTACTAGATCTTAAAAAAACCAACGTAATCAATAATACTAACGACTCAAACACACTATCCTAATAATCCCTTGGCGTATGATACCACTTGTAGGTTCCCGTTTAGATCTCAAACACACACACGTTAAGACAATAAGAACTCGTACTACTATCTATATTAATAAGCTACGTATGAAAAATAACCAATAAGCTAATAAGCTAAACTAGAGAAGAGAACTAAGAAGAGAAGAATAAGAATGGTAGGCTTTTCAATTAGATCAAATGTTACACGAGCATAGCTTCCGCACAATGCATGAAAAACCGACAATAAGAGTGCACCCCATGCCTTGTATTTATAGGCAATGGGAGGGGAATCATTCTAGGAATATTCCCATGCATGTGATTAACATGAACTATCTAATGTGACCGGTCCATGGATTACTAATGGACCGGTCCATAATTACAAACAATATAATCCTATTGAACTTGCAACATTATAAATGAACAAGACTTGTAAATATTTAAAACATGTTCCTAACACATGTTTTTGTTTAATCTAAGTTGCATAGCTGCACACATAATTTTATTTTCAAAAATTGTGAACTTATCAAAATTCACAAATCTATGAGTGTGCCGGTGACTTGTAAACTTTAGAACTTGGCTTGTATACTATTCGAGACCACCATAATGAGTATTATTGATATAATTGGAGTGACTTGTCTAACAAGGTAAATTTCTAGGATTACACCCAAAAAGCCTATTATATGTTTTGTGTTATTAACTAACTACACTGGTTAGTTAACCCCCGTATAAACCCCTTTTGTTACTCTCACTTTTAGAGTAAGATACCCCTAGAAAAACACTCAGAGCCATTCCTTTCGTTTCTTACACCTTTGTTATAATGTTTCGTTACACCCTTACACCTTAGCCTACCCTGTAGATTAAAATCCGTGGTTAATTGCTTTAGGCAAAGTGTGTTTCCTTACATTACCTATGTTCGCATGCGTAATTCATTATCTATGGTTAGGTCGGGAAATTGCACAATGCAATTGGAGTGAAAGTAAATATTGTATATCTTGAGTTTATTTTTCGTGTGTTTACTACTTTCACTATTACCGTTATTTCTGAAGTCATGAAAAGTATGGAAAAATTATCCAGAGTTATCGTTATAGTGATGTGGTGAAATTTTACACATCTATGTTTATGTTAAAAAAAAAAAAAAAAAAAAAAAAAAAAAAAAAAAAAAAGGAAAAGTTGGATGTTTGTTTTAACCAACTCATGTAAAGTTTTGTATTAAGTGGTCGATATCACCACTATTTGTTGTATATTATATTTATGGATTGCAAGGGAGTTGGCCGTTATGGGAACGCCAACTAAGGTTTATTTTGTGATGATGATTAAGATTTAATTGAGTCTAATTCGTGTCTACCCAAAGCGTGAGTTTCAAGTGTCAAAGCGTGAGTTAGTCAATGATATGAGTCTTATTCATGGGATGGTTGGGAAAGTGATTAACCACACTTAGGATTTTAATCTATTTGTTTTGTTTATTTTTCATTTTACACCAATTTATATCCCAAATATTATCCATACCCTATATCATTCTTCATCCAAACCTTTGATTTATTGAGATTAGGGATTTGAGCAATCTTAAGTATCGTAGTCGTGGATTCGGCTATGTATTTATGATTTTGTCGCCCTTTTTGATATAATATTATTGGTGAAGATTACTTGGTCCTATCTTTAGCCTATTCGAGTTAAGGAATTGAGCAATTGCGAGTATCGTGGTCGTGGATTCGATCATGTATTTGTAATTTTGTCGCCTTTTCTGGAATATGAGATCGATAGAGATTAAAAAGGATGATCAACCCTTAACCAAAAAAAAAAAACCCTTTTTACCGCTTTAGACTTGTTACTCCTTAGCTTTAGTGGGGGAGATGTGTATCATTGCCAAGCTTATGATAGAATATTCGTCACGACTGGACAGTTAAACGATTAGATTTGCTTTTATCGAAATATTTTATTTTGTTTCTAATTCGTTAAGTGTTTGGTTGTGCAATTATGATAAAACGAATAAATGCTTAATTGTAAAAATACATCCTATTCAGGATACATTTTCATAAGTTTTAATCTAAGGTTTACTTGAGGACAAGTAAAGTTCAAGTGGGGGGATATTTGATGACATCAAATAACGACATATTATTAGCATCATTTATCCTATATTATTGACTTGTTTTATATCACTTTATATGAGAATTGATACTTAATCGTTTACTTTTGTAATTCTCAGTTATAAACAAGCATTAGGTGAAAGTTAATGATTTCGGACGGAAATTGGAGCAAAATGAATCAAGTTGGAAAAGTCTACTGAACTGAAGGAAGATGCGTCGTATCATTCTTGATAGATACATCGTACATAAAGACTTAGACGAATCAAAGACCATTGCCTGACTTTGAAGCATGCGCCGCATCTGATTTTATCATGCGTCGCATATGAAACTTTGGTCAACGAAGAAGAACCAACTTGTTCTACTCCAGATACACCGCATCGGACCAATCCGATGCTCCGTATCGGCCATACACAATCCTTACCAAGAAATCAAGTGGAGATTAGAAGCTTAATGAAGAAGTCAAGATTACAAGTCGACACTTGAAGATGCTTTCGTATTTTGGCCATAAAATCTTCATCCTGACTCCGTTTTAGTTGATTCAAGCGGCCACGGAAAGAGAAAAAGGAGATCTACCTGTATCTGAAAGAGATGCGGCGCATTTGGTCTTTAGATGCGCCGTATTGGGAGATGCTCCATATCAGATTTATAGATGCGCCATATCGGGTCTGTTTCAGACTTGGAGGCTACGTTTACTTATAGATGCGGCGCATCTAACTCTCTAGATGCGCCGTATCGACCCAGATTTCAGAATCTATAAATACCGAACTCATTAACGAATTAGGGCATCATTGGGGACCCTCGGGATCATTCCCAGGCGTCTGTAAACGTCCCAAAACAGCAGAAGACTATATTGAAGATCCATTCCATCCACGAAGAACATCTCAAGCCAATTTACTTTGTTTAATCATTCGGTTAGCGTGTAGTTTTCATTATGATTTCTATCTTTTATGCTATGATTCAAACATTGTGTATTGTTACTGAGATTATGGGCTAACACCCTTAGGTGTTAGCCATGTTTATGAAGTTTTATAAGTTTTTATGATTTTGTCGATGTGTTTGCTTTGTTATTGGATTGGGTGCTTGTCGATAAAAACTCGTTTATTGCTTATAACTAGTAGAAGTCTATGTAACTAGGTTATGATCCTTATAACTTTAATTGATGTGACTTAACTACCTGTAATTGTGGTTGCTTAGGTTGAGTTATATGCGTGTTAACCCGAATCTCTATTAGGAATCATTGTTTGGCATAAACGGAACGTGTCTACAACCTAATAGGACTAGTAGCGTGTAATACCGAACTAGGTTAGATGGTTTAAAGCAATAAGTTAGAATTGATGCTAGACGAGTCGCTATGATCATGTCCTCTTTCCCACCACGATGGTAAGTTATTTAATCGTGACAGGATTAATAATCGGATTGGCGACAAAACAATTGAATGAATTAAAACAAGTAGACATAAGCATGTATAACTATAAAATGGATTAGACGTGGCTAACCCGTTCTTCCTATCTATCTTCATCTATCTTTAATTTTCTTTTAATTAGTTTAATATTTATTTTCTCGTATTTAGTTTAATTAAACACACAAAATCGTGATAGCCTCTCAGGCTAAAACCCCAAAAATATTTACTTGCTTTCTAGGTTAGTTAGTTTAGTAATTAGAATACCTTTAGATCACTTTAGCTTCGCTCCTAGTGAACGACCCTTGCTTACCTAAAAACTATCTACATTGATCGGGTACACTGCTCGTGAGTGTTTAGAGTCTATAGGTTAGTTCGGCAATAAATAAATTTAAAACTTGGTAGTTTATTATAGACCTAAAAAACACATCAAGTTTTTGGCGCCGCTGCCGGGGAGTGATTGTTTTAATTTGATTTATTGGTATTTTAGTTTAGTTAGTTTTATTTGTTTCTGTGGCTAGAAGGTTTAGTGTAGTGCGTCACTGGGTCCATGACGTCTTTTGTTTTCAATATCGGTGATGCTCAGTCAACCAGTAGATTATGTATTGAACCCAGTGTCTGCCCTAAGGTTGAACAAATGGAGGGCTATTTCTTTTCACCCTTTTCTTTTCTTTTCTTTTTAATTCTTCAACCCCTTCTTTCTCCTTTCATTTCATTTGTCCTTTTTTATATCATACCTAGGACTTTCTAGTTCTAAACTATGGGATTTGTCCTTGGGTAGATGCCTCTGGCTCTGGCGGATCATAGGATGGTTTTCCTAAACCTTAGTCACCTTATTACTCCATGACTATCCTATGTTGATGCCATTTACCAAAACCTTTGAAAATCTCTCAAAGTGTCAATGATTGTAAAAACATTTTATTGACACCATGAGAGTTTTGCGTTTTTCTGAAAGACTCCCCCTTAACATGTGCTCATATATAGTTAAAGTAAATTTGCACATGCCGGGTAGAGTTGGCACTTTTTATATTGATTGATTTTCAATTAACATGATCATCGCGAGACACGCTTACATCACCAAATGAACTGGCTTGAAATTATTACTCGTCCAGATCACATTCAAGGAAAATCGCTCGAAATTGGTACATTCTACTCAGACATGTCCTTTGCGAGACACGTTTACATCACCAGATGAACTGGCTTGAAATTATTACCCGTCCGGGACATGTCCTTTCGACTACTGACTTTTCCTACCGTCAATTTGAGGGTCAATTCTGAGTCGAGCACTTATGAGATTCCATTTTTCCTTTACCATATTTTAATCATCAGTTATTCTCCCCCTCAAAAATAGCATACTCATGATGTTTTTGAAAAAACTTTATGATTAAAATATGCTGTTTTTGAGTTTTAGGGAAGAATTTCAAGAACTTTTGTTTTTCAGAACAAAGATTATTTTTCAAATACTCCCCCTTGACGAGGGAATACTTGTCCTTATGAGCAGAATGTTTTGAAAAACTTAGAAAACATTCAGGTTTCATTCTACTCATAAGAAAGAAGCTTTCGCTCCTTTGATCAGGATTGAGGCACTGAAGCGTACCTCAGGGTCCTTTCTTTACAGGTACGGGTTGTGCACTGTTATGTGTACACAAACCATTGTCATATAAAAGCAAATGATGAGATAAATGACAAAATTGTGAGAAGTAATACCATTGAGTTTACTTAGGATGACAGAAAGTGAGAATGTTTGTAATTCTCGCTCATCCTCCCACGTAACTCTCTAGCCTTCTCATCTGCATTCGATATTGAAGTCGGGGATCTTCAGTTGTGGACGCTAAGGTAGAAGCTGTTTGATCGACAAAGAGTTGGGATCTTCAGACTTTGCTTCAAAAAAAATGTGCACATCGGGGACGCATAACAGTTTTACGTGATCGAGCTTACAATTTTAGTACTACCGGAGAGACGTCCGCAGAGATGATCAGTGGTTCAGTTTTGTGATTTTGGTGTACTCATTTCAACTTTCGCAGATTGTGAAGTGTGAAGTAGCCTACTTATGTGAGAAGATCATTGCTGATTTCTTGCATGTTACCCCCGAACGGAGTTTCCGCATTAAGCATAATCGTTACTGAGTACTAGTCAGATTTCCTTGGTGTGGTTTACAATGTCATCTACAAATTCCGCTGCGTACCTAAAAACTTCAAAAGTTAGAAGACATGTTTACTACATCAAAGTTTCGAATCTGCTGAAGACGGTTGTCAGTTTGGGGGGAAGCTGATTCAGAAACTTCACCAATAAGAAGTATATGAAGAAGCCGTTAAAAACATGCAGCATGAATTGGGGAAGTTAATCCAGTTCATGTATATTACATCATTTGACTACAAGTGAAGAAAAGTTCTCAAGCCGAGGTACAAGATGAAGACAAAGAACGTCAACTATAGTCATCCTCAGCACTTGAAGAGCTTATGAAGACCTTTCTTTATTTGTATTTGTACTTGTAGGAAATGATGTAAGTAATCCCATATGTTGCCACATTGGGGGAAGATTGTTGGGTATGCTTCTTACACCAAAATGTGGCAACATATTTGGGATTATATTAGCTTAATTGTAAGGCACAAACACAAGGACTAGAACCGTCATTTATGTAAAGTCTTGTGTTTGTTAGCCTATTTAAACCCTCCTAGACTTCACTAGGAGGGTGAAGCTTGTGTGTGTTATTTCACTTTTCCTAATATCCAGGTTTACATCTCTCTCTCACTATACTTTCTCTCTCTAACATCTAACCATGGAGATGATGTTCTTTCATCTTCCAAGACCACCCGATTCACAATAAATTCACCAAAACACGATCCATCAATTGGTATCAGAGCTCAATATGCTTGGACTTGGAATACATAGGAATCTTGTTGGGTACGTATCCGTAGTCCATCAGTTGTGATCGCATCCAAATGACTTGAGCATAGCAAGCAGACATGGCTACGTATTCAGATTCTGTTGACGACAGAGATGTGCAATCTTATTTATTTGACTGCCAAGAAACGAGCTTGTCACCCAAAAACTGTACTCCTCCAGATGTACTTTTTCGTGTGTCTAAACACCCTGCATGGTCAGCGTCTGAAAAAGCTACAAGTTCAAAGCCAGAATCCTTTGGATACCAGATTCCCAAATTAATGGTTCCCTTTATGTATCTAAGGATTCTTTTAACGGCTGACAAATGCCGCTCAGTTGGTCTAGACTGGTATCGGGAGCATAGATACATGGCAAATACAACATCCGGTCTGCTAGCTGTGAGATACATGATTGACCCAATGATGCTACGATATTTTGTAGGATCAATGGGTGTCTTATTTACGTCAGCATCTAGCTTCGGGGATGAGGAGGACATAGGTGTATTATAGGTGTCACAGCTGGTCATACCATGCTTTTTCAGGATTTCCTGAGCATACTTGGACTGACTAAGGAATATACCACGGGGTGATTGATGAACTTGCATTCCTAAGAAGAACTTCAGTTCACCCATCATGGACATCTCAAAGTTGCTTTTCATCAGTTTTGCAAAAGCATTTGAATATTTTTTATGTGTTGATCCAAAAATTATATCATCGACATAAATTTGTACGATGAGAATGTCCTCCCCGTGTTTTTGTATAAACAAAGTCGGGTCTACAGTTCCTTTAGTAAAATGGTTTGCAAGTAAGAAAGCAGATAACTTGTCGTACCATGCCCTTGGGGCTTGTTTAAGGCCGTAAAGGGCTTTCTTTAGCCGATACACGTGATTCAGATGTTCTTGGTCCACGAAGCCATCTGGTTGAGAAACGTACACCTCTTCCCGGAGTTGGCCATTGAGAAATGCAGTCTTCACATCCATTTGGTAGACAGTGATGTTCTTGTGAGCCGCTTAAGCCAGGAACATGCGAACAGCCTCAAGCCTTGCGACTGGAGCAAACGATTCTTCGAAGTCGATTCCTTCTTGTTGACTGAATCCTTTGGCGACCAGGCGGGACTTGTTACGAATCACAGTACCATTTGCATCTAACTTGTTTTTCCAGATCCATTTCAATCCAACGACATAAACACCATCTGGTCTCTCTACCAGTTCCCAAACTTCTAACAGCTTGAATTGTTCCAACTCCTCTTGCATGGATTCAATCCAGTTGTCATAAGTGAGGGCTTCCTTGATGTTTTTGGGTTCGGCTTGACAAACGGTGAGTGCATAAATGCATGTTTCACCATCTGTGTGGAGTCTCTGTCTTGTCATGACTGGTTTTTCTGGATTACCAATGATATTTACTAAGGGATGATCCTTTGTCCATTTATGAGTGGATGGATAGTGTTGATAACTGTGGTGCAGGTTTGACGGTTCCAAATTGCGTGAAGAAGATTCTACAATATCAGGAATGGTTGGTGCAGGTGCAAATGGATTAAAGAATACATCTACGTCATAACCTGATGGTGTGGGTACTTCAACAGAATTGTGGTGGCGGGAATCTTCAGCTGGAGGTGTAGAGGTTTGTAAAGACCAATATTCACGACATGGAGGTGGGGAAAACACTAGATAACGATTAAGCATGATCTTATTAATAGATTGGCGGAGGTGTATATGTATTCTAGAGAGAGAAGTCTAGAACACACATACACCTCCAAAGAATAACCTGTGAATCCCCAAACCCTCCTACACAACTAGGAGGGTATTTATACAAAGATATCTATGCCCTAATGGCAAGACTAGTCCTCGTATTTACTAACAATGCAATTCCCTACATATGACAAAACTTTAAAGCTAACAATCTCTCCCCAAAGTGATGTCATACGGGAATTGCTTACAATGTTCCCTACAAGTAAAATTCAATACAAAAACATGAGAAAGATCTTAAAACTTCATTACTTCGTTCAGCTTGCATAATCTTCTCAGCCGCCATTTCTTTACTTGCAGACGAACTAAGTGAGCAAATCTAATTAGGGTTTAATTCAGAGTGCCCTGAGTGCTCTCCCCTAATTAGTGCTCTCCCCCAAACTGACAACCTCATATTTTGAATGCCCTGAGTGCCCTGCAGTTCGGGGGAATATGGTATCAACATCTTTATCTCACCAAATGCATCCCAATTATTTTTCCCATGAGAGATCAGCCCGTACATTTCTCTCCCCTGCTGGTTGCGATTTATCGGAATCAGCATACTGATGTGTACGTGAAATACAAACTGGAAGCCCTTTATCAGGAATCATATCAGCCCGTGAGAAGATGTCGATATACCCAATCTAACCTCCTGTATCAAAAACAACGGCTTCATGTAGTGACTACTGATGGAGAAAACCCACTATTACGAACTTGAGACTGAAGTAGAATAACCCAAAATTGTGACTTAAGCTTGCACTGTTGTATGACTAAGTACCTATACTGAGCACTACAACGTAACTCCTTATAGCATAGGTCGTTTCATATACCCATCCATCCTTCCTTAATAGTATATGAACATCTCTTGAATTATCCACATCTTTGTGTGACACTGAGTACTATAACGTATCTCCTTTGAGTGATAGTTAACTAGGTCTTCGTCCGTCCACCCCTTGACCTATGAAAACTAGATAAATCAAGACTTAATCATCGAATGCTCTGAGAGCCGTTTAAGATCGATCAAGGATCTTGAAGAATCATGCAACCAACCAACTGCGAAAAGGGACCAATTGCGAAAGGGACCAATTGCGAAAAAGTTCAACCAATTTCAAAAGAGTTCAACCAAATGCGAAAGGGTCAGATTTGCGAAATCTTCAAGATACTAAGTACACGCACCCGTGATATTCCACTTCAACTTCAAATAAGTAATAAGGAATCATCATCCTTGTAGCCACAGCTGATAATTTAACCATTGTCATTTGATTGTGAATCTTGATCAGGATCTTTTTGGCTATACGTGGTGATGTTGAAGGTGCAGTCTGATAATTTCATTTGTGATATTGTTGTGAAAAATGCCATAAAATGCAATTCTAATGATGCCGGAAAATTTTGAGTTTAAGAAATTTTTTACGCCGAAAATTCCCTGAAAAATTCGAATTTTGGCCAAAAATTTGAATTTTGGGCCAAAATTTTCACACTTGTACCAGAATTTGAATCTCGCGTAAAAATGGACCGTTAAGTCTCCTGTGAAAATTAAATTTTACTCAACTTTTCCCGCCATCTGAATTGAGAGTCTGTCCGATATCGCAATTGGTACAAAGATGTCGGACAAAGCTGAAATGCGATAAACTTCCAACTTCCAAATGCGATAGACCTTGTGACCCTCAATTGCGATGAAAAGTGTCAAATGCGATAGAATTGTCGCACTTTGAATTGCGATAAAACTGTCCAGCTCAATTGCGATAAGTCAATAGCGATAGGTCAACTGCGATAACCTCAACTGAGATAACCTCAACTGCGATAACTTTGGCAGTCTCCAATTGCGATAGAGCAGGTGAATTGCGATAAAACGCTGAATTTCAGCCAAATGCGATAGAACTCGCTTTTTCACCCACTATTTGACTTTTCTCCTTACAATCCCACGCTTTCCACTGACTTGCACATGCTACCTGACAACTTTCACCCACTAGCTAACTTTCACCAACCTTTCTCACAAATCAATAATCATTCCAATTATAATATTCACAAACAAATCTTATACAAGATTTCTTTGTGATTTTGGATCAAAGTAGCTAAGAACACACCCATTTTCTGCCATGTTCTTGCGTCTGAATCCAGAAAACCACAAAAAGCTCACGTTTTTATGATAAAAACGCAACTGATGGGTTCATTCAAACACAAAAACGAACCTAAATATAGCAATAAACTCGGCTGTTGAAGAAGATGAAGAAAAACCGAGATTAATCACAACATAACTCACCTTAATCACCTTGAAAACACCACGAATGGCCACCCGGTTAGCTCATGATACCAATTGTAGAGACCAAGATCCACATCATGGAGGTGGGGAAAACACTAGATAACGATTAAGCATGATCTTATTAATAGATTGGCGGAGGTGTATATGTATTCTAGAGAGAGAAGTCTAGAACACACATACACCTCCAAAAGAATAACCTGTGAATCCCAAACCCTCCTACACAACTAGGAGGGTATTTATATAAAGATATCTTTGCCCTAATGGCAAGACTAGTCCTCGTATTTACTAACAATGCAATTCCATACATATGACAAAACTTTAAAGCTAACAAGGTTAAAGATGTTTGATCTACTGACGATGATGGTTCTGGTTGAGGTACGTCATCAGCAACTACTGTGGAAGTGGTTGCAGGTGTATCAGGTGCTTGATTGTGCAGATGTCAGATACACACATGACACAGAGCCCATATTTGACGAAGAGCCAATGGCTGAGGTACAATCAATTGTCAATAATAGTATGTCTGCTCATGATCGCCAACTTACTGAACAACCTGAATTCAGAAATGAAGGAGGGGTTGATCAGAATGTTGACGAACATCTTGGCAAACAATCTTTGCCTGATCCATTAAATGAAAACAAAACAAATGTTCCATCAAATCAAACTCTCGAGTTTGAAAATGCTTGTCTCAAAAAGACCATTGCCCAGTTTCAAAAAGATCTTTCAAAACTAGAGGCACATTGCATCTCACTTGAACTTAAACTGCAAAACGAATCTCTAACTTCGGGCAACAATGGTAAATCTGTGAAAGAAGAAAGTAAACATATGGATACATTAGTTAAAGAAAATGAGTTGTTGAAAGTTCAAATTCAAGCAAAGGTGTTTGCACATGCTGCATTGCAAAACAAATTAAGAAGATTGACTGGCCAAAGTGTGGATACTAAGTTTGCAAAACCATCAATCTTGGGGAAACCGCCTCTACAATCTATCAGAAAACAATCAGTGGTTAGACAACCAACTGCATTTAAATCTGAACGACCTAAATATTCAAAATCTCGGTTTGCCTCCCAAGTTGTTGAGAATAATGATTTGACAAAACCAGTCACTCCACAATCTTGGCCTAAGAAAAATGCATCTGCCTCTGCTAAACCTCAACAAGTGTTTATACCTGGCTCATCTAGGATTAGTTCAAAAACAGTGTCTAAAGTGAGCATTAAAAGTAAAGAGTCTTATGGCATAAATGACATGTACAAGAACTATGATCTAGAAAAAGCTAGGAAAAAGGCACTACTTCATAAGGACGGTATTCTAGGTTCAAAACCTTTTGTGATGCCTTCCATTGTTTTACAGAACACTGCTTGTAGTAGCAAACCAAAACCTATGAGCACTCAACAAACAAATAGGAATTGGCTAGCATCTAAGAGTAGTTACAATGTCTGTGTGTCAAAATATCTTCAAGAAGTGAATTCACGTGCAAAGGCACAATCGACTAAGACAATCAAACCAAACAAACCTATTGAACCAAAAGAAAAGATACAGAAACCTAAAAAGTGGATCAATATAAGACGTAGGTTTTCTCAACTAAGTGATGCTCCCATATTTCATTCCGCTGCATCTAGAAGGAAAACATCACCTAGATCTAACCTTAGGTGGGTTCCCATGGGTAGAATCTTCAAAACGATTGGTCTTAGGTGGATTCCTACTGGTAAGATTTTAGACATTTGCACCAAAACACATGTGAACTCCACAGCATTTATCCTTGAGACGAGATAGCAAACCATTGGAATCGTGTGTTCAGGTGTCAAGAAGATAATTGACACTACAACTTTATGCTTCTAACATCTGGAACCCAGTTTCACTTGGGGATCCATATTCTCTGTTTTTGTTTCTTCCTACTTTCTTTGCAGATATGAAAATGGCTTCGGAACAACTCAGTTTCGGACCCGATCTTAATGTCATGGCTTCTGAGCAAAACCGCTTAGAACCCACACACAACCGTCTAAATTTTCCTGAATCTTCAGCTGAACCATTACCGTTCAACAGCTCTATTTCCAGATGGATCTGCATTCAGGGGGAAGAAATGTGCACATCGGGGATGCATAACAGTTTCACGTGATCGAGCTTACAATTTTAGTACTACCGGAGAGACGTCCGCAGAGATGATCAGTGGTTCAGTTTTGTGATTTTGGTGTACTCGTTTCAACTTTCGCAGGTTGTGAAGTGTGAAGTAGCCTACTTATGTGAGAAGATCGTTGCTGATTTCTTGCATGTTACCCCCGAACGGAGTTTCCGCATTAAGCATAATCGTTACTGAGTACTAGTCAGATTTGCTTGGTGTGGTTTACGATGTCATCTACAAATTCCGCTGCGTACCTAAAACCTTCAAAAGTTAGAAGACATGTTAACTACATCAAAGTTTCGAATCTGCTGAAGACGGTTGTCAGTTTGGGGGGAAGCTGATTCAGAAACTTCGCCAAAAGGAAGTATATGAAGAAGCCACTCAAGACATGCAGCATGAATTGGGGGGAAGTTAATCCAGTTCATGTATATTACATCATTTGTCTACAAGTGAAGAAAAGTTCTCAAGCCGAGGTACAAGATGAAGACAAAGAGCGTCAACTGTTGTCATCCTCAGCACTTGAAGAGCTTATGAAGACCTTTCTTTATTTGTTTTTGTACTTGTAGGAAATGATGTAAGTAATCCCATATGTTGCCACATTGGGGGAAGATTGTTGGGTATGCTTCTCGCACGAAAAATGTGACAACATATTTGGGATTACATTAGTTATCTTATTAGACTCAAACACATGGACTGAAATCGTCATTATTGTAAAGTCATGTGTTTGGCCCTATAAATACCCTCCTAGACTTCACTAGGAGGGTGAGCTTTGTTTGAGTCTTTTTCACCTTTCATATTATCAACAAAAATCAGACTTTGCTTCTCTCTCTCTCTACACTTTCCCTCTCTAAACCTTTACCATGAAGATGCTCTTCTTTCATCTTCCTAGACCTCCCGATTCACAATATAATCACCAAAACACGATCCATCAGTGTTGTGTAGTTGTAATAAGTAGATCGAAGTGTAAGTAAGTAGTTGTGTTGTAAAGAAGTAGTGTAGAAGTTGTGAAGCCATCGTGAAGAAGTCGTAAAGTAGCCGTGAAGAAGTTGTGAAGAAGTTGTGAAGCCGTTGTGAAGAAGTTGTGAATAAGTTGTGAAGAAGTTGTGTAGAAGTTGTGAGATTGGTTCTAGCTACGATTAGGACTCGACATCTAGCTTTGTGTCGTTAAATTGGTGTAAGCAAAAGTGTGTAAGGTTTCTCCGCCACAAGGGAGTTTGTTGACATAGTGAAGTGAACTCTCGAGTAGGTGACTCGAGGAGTGGATTAGGGCAAGGAAGGTGTCCTTGTAGCCGAACCACTATAAATCCGCGTGTTGTGGTTTGATCTTTCCATCTCTATCTTTCATTTCATTTCATTTACTTTACTTGCATTGTTTATTTACATTTACTTATATATGTTCATATTGTTCAAGAGTTGAATTCACATAAGATCGAATCAAAGTTTTAAAAAGTAAACAAAGGTTTTCATAATAAAATTAAAAAGACTTAAAACTATTCAACCCCCCCCCTTCTAGTTTTTCACAATTGGTATCAAGAGCCACGTCAAACAAGATTTTTAAAATAAATTGTATTTTAAAACTTGAAACGATCTATGGAATCCGAAAAATATTTAGAAGGGCAATCTATGCAAAGACCACCACTATTTGAAAGTGATGGATTTCTTTATTGGAAAGATCGATTTGAAACTTATGTGAAATCAAAAGATCTAGACCTTTGGCATGTTATTACTAATGGTGATTTTTTACCTATTCAAAATAATCCAGAAACTAAAAAGGATGAAATAGTACCTTTTGAAAAACAAAATGATGATTTAAAAAGAAAACATGCTAAAAATAATGAAGCAAAAATGGTTATTTATAATGCGTTACCGCGTAAAGAATACGAAAGAATCTTTATGTGTGAAACCGCAAAAGAAATTTGGAACTCTTTACTAATAACTCACCAAGGTAATAGTCAAGTCAAAGATAATAAAATAGATCTTCTTGTTCAACAATATGAACAATTTACGATTCCGGAAGAGGAATCAATTGATAATGCTTTTGTTAGGTTTAACACTATCATCACAAGTTTAAAAGCACTTGATGAGAGTTTTTCTAGTAAGAATTTTGTCAGGAAATTTCTTAGGGCTCTTCATCCAAAATGGCGAGCTAAAGTTACGGCCATTGAGGAATCAAAGAATTTGTCAACACTTCAACTTGACGAATTGATCGGGAACTTGAAAGTCTATGAAGTAATAATAAAGAAAGACTTCGAAATGGTCAAAGGGAAAAGGGAGCAAAGCAAGTCAATCGCCTTAAAAGCGAGGAAGGAATCTAGTGACGAAGATAGTTCAACCTCCGAAAGCGATGACGAAGAATATGCCATGGCCGTAAGAGACTTCAAGAAATTCTTCAAAAGACGAGGAAGATTCGTTAGACAACCACATGACGAAAGAAAGGCATTCCAAAGAAATAAAGATGACAAAACTAGCAAGAGCGAGAGGAAGTGCTTTAAATGCGGAGATCCAAATCATCTCATCGGAAGATGTCCAATGATGTCAAAGGAGCAAAATCAAAAGGCGTTCGTTGGAGGAGCATGGAGTGATAGTGATGAAGATGAGAAAGAAACCACAAAGGAAGAAAAATGTCTTATGGCAAAGACATCAAATGAGGTATTTTCCGAAACCGAATACTTTAGTGATGAAAATTTATCATTAGACGAAAAAGACCTAGATAACGAATATAATAGGTTGTGCAAATTAGGTCAAAAAGTTATGATTAAAAATAAATCACTAAAACGGATAAATAATCAATTAGAAATCGAAATACTCGAACTAAAAACCAAACTACACAACTTAGAAAAAGGCAAAGAAGTTTTTGTAGAATGTAAAACATGTCAAGAGATTAAAAATGAAAACGAAAAACTTAAGGAAGAAATTTGCAAACTTGACAAATTCGAAAATAGTAGTAATTCACTTAAGAAAATAATAAGTGTTCAAAGAGTATCAGGAGATAAAACCGGCTTAGGATTTAATTCAACTGAGGCTTCAACTAGTGAAACTAAAAATGTAAAGTTTGAATGTGAATCTAGTAAGCAAAAATCTTTAGAGTCTAAACCTAAATACATACTTATGAAAGATAGAAAAATACCCATTGCTAGTAATGAGGAAGTAAAAATTTTCTACAAACCATCTTTAAAAACTGAAGTAGGATATTCTAAACCAAAATTAAGGTAAAAAACACCTCCTCCTAGAAGACCACTTAGTCCTCACCCTCGGCCTAAAACTCCTCAACCTAGAAGAAACCAAAATAGACAAAACCTCCATAATAATAGTCACCCAATGTGGAATTATTCAAATCCACCAAGTTTCAATCCTTGGGGAATACTTCCACCATATATGCATCCTAGTCAATTGCAAACCATGTTTGGTTCAAACAACTATGGACCAATTAGACAATGGGGACCAAGTGGCTAAATTGTCAACTCATCGGGAAATTCAGTATCTCATCTATGATTGGCTTCTATAAGTCAATATAAACGCTTTGAAGTGCTTGAAGACTATTTATTGAAGACTAAAAGGTACGCCTCTCTTTCATGCTCACTACTATATTATATGCTTAGATTGATGAACTAGCTAATTGCATGCCCCCGTTAGTCTAAAATGCTTATTTAGTTAATACTTATGTGTTTGTTAGTATGTAATCCTTTTATACATATATCTAAATATATATATACATATATATACCTATATTACTATACATATGTATATACGTAAGGAGTAGTCTTTATATATACATATCCTCTCATAACCTAGATATGTCATTAGTTGACTATCTAGAACTAAAAGAAATTGTTCGTTCTCGAACCTTTTCTTCCCCCTTGGCTCTCTTGGACTCTAACGTTCAACATGAAAATCTTCTATGTCCACTATCACAAAACTCATGGTGATGAAGAGAAGTGAGTTGAGTGGATCAACATAGAAGTAGAATTCGAACCTTCGCACAAGAAAACTATGAATGAAACAAACTCCCATCGCCGTTAGCATTCATCTCCGTCATTACCTCATCATCTCTCGACACCATTCAAAAGTCCACATTAACACATAATATATTTACATATATACATATATATATATATATATATATATATAATATATATATATATATATATATATATATATACACACACACACACACATTCCCTCTCATTCCTCAAACTCTTTGTCGACTTGACGTCTTGATCATTTTATCCAAAATTGTCAAGATATTTTTTTTAATTGACGAAATGTTAATTAAACATGTCAAGTATTCCCTCCTCGTGCGCATATACTCCAACGTATTTTCGATATATGATAAATCTATCTATATATATATAAATATTTTACTTTCAGAAACTTATTTCGCGACATTTCTGATTTTTGGAGGTCGGTCCCCTTAATGATTAAGGGGACCGACTTGTTATCGAGGGCGGTCCCCTTAATGTTTAAGGGGACCGGCCATCTGATACTCCCAAAAACGTTTTCCTCCTTGAATCTTTTGCCAAACACTCCATTTCTCAAACTATCCTTCCCTCTACTTGCTGTGAACGAGAAACACCACCCCAAAACCACCAAAATCAATTACCAAATCACCAATTCGGGCTTAATTCGCAAAGGGAAAATGCTTACAACACGATTAACAACATATATTGTAAGTTTTCCAACACACATTTTGTCTAATTTCATCCAATTTTGAGTCTAATCATAATTAGGTATTTTATTCAAGTTTTCAAATTCGAATTTTATTGAAATTAAGTCTAGTATTTTCATAACCAAATGCTCCCCATAGGATTAGAATGCTTAATCAACACTAAAAACTAAGTAATCAAAAACCCTCATGTCAAAATTTTGAAAAACCATACACTCTCATTCAAATTTTTTTTTACATTGTTGAATCATGCCATAAACACTTGTTAAAACTAACCACATTATATTATCACAACTCTTTAATCCTAAAAATATATTTTTCGAATCATGAAAAATGGTTTTATTAAACATAAGAGGGTGTTTGGATTAGGTCATAAAATCGTCGAAATTAAATCGAAATAAATTTCACAACAAATTGTCAAGTTTATAAACACGCAACTAGTGATTTTGAGTCATCAAGATACATAATTCATATGTATATTGAGATATTAGTCGTTATTTTTCTAGTAAAGGGAGCGTTTGGCACAACATATTAAAAGGTATTTTTGAGTCAAAATCTACGTTTTCATCTTTTCAATAAGTTACTTAACATAAATACTCGTAAGAAATAGCTAGATATACAATCTAATGTTTGTCTAGCCACATTTCAAAGTGGCTTATGATGTATACGGAGCGTTTGGATGTTTTTGGTTCTTTATCATAATATCTCTATAACTACTCCTTAACATCATGAAATACATTTTAAGCGAGTTAAAAATTAAAACCAATGAACATTGTAAACTACTTCTTAGGATTAAATTTTTAGAGTCGAAGTATGTTTGCGTTCCACATAAGTAGCATATACGACATATGCATGTTATTTTTTTTTATCTTATTCTCTTGTTGTTATCTTGTTTAGGTGAAAATTCCTAAAGCCAAGGTTGGTGATGTTTCCGAAACCAAACAAGATATTCCAAAAGTCTCCGCTACTCCTGGCATATCTCCCGTCATTGCAGGTTTCTATCGTACCATTGAAAATAGAAACATTCATGAGGGAAGAGTTGTCGATCAATCCTATTATCAATCCGATAATATCGAACGAATGTTCACCAATGTTTGCCTCGATTGTCTTTTCAAAATAAATGAACCCATCATTCCTCGTTTCGTTCTTGATTTCTATAGCTAAGTTACGGTGCAAACCGATGACTACGGTTATATTCTCATCTCTTTCATGATCCAAAACGAATTCATCACTCTCACTCTTGCTCAGTTTGGTCAAATCCTTCAAATTCCCTACAATGGTCAGGCCGTTTTTGCAAATGAATGGGATCTTTCGTTTCTTGAACAAAATCGACCTCAGGATGGTCCATACTAATCTGAGATTCCAACTCCTGACGACATTCGTCGACTACTTGAGCTAGAACGTGGTACGACTAGCAGAAGAATCAAGTCGAGAAATGTCGATATTCATGCAAATCAAATCCTTCTCAAAGAACTAAGCCTCGACATGAAGCGTTGGGAAGAACTCATTCGCGAGAATGCGTTTGGTACCTGCGGTCACTGTGATCACCTAACGGCTAGCATCACTCATATGTTGTATTGTGTTGTTTTGGAAGAACAATACAATTTGGCTTATCTCTTTGTCCATCGTATCATCTCCGCCAAAAATACTCCAAATGCCAACCTTCCCTATGGTATGTTCCTCACTCGAATTTATCGTCATGTCATGGAACATTACCCACATCTTGAAAGTGATATCTATGAGTTCGTTCATCCCGTCTTGCGTCCTCTTTCTCTTAACCAACCTCGCCGATCTCGAAGTGACAAGGGAAAATCTCGTGGCCCTATGTTCTTCGCACCTCGTGGTTCTACATCTCATCGGGAAGATGATGATGAGGAGGAAGGCACCTCACGTGTTAGTACCCCATCTACCACGACCTTCGTTGATGATCTTCTGGAACTCAATTATACCGACTATCAAGTTCCTCTTCCTTCCCAACAAACCGATCAACTCCTTTTTGAACGACAAACCTCATTGCTCAACACTACTCAACAAATGCATCAGGAGGTTCGAGGTGGATTCAAGTCTATCGTAAAAGCTTTCAGGAAGATACTCGGAAGAAGAAATAGAGGCGTTGGTGTGAACTTATTTGAACGATGTTGTTATCTTATTAGACAATTATGTGTGGTGCTATTGATCTGATTTATTCGGATATACTTGACATTTATCTTGTTATTTTCTTGTATCTTGGATTATGTTAGGATTTTAACTATTATCATGTTAGGACCTTGCTACTAGATTCATGTTATTGGTATGCTTGCTTTATGATATGCTTATGATAGTTTACATGTATGCATGATTATTTAATATGTTTATGTTACTATTTGATCATTCTTAGTGTATATGTTCCAAATAGAGCTTGCTGCAAATACACACTTAAAAAAAATTGACCCTTTTCTGGAAATTTTTTTTATTGTTGGTCGCCTGGGAAAACACAAGATGGGCGGCCCCCTTAATTTTACTAGGCGGTCCCCTTAATATTTAAGGGGGCCGGCCTACAATTAAGGGGACCGGCCATCTGAACAATAAATTTTACTGTTTCCTTTTGCATCTTGTGACCCCTTTCTCTAGTCCCAGCTACCATTTCTCTTAATAACCCAACTGATCTTGGACTATTACTACAAAACTTCAAAAACTTACCTAAACCAACCATGTTTTCACATTATAAATTCCCTCCAAATGATAACTCCTCATTCCATCACTCTTCACCTCCATCAAACACCATCCTAATCCACCATGTTATCCCCAAAAACCTCCATCTCTAAGACTTCAAAGAAACAAAAGATTGTCATCATACCCCCTAAACAACTTTTCATTGACCTAACTCAAGAAGAAAACACCACTCCATCACCACAACCTCAATGCTCATCTCCTAGTGCACCCAATGCACCATCCAAAACACCTTTCACTCATGGCACATCCTCTTCTTCCATACCTTCATCCTCATCCATCAATGATTAGATAAATTCACACTTATCATCACCACAAATGGCACCACCACCAAGAGCATCACCACCACCTCCCACTCAAGAACCTCCATCCACCGACCTTGCTATTTCCCTTTCACCAATCACACCTCTTGATGCTCATTTCTCATCCTCACCAATCACACCACCATTCTTTGTCAATCCCGTACCTTGGGGTTTACTTGAAGCCCATGGGGATACTTGCCTTTGTTGTATCCACAACCGAACCATCATCTTTGGTCTTAGAGATGAAATGCAATACATGTTTTCATGTATTGAACACATGCTAACCAATCCACCTCCACCACCACCTCCACCATCTTCACCTATTTCACCACCACCGCCTTCATTTTCTCCAAATTAAGCATATGCAATGCTTAACCAATAATGATTTTTCCACCATTTTGTTTGCAAGCTCTATGAAAGCTCATGTACTCTTTGTATGATCATGTAGTATGCTTGGTTGCATTACTTGCTAGTTGATGTATGAATTAATTATGATGTACTCTTGTATGGTTGTGTCTTTATACACAACATTTCTATTTAATGAATGTTTGTCTTCAATATGCTTGCTCATTTTTTTTTTCCTTTTGCTATATATATACTTGTACTTCTAATATTTTTTTTGCAAGCATTCCATAGCTCGACTCCTTGGTGCCCTCAAACGAGGGGGAGCACACATCAAGGGGGAGCATTCGTCACACACGCACCTCGTCGGCCATACCTTTTTGATTCTACAAAAAGGGGGAGAAGTAGATATAAAGTTACTAAATACTTGTCTAAAAAAAAAATAAAAAAAAAATAAAAAAAAAATAATTTTAATTTAATGAGTTTAGATTTTGTAATCATCAGAAAGGGGGAGATTGTTGATATAAATAATGCCTAAACACGTTATTAATATTTTTTGATATCTCTACGTTTTGATAATCACAAAATGTAAAATCATTAAACGAAAGATTATGACGTAAACAAGTATTTAGTTGTAAATATCTATTTTAACAACTTAATCACTTAAGGTATGAATAAACAAATGCCTAATGCATTATATGATCAAAGAAACTTTTTCTTAATCACTAGATTTTTTATAAAATGACACAAACATTTTATATCTTTTAAAAAATCATTTTTGGAAATTAAAGGAAAATGTTTAATCCATAATAAATTTATGAATTCAAATTTTGAACCAAAAATGGCAAAAATGTTCCAGAAAAACCTTCCCCACAAAAAGACAAAGCTGGGCAACGGATACATTGGGCGGCCCCCTTAATTAACAAGGCGGGCCCCTTAATTATTAAGGGGACCGGCACCCTAATTAAGGGGACCGGCCCCGCTCCTCAGCTCCCCAGCTTTGCCTATAAATACTGGACTATTCCTGGACTTTTTCCTCACCTTTTGCACCCCAAACCTTCTGTTCTAAATCTCTTCTTATATCTTTCTAAATCCTTTGATCATATATTCTTAAGCATTGGTTTCTAAGTGATCCAAGCTTCTACCATCCAAGTGCAAAAGAAGAATACTCCTTCAACAACTAGAGAAGAAGTATTGTAGTTTAATTCATATTGTTTTGTAGTTGTGTAAAGTATTTGATAAAGTGTTGTGTAGTTGTAATAAGTAGATCGAAGTGTAAGTAAGTAGTTGTGTTGTAAAGAAGTAGTGTAGAAGTTGTGAAGCCATCGTGAAGAAGTCGTAAAGTAGCCGTGAAGAAGTTGTGAAGAAGTTGTGAAGCCGTTGTGAAGAAGTTGTGTAGAAGTTATGAGATTGGTTCTAGCTACGATTAGGACTCGACATCTAGCTTTGTGTCGTTAAATTGGTGTAAGCAAAAGTGTGTAAGGTTTCTCCGCCACAAGGGAGTTTGTTGACATAGTGAAGTGAACTCTCGAGTAGGTGACTCGAGGAGTGGAGTAGGGCAAGAAAGGTGTCCTTGTAGCCGAACCACTATAAATCCGCGTGTTGTGGTTTGATCTTTCCATCTCTATCTTTCATTTCATTTCATTTACTTTACTTGCATTTTTTATTTACATTTACTTATATTTGTTCATATTTTTCAAGAGTTGAATTCACATAAGATCGAATCAATGTTTTAAAAAGTAAACAAAGGTTTTCATAATAAAATTAAAAAGACTTAAAACTATTCAACCCCCCCCCCTTCTAGTTTTCCACAGAGATTCTAGTGGTGGCATGTCAAGGTCACTACCCGGGAATCTTAACCCCAGAAGTTTTACTAGAGCAGAATTGAAAGAATTGGATACCTTGGTGACGGATAGAGTAGGAAGGGCTATCGAGAAAGCCATGCCCTATTCTGTAAATATAACAACCAAGAACTTACGAAAGATATTTCAAGAAGAAATAGAGAAGCTTAAGAAGAGTGGGGAGATAGTGAATGATCCAAATGCTAAACCCGAGGTAGGGAAAGAGAAGTCTACCTATCGATACTTCACCGCTTGTGCTCCACCCGTATTTATAGGGTCTCCCAACCTGTTAAAGAGTTCTAGATGGATTATTGATATAGAAGGAGCTTTCCGCACTAGTCATTGTGTGGAAGAAGATAAGGTAAACTTTGCCACCAACTATCTTCGTGAACGAGCAAAAATATGGTGGGAAGGTAAGGCAAATGAAAAAGGTAGTGCTTGGAGGGAAGCGTGTACGTGGGAACAATTCAAGGGAGTGTTTATGAAAGAATATGCTCCCACGGAAGAGATTGATAAAATAAGAGAAGCATTCCATAATCTTGTACAAATCAATGAATCGGTGAATGAGTTGTGGGAAAAGTTTTGTGACATGGTGCAATATTGTCCGGAGTACCTTGACAATGAGAAGCTCAAGGTCGATAAGTTTCAAAGAATGCTCAAGGATGAAATTCATACCATAGTATCGCCTTTCAAGTGCACCACCATGGAGGATCTTCTAAGTAGAGCGCGTACACGAGAGGCCTATTTGGATATGATGAAGGGTAAGGAAAAGAAGGATTTAAAAAGAAAGCAAGAGCAACCAACGACGTTCGGAAAAGGGGTCAGGTTCGATTTCACAAGGAAGGAAAACACGGGAAAGTTACCACCTCGGTGTACTAAGTGTGGAAAAAGTCATTCGGGAGAATGTAGAGTTGGGAAGAGGGGATGTTATAGATGCGGGGATCCAAATCATATTAGTAAGGATTGCACCAAGCCCTTGGTGATATGTTATGGGTGAAATGAAGAAGAACACAAGTTAAGTGAGTGTCCTAAGGTAAATCCTAAGCAAGCAAAGCCGTTCAATCCAATCAAAGGAGAAAAGGTTGAGATTCCGAAGCCTAAAGCCCGTGTCTATCAGATGAGTGCCGAAGAAGCGAAGTCGAGTTCCGATGTTGTCACAGGTATTATTCTCGTCGATTCCAAACCCGCACGTGTTTAATATGATTCTGGTGAAAGCATATCCTTTGTATCTTATAACTTTAGTAAAGAATTGTCCACTCCATTAGATAAGCTTCTGATGCCCGTAGAAGTTGAAATTGCCAATAGTAAAGCGGTGGTGGTGTCTAGTGTGTATCGTAATGTAGAAATAGAGATTGATGATTGTATTTTTAGGATTGATCTAATTCCTATAATGCTCGGAGAGTTTGATATTATTATTGGTATGGATTGGCTTGGCAAACATCACGCAGCCATTCTATATAGACAAAAGATCGTTCGAATTGTAAATCCTAGCGGTCGAGAAATGATGATTTATGGCGATAAAAGGGAGGGCGAGTTAAAGTTATGCTCCGTAATGAAGGCTAGAAAATATTTATCACGTGGTTGTCTTGCTTTTATGGCGCACGTGGTAGATATAAGTTTTGAGAAGAAAAGTGTCATTGACGTTCCGATTGTTAATGAATTTTGTAACGTATTTCCGGAAGATTTGCCGGGTATTCCACCCGACAGGCAGGTTGAGTTCCGTATTGATCTTTTTCCTGGTGCTACTCCTATTGCTAAAACTTCTTATCGCCTTGCTCCATCCGAAATGAAGGAGTTAATGAGCCAACTCCAAGAGTTACTTGACAAGGGATTTATTCGCCCTAGTAGCTCACCATGGGGAGCCCCGATTCTGTTCGTTAAAAAGAAAGATGGTAGTATGCGGATGTGCATTGATTACCGTGAATTGAATAAAGTCACGGTGAAAAATGTATACCTGTTACCAAGAATTGATGACCTATTTGATCAACTTCAAGGTGCAAGATGGTTTTCAAAGATTGATCTTCGTTCGGGTTATCATCAGTTGAAGGTTCGAGAAGAAGATATTCCTAAGACGGCTTTTAGGACCCGTTATGGACACTACGAGTTTACGGTTATGCCCTTTGGTCTTACGAACATGCCTGCCATTTTTATGGATCTCATGAACCGTGTATGTAGACCGATGCTGGATAAGTTTTTCATAGTATTCATCAATGATATTTTTATTTATTATAAAAGCAAGGAAGAACATGAATTACATCTTCGGGAAATTCTTGAAACGTTGAGAAAGGAAAGGTTGTATGCCAAATTCACAAAATGTGAATTTTGGTTACAAGAAGTTCAATTCCTCGGTCACGTTGTTAGTCCCGATGGTATTAAAGTTGACCCGTCAAAGGTGGAAGTTGTGATGAATTGGCAAGCCCCGAAAAATGTTAGTGAAATTCGAAGCTTTCTTGGACTCGTGGGATATTACTGGCGATTCATTCAAGACTTCTCCAAAATTGCGTCTTCGTTAACTGAACTCACTAAAAAGAATGTTCCTTTTGTGTGGAGCAAGAAACAAGAAGAAGCTTTTCGCACTTTAAGAAAGAAGTTATGTGAAGCACCGATTCTAGTACTACCGGAGGGAACGGAATATATGGTAGTTTATAGTGATGCATCATATTCCGGTCTTGGATGTGTTCTTATGCAAAGGGGTAAAGTGATTGCCTATGCTTCAAGACAATAGAAGAAGCATGAGGAGAATTACCCGACTCATGATCTTGAATTTGTGGCAGTAGTATTTGCTTTGAAAATTTGGAGGCATTATCTATATGGCGTGAAGTTCATGATTTATACCAATCATAGAAGCCTTCAGTATTTTCTTGAAAAGAAGGATCCGAATATGAGGCAGCGTAGGTGGTTAAACTTGCTAAAAGATTATGACTGCGAAATTCGCTACCACCCTGGTAAAGCGAATGTCGTGGCGGATACTCTTAGTCGTAAGGACCGAAATGACGTTACCCGAATTCATTCATTACGGATGATTGTTACATCCGATCTCTTTGATAGGATTAAATTAGCTCAAGAGGAGGCGTTAAAGGAAGAGAATCGAGAAAAAGAACGCATTGCTTCTTATATTCCTTATCTTGAAGAAGATAGTCGAGGGATCAAAATGCGGCATGGGAGAATTTACATCCCTTTTAGAAGCAACATTAAGGAATTACTATTGGAAGAAGCGCATAAGTCAAAGTATTCTATTCATCTAGGAGCTACAAAGATGTACCTTGATTTGAAAAGAAACTATTGGTTGCCAGGTATGAAAAGAGATTGTGTGAAGTATGTAGAAGGGTGTTTAACTTGTTTGAAGGTTAAAGCCGAGCACCAAAAGCCGTATGGGAATGTTCAGCCTTTGGACATTCCGGTTTGGAAGTGGGAAAAGATCACGATGGATTTTGTTAAGAAATTACCCAAAACGAAAAAGAAGAATGATATAATATGGGTAGTAGTAGATCGTCTGACAAAGAGTGCACACTTCATCCCGATCAGGGAGAATATGCTTGTTCATAAGTTAGCAAAGATTTACGTCAACGAGATAGTCGCGCGCCATGGAGTGCCTATTTCTATAGTTTCCGATAGAGATGGGAGTTTCACTTCGAATTTTTGGAAAAGTTTTCAAGAAGAACTGGGTACGAAGTTACATATGAGCACAACTTTTCATCCACAAACCGATGGGCAAAGTGAAAGAATGATCCAAACTTTAGAAGATATGCTACGGGCTTGTATGATAGACTTTGGCGGTAATTGGGATGATCATTTTCCACTAGTGGAATTTGCTTATAATAATAGTTACCATGCTAGTATAGACATGCCACCTTATGAAATGCTTTATGGTAGAAAGTGTAGGACACCCGTATATTGGGAAGAAATTGGAAAGAGAGAATTGGCTAGCACGGATATAGTGTTAGCAACAACTGAAAAGATCAAAATGATTCAGGAAAGACTTAAGGAGGCACAAGATAGGTGGAAAAGTTATGCTGATAACCGGAGAAGACCAATTGAATTTGAAGTAGGTGACTTTGTTATGTTAAAGTTTCTCCGTGGAAAGGCGTTCTTAGATTCAAAAATAAGGGAAAACTAAGCCTGCGGTTTATAGGACCATTTAAAATCTTGGAACGTGTAGGTGAAGTAGCTTATGTTTTGGAATTACCTGAAGAAATGAAAGGTATTCATAATACCTTCCACGTGTCTTACTTAAGGAAATGCCTAGCGGTCGAGACTAATGTAGTCACTTTGGATGATATTGAAATTGATTCGGAGTTGATTTCACAAAAAGATGAGTCGGAAGCGATATTAGGAAAGAAAGTGAGACAAATTTGAAACAAAGAAATCCCATTAGTGAAAGTGCAATGGAGACATCATAAAGGCACAAGTATTAGATGGGAATTAGAAGAAAAGATGAAGAATGAGTATCCTTATTTTTTTTTCAAGCGTAGATTTCGAGGACGAAATCTTATTTTAAGGAGGGGTGAATTGTTACACCCGTATCCCGACCAGGTACTAGATATGTAATTATATGATATGTATACATAAGTTATGTGTTATAGTGTAAGTAGTAAGTAAATTATGTGGTCATTATAGAAAGAATGGAACTTGAGGGACTATTATTGCCAAATGACCAAATTGATTTCCTATACTTGAAGTAATCTTAGTCAAACTTGGAAATTAGTTGGATGACTCTCCTGGAGTCGGTTCATGTAGAGAAAGAGAGGGAAAAATCTACTGTTCCATTAATTGATGCTAATTCAAGTAATCTTCAAGTGTTCCAATCATTAAGAACCATTAATTTGGTTAATCCCACTATAAGTAAGTGTTTTCCTTTAATTTTGAATTAGGGTTCATGTATTGAATTTGGTATGGAAGTTATGGATTGATGAATTATTATGTTAGTATTGTAATTAATCCCTAATTCATGGCAACTATGATATAGGAAGCAAGTAGGAAGTGGAAGCTTGTGTTAGTGAAATTGTTAAAAAGAATTTGAGGTAAGTATATGGTTTAACATGTTCTTATAGTTTTATCATCTTAATTTTATGATAATGATGAATGTTATATAGTTTTATCATGTATTTTTACATGGTAATGATGATATATAGGATATAGGGTGCGTTAGCTAGTTTTGGATCCACTACTAGATATGATATAGTTTAGTTAGTCATTGGGCTAACTATGGTATGGGATAAGACCTTATGGGTTGATCATGTATAGGCCAACTATGTTGGCGTGAGGTATGTGCCCCTATATCACTAGTTTAACTTCTAGTTAGACTAGTTACGGTTATGGTATGATTTTACCATACATTGTATTGTTCGTTATACCATGTACTTGCTAAGCGTTTTGCTTATATGTTTAGTTGTTGTGTTTTCTTGATAGGTTCCGGCGAAGTTAGTAAGGGTAAAGAGAAGGCGTAGGGTGGTTCGTTGTTAGAAGTGTAGCTCGAGACTTGGTAAGTAGAAGAATCTCTCTTTTGGATCAAGCTAGTTGAAAGTTGGAAGCCCCTAAAGTGCCATTTTCTTTTGGTAACACCCAATAGTCAAAACGGGTCGTTTTGTATCTCAAAGCCCTTGTAATTAGTTGTGTCCAGGTTGTGAAAGTAGTTTGGTTATGAATGTTATGTTATAGTGGGTTTAGATATGTTAATATGCTAGTAAAAGGGTGTTTGGTAAATGTATGTTTATACCCATTTTGGGTTGTACATGGGTCAAATGTGTATGGAACACGTTTGTTATGTTATGTAAATGGTTATGTTTGAGTTTGGCATGAAATTGAAGTAGTATAAGTGGTCTTGTAGTGTATATGGGTCATAACGAGTCTTGGGGTAAAACCCGTGTTTGTGAAAGTACGTCTTCCGAGAGTCAAACGGTAAATGTTTTTGTATGAAAATGAACTCATTGATATACTAAGTGAATCTGAAAAGTTTGGTGAAATATCGAGTTTGGGAGGTCGGGTTTCCGGCCGAGGATTTTGGAAACTGTTTCGGGCAAACAACAGGTTTGAACCGCCGCGGTTCAGACCTATTTTTGGGGTCTAGCCAGCGGCTGGAAATTCTCAGCCGGCGGTTGGGTTGTTTTTCATATTTTGGCAATTTTCAAAAATTCATATCTTTTAATCCGTAAGTCGTCATGGGTCCCGCCACCGGTCGTTTTAAAGGTAATTGAGTCTACTTTCATTTAAAAATAGTCTCAAAGTCTGAATGTTTATAGATTTTTTTTAGTTGTTAAAAGAGTGACAGAATGTCCATAAAAGTCAAGTGTTTCCGTGTAAAAAGTTTTAATTTTTGGTCTTGGCGGGCACGGGGTGTTCACCAGGCAGGCATTCCTTTGAGTCTAAATGGCCAAGTTGGGCCGGAGCCCTTGTAGTGAAAGACACAGGCCGCTGGTGTAACACCCGGTAAATTTTCTAAACCTATTTTACGAGCCAAAACACTTGCTTCTCATTTTCTTTAACTTTTGAACTTCTTTGAACTTGTTTGGGTTTGAAAAACTATGAATATCTTGTTTAATGTGAGCGTTATTCCCTTATCGAGCCGGCACAACCTAGAAAGCACAAAACGTATCGTATTTGTCAAAAATATTGATTTTTGAAAATATTGCATATTTATACTCGTTTTTATTGGAAAAATTATTTCGTGAACAATGGCGCAAGTTTCGTTAATTTTCGAGTCCGTTTGATATGTCAAATGGGTCCCGCAATGTTTATTGCAAAAGTTTAACCACATTGACAACCTCAGCCCCTCCGCCCCCCTTTTTCAATACACATCCCTCACCTTTCACATTTTCATTTTCGGTCCCTTATCAAAAATATAAAATCCCAATTAATAAAAAAATCTTATTCACTATTCACTCATCTCTCTCTCTTCTTCTCTCTCCTACCCGCCGGCGATCCTCAACTCCGGCCACCTTCATATTTTCCGTCCACCGGAATATTTTTCGGCGAGTCATTTTGTTTGCCGAATCGATAGATCGGCCATATTTAATCATTTCTGGAAACTTTCAGCCATTAACTCCCTCCACAACCCTCCTCACGCGCCACCACCACCACCCTCCTCCTCTTGTTTCTTCTCGGTAAACTAACCCCACGCGCCCTCTATCTTTATTTTTAGTAACTTTTTATAAAACCCTAATTTAAATATTTTTATTTATTTATTTATTTATCCGAATAAATTTTAAGGCTTATTGATAAAATGGATGCAAAAATTGTATAAACTCTCGTGTGGAAAACCCTCCCCCTCCCCCTCGTCGTTGACTCAGTCACTCGGTCCAACTCACCGAGTCAACTCAGTTGACTCGGTGAGGGTTTGATAGTTTTGATGTTATTATTATTCTTGTGTTATTCATTTTGTTGTGGTGATGTTTTGTTTGAAGCTGAAGTTGATTGAATCCGTTTGGTTGGTTTGATGTCTCGATAGCTGTGGCTGCTGGGATTAGTTGATGAGATTGTGTTGTTTACATTTGGGCTTGGCTTTAATCTGAGTCCGTTTGGGTTGTTACTGGTTCGGCAGTCGACATATAGTCGAGTCGTGACTCGTGGCAAGTCACGGCAAGTCGAGAAATGTGTTAGGATTAGTACTTTGATGACGTGATTAGTTTGAAGTTTGCGTTGAAATGATGTTGACAGTCTCAAATTATTTATGTCGTTTGGAACATTTTTTTTAGAGTTAGAATAAGGGTTAGAGTTAGGGAAGAAAAAAAAAGAATTGGAAATGTTGTATTTGAAATGGTTGTGTTTGCGGATTTGGATGAGGATTTGTGTTCGGATTTGGTTTTGGTTGTGTCAATGGTCCGGCCGAGAGATGATGACAAACATCTGGTTAGCCGTGACTCGTGGTGAGTCACGGCATAGTTATAAGAGGTGTTTGGATTTGTGTTGTTGGACTTGGTCTCGGATTTGGTTTAGCCGAGAGCCTTATCGGCTCGAATTGAGTCAAGCCGTGACTCGTGGTGAGTCACGGCCAAGGTTAACAACTTGTAGTTGTTTGTTTATAAATTTACTCTCGTCGAGTTATATTTATTATTAGTCGTCGTTTATTATTTATTTTGTTAAGTCGTATTATTTAGTTAATCGATATTTATTTTCTAGTTTATTTTATTTAATTGTTGAGTCGTATTATATTTAGGATTAGACGTTTGTTATTTATTTATTCGTTTGTGTGATCGATATGAGATGTTTCGGAATATTTGAAACGTTATGGGATAAATTGCAACACATATGAGATACTTAATGTTTAACGATTGTATTTGGATAATATTGTAATGTTGTAACATTGTGGACAAGGATTGGACGTATTGGATTTACGGTATTAGTTATTTAGACTATTATGGACCCTTTGGTACACGAGACGGAAGGGTACGTTAGACTCATAAGAGCTTAACCTACCTGGACCCGAACAATACAAAATGATGGATAAAACTAAACAACTAATATATACGCGAATGATATGTCCAATTATATATTAAAACTTGTAAAACTCGTCGATAATTGAAATATTCAAATAAGTCGTATGACTTGGGAATGTTTTATAAACGGGCACTTCAAGCCAAAATTTCGTAAAATATTTTATAAACTATTTATGCTTTATTAAATGTTCCAAAACCTTTTCAAAACTCTTATGTTTTATCGAATATAACGTCTATTTTGGGAAAACGGGGAAAAGCCGAAACTATCTATCGATGTCGTTTGTTTGTTTATTGATTCTTTTCTGATTTTATTATTTCTTTCATATTTATTTCGACTCTTTCCCTCGTCTTTCTTGAGCGTCCGTTCGTATTCGCCGACTTATTATCCCTTACCTTTCTCGTCTTCCACACGAGTCTTAAACTTTCATTTTCTTTCAAACGCCATTGAAAACTAAATCCTTTTTATAATAACACAAGTATTCAAAGGACGCTAATTCATAAATTACTTGAATATTATTTCTAAAACATATTACTTGTTAGGTTGTGCTGATCCAGTATCGTTATGCCTGTACACTTGATGTCGTCATACTCTATTACTCCTTGATGCCAGTTGTGATTTTTGTGAATGTCTTACATTGCTGCATACTGAGGTGAGTTCATAGCCCCACTTTTATTTGCTTAACTGTTTTATAAACTACTTGGGGTGAGATACATGCTACTGTTTTGAATATGATCACAATTGTTTGAAAACTATACTTTGAACTGAAAACTATGCTTTCTGCTTTCTAAAACTTTATTTGAACTCGAACAACGTTTATATTTTCTGGTAGCTACCTTGCGAAACATCTGATAAGCACTAAGTACCATCCTTGCCAAAAGCAAGTCCCTCGATCATGAACAATTAATCACCTGCGGGTGAGCGCGATTATAGTATATAGGCCTATAGGATTGACCATCCCATCCCTGTTGACCGGGGAGGCAACACGGGTATGCTATATTTGAGTTACCTAGGTATTTGGCAAGATACCTACCTGAGGGCAACTATTATGATTATGAAATTCCGCAGCTATTGTCGACTTACAACGGTTAACGCTTTGTGTGTCATGAGCTTAGTGCAGTGGTAATACTTGAACTTTCAGCATTTTCTTGGAAACTTGAAATATTGTGATCAACTGCTTTACTTTTAAACCTATGAATTCACTCAACCTTTGTGTTGACTTTTAGCATGTTTATCTCAGGTGTTAGATCTTTTCCGTTGCATATCTTACTTTTGGAGGAGCTTGGCGAAGGGCATGGCATGGTCATAGAAGACTCTAAAAAATTTTTGGGACCGCTTAAAATCCTTTTTAAACCTATATCTTCCGCACTATTTTACATGATGTAATTTAAATATTTATTATTATGAATTTTCTTCTAAAACGGTTTAAGTAAAACCGTTCTTTGTACCTTGTGATTGTGACAACTATCAAATAACACCCCACAACTTGTATGCTTCCGCTGATCCGATTTCGGGGTGTCTCAGCTGGCCTTTTCATTATCCGCTTCTAATGAGTGGATTTATTTAAGCAAACACTCTTGAAAAACTTTTTGTTTGTCTATCTAAAATGATGAAGCTTAGCTCTAATTGATATATCATCACAATTTTATAATTATAATAATTAGTATGAACAAAGTTTAAATAGGTATATGATTCTTTATATTTTTGTATTGAAGATCAAAACTTGTAACTGGGTGGTTTAGATAATCTTGTAAAAGTTGAATTCAAAGCTTTGTATGGGAAAACAAGTTCATTTAAAGACAAAGTGCAAACATTTTTATGTTTTACAACAATGCAGTTATGTTAAATTGTACCTGACCTGATTAATTATGCTAAACTGTACCCGACCCGATTAATTATGCTAAATTGTACCCGACCCGATTAGTTATGATAAATTGTAAAGACCTGATTCGTTGATTGATTGACACATGATTTATTGTCTTCAAGCCAAGGAACTACTTTAGTTTAGCGGCTAGGTCCACCACTGGGGTGCCCGACGGTGGTCGACTTTGGTTAGGTTTTGTACATAATTGATAAACGAAGAGAATGACGCAAACCGCGTTAGTTAACTCCAAACGGTTTAAAAGTTATGGCCAAAACAAGATGTAGTTAGGGTTTTGGCCGAAAATTTGCATTTTTTCTTTCAAAGAAAAGGAATAATGGGCTGGGTATTGCCGAGTCCTTAGGGATATATTGAATGACCATTTCTTATTCACAAGTTCAAATTTTCGTATATCTTCAAAGTGATTTGTGTACAACATAAAAAATACAATTCGGCCCACACATGCCCTCTTAAACGTGTTATATTATTTTAAAATATATAGATGGTATCGATTTTATTGTAACTTAGGTATAAGGTTTTCATTGAGTAACTTAACTTCATAACATAAATGTCTAAACTTTAATTTATATTTGTGTCATAAGTTTAAAAGTTATTCGGATTTTAGGTCGTTATAGTCGATGTGAAACATTGTTAAATGAAATGACAATAAAAAAAGTAGAGAAAACATAATGAGTTATTATAGAAAGTATATAGCGTATTTATAACTTTTACACATTATTTTCTCATATATAATAAAATTAATTTAAATGATTAATTTCATATATGACTTTACTTTCATGATTAATTTCATATATACCCAAAGTGCAAGTATTAAATGCATAATTTATAATGTTTTTAAGGCTACCCACAGTGGCAACCCATATTGCATCATCTTTCCGGCTGCCACCTCAGCTTTCTCTCTCCTCAACCCATATTCATCTCTCTCATCACAGTGGCAACCCATATTGCATCATTTTTTTTTTTTTTTTTATTTTTTTTTTTTTAACATTTTATATATTTATCTATACGTGTACATGCATGTGTAATACTAGTACTCAAATATTATCTATACGTGGTGGACATGCATGCAACTCAAGAAATATTATATATAGCATCTATGTCATTTCCATTTCCACACTTCCAATGAAAGAAAGCTAGTAGCAGTTTCAACAGTTTAAAAATCAATTTTCTTTAACTTGCTTTTATTTTGATGTTTTTGAAGGGTTTTAAGAAGAATGAGAAAGAGCTGCATTAAGGAAGAAGTACTTTTAAAGAAATTTTTACCACTAATATGTTCGTTATTATGTGGATTAGTGTTAGGAATAACAGTCAAATACGTTCATTTCCATTTTAACATTTTTGGTTCAAAGGGAGATACAAGCGTTCATAATCGGTCGAAAAAGCAACCGATATTCGAGATTTACCACCGGCGACCGATGTGGCCACAATGGCCTCAACCGATATCAAGATCGGTCGATCGATCATAGCAACCGATAAATTCCAGCCCACTGTGACTAGCCTAATGCATGTTTGGGTGATTAATTTCATATATACTCAAAGTGCAAGTAAATGCATAATTTATAATGTTTTTAATGCATGTTTGGGTGATTAATTTCATATATACCCAAAGTGCAAGTATTAAATGAATAATTTATAATATTTTTAATGCATGTTTGAATATATACGATTCGCTAAATTTAAAACGTCATGGTATTGGTTTGGGTTTTGGTCTTTGGTTAATGTCAAAAAGATTGGGCAGTAGTCTCTAATGTCAAAAAGATTAGGTAGCAGTCTCACTCATATCTTCACAACCACACATCTATTAGTTTTGGTCTTTGGTCAATGTCAAAAAGATTAGGTAGTCTCTCTCATAGATCATAGATCATAGATCAATCAACTGCACCAAAGAAAAAGAAAAACACACACACACACACATCTATCATTTATCCATCAAACTTTGAATACATTTCTTATACGAGGAAGAAGATCATATATCTAGCAATCTTACAGGTATTTGCTCTATGAATCAAGTTGTGTGTTTTTTATACGATATATGTTGCTTGAGATGCTTGTATACGATGTATGGTTTCATTTTTTAATACACTTTATGTTTTTTGGTAACAAAACAAACATGATAAATCCAGTTTGCAGCTTCATCACTATTACTCACATGCATTTAGTAAAGCAAAATCTCGGGTTAATATATGTTGGTCAGTAGGTAAGTTTTCACACGAGGATATTAAGAGGCTTTTAGTTAATATGACTAAATATTAGTAATTAATCTTGACAGAGCGTGTTAGGGATACATGAATTTATAGGACATCAAGAAAAACAAGTCCAAACACTTTTTTTTAAGCACTTCATAACTGTTCATTTATTAACAAAAAAGAATAGATTCAACAAACTAATCCCGTAACTGATTCTCCCTTTCTTTTTCTCAACAGCAAAATGGTGGATGCTTTAGTAACTGTGGCTGCCGAGGGAATACTAAAAAAGGCTTTGTCCATAGCTGCAACCGAAGTTGCCCTTGCACTGGGGTACAAAGATAAGCTGACGGAACTTCATAAGACGTTAAACATGATTCATGCAAAGTTAAGTGACGCTGAGAGGAAAAAGAGTACAGGTGTCGTGATGGAGTGGGTAAAACAGCTAAACGACGTAGTCGGTGAAGCTGATGATGTTTTGGATGAAGCTCACTATGAAATGTTGAGGCGTGAGGTGAAGAAACGAAACCAGGCAGGAAAGATATTCTCATTCCCAAGTTTGAAAAAGCTTTCATTTGGTAGAGACATGGGTCATAAAATTGAAAACATTAACAAAGAGTTGTCTCAGATTTATGAACGAGCAAACAATTTACGACTTCAAGATGAACAGTTTGAACCAGCTGGGAATAGCTACCGCCCGGGTACTGTTCCATACCCGGACAAATTCGAAATCATTGGGAGGGAGAATGAAAAAATAAGTCTTGTAGAGCTCTTAACTAATTTAAGAGGAGAAGAACCTACCATTGTTCCCATTGTGGGAATGGGTGGCATTGGGAAGACTACTTTGGCTAAGTCGATATACAATAATCCCAAAATCGAGCAACATTTTGATGTTAGAGCTTGGTTGTGTGTGTCGGTTAAGGTCAAAGTTGATACACTTCTCGCAAATATCTATGAGTCTCTTGCAAGAGAGAAAGTTACGTCCCTTATGAGGGTTAATCTAATTGGAAATCTTCAAGAGAAGTTGGGATCCAAAAGATATTTGCTAGTTCTAGACGACGTCTGGGATGAAGACTTGGCATATTGGGATGACTTCAGGAATTGTATGCTACAAGTGAAATCAGATCATGGAAGTGGCATTATTGTCACTACACGAAAACTCAACATCGGTAGGAATGCTACCACTATTCCTACCACTGAGGATTCGTATGCTTTAGAATGTCTTTCAGATGATGATTCTTGGTCCATGTTTAAAGAAAGAGCATTACCACCGTCGCTGGAATTTGAAAGGATAGGACATGATATCGTGAAAAAGTGTCATGGTTTGCCCTTGTTGGTAGATATGCTAGGACACATGTTGCGTCGTTACAATACTGACTTACAAATGTGGTTGTCCATCCAAGGAAGCGAGGTTTGGGATGCAGACGAAAGGGAAGAAACGGACATAGTTCTAAGCATCTTGAAATTAAGTTTTGATAATCTCCCAAATTCTATGGTAAAGCAATGCCTTTTATACTGTTCAATCTTTGAGAAGGATGAGGTCATCGGCAGGGAAGACCTTGTCCAACTTTGGATGGCTTTAGGGTTGGTTCACACAGATACGAAGACAAACAAGGAGATGGAGGATTTGGGAAATGATATTTTCCAAATTCTTGTAAACAATTCCTTGTTTCAAAACGTTAAAAAGTATGAAGATGGTGACATTTATGGTGTTGACATTTATGGTGGTGACATTTATGGGTGCCAGATGCATGATCTGGTCCATGATCTTTTGTTATCACTTTCGAGCCATGAAATTTCCCATTTGGTGGTGAGCGATGATGTACAAATTCCTGATGTAAAACATCTCGCTCTGCAACGAAGAGGTTACGAGAATTCAGTGTTTGATATATTCAAAGAGGATATGAAAAAAACTAGAAGTCTGCAGACATTGTTCTTCTTGCGTGGAAATGCGAGGAACATTTCACTTAAATATTTCAAGTGCTTGCGTATCCTAAAGTTGAGTCGATCAAGCCTAGATGAGGTACCTGAGTCAGTCGGAGAGTTGGTGCATCTTAGGTATCTCGATCTGTCATATACCAGCATCAGAACTCTTCCAAAATCTATTGGTAAACTTTACCATTTACAAACTCTGAAGCGGTCTACTTTACCATATAATGGCTCCTCTATAGATCTAGAGTTCCCAAAGGAAACGAGAAATTTGATAAGCTTGCGCCATCTTGTGTATGATTCACGTGTTCAAGCTCCTAAGGATGTGGGGCTATTGACTTCTCTTCGAACATTGCCA
Source organism: Artemisia tridentata subsp. tridentata (assembly GCA_021014915.2). Lineage (NCBI taxonomy): Eukaryota > Viridiplantae > Streptophyta > Magnoliopsida > Asterales > Asteraceae > Artemisia > Artemisia tridentata. The sequence continues at coordinate 438,899,113 of CP139504.1, read as the reverse complement.
TCCTTTCATGTGGGTCGACAGAAGGGACGCCAAATAGAAGAGCTAGGCCATTTGAAACACCTTAGTGGGAAGCTCCGTATTTGGAATCTTGAAGCAATTGACAGCAAAGAAGAAGCTCTCAAGGCAGATTTACATGGGAAACAAAATTTATACGAGATTGAATTCAATTGGAGTAGTTGTTATGAAGGTGGTAACCGAAATGACAAGGATGTATTGGAAGGCTTGCAACCTGCTGCAAATGTGAAAAGCTTAGTAATTATAAACTATTCCGGTAATAGTTTTCCAGAATGGGCAATGAAGATGAAAATTAAAACCGAAAGGAATTGGATCCCCCTTGCCAAGCTTGTGAAAATCACATTATCTGGTTGTCGCAACTGCCTCAATATACCAATGCTGGAAGACCTGCCACTTCTTCAGGATCTAGTTTTAGAGAATATGATCAAGGTGACGTGCTTAAGTAGTTCTTCAGACCAAAGGAAGCCTTTGTCTCCATCGTTGAGATCATTGCAACTCTGGGGTATGAAAAACCTTGAAAAGTGGACACATGCAGCAGTGAATAGCTCAGCAATGTTATCTCCACTCCTCGAGAAGTTATGGATTGACAATTGCCCAAAGATCATTATCTTAGATGAATCTCTTCAACACCCTCTCAAACATTTAAGGATTGAGAAGTGTAGAAATTTAGAGTCCGTTCGAAGCATACAAGGCCTCACATCTCTGCAGACTCTGTACATCTGGAATTGTCCAAGTCTTTTAGAAATACCCAATGTGCACAACCAGAGATGTTCTTTGAAGGACCTAAAAGTCCGATATTGCAACAAATTGACTTGTTTGCCTGGGGGATTTGACTCTCTTGCCTTGTTAAACAAATTAGAAATAGGTCCATTCTCGGAGGAGCATTGGGAGCATTGGGAGTCAATCCCAGAAGAGATAAAACACCTCACTACACTCAGAACTTTACGCATTTGGGGATTTGGAGTGCGAAAATTGCCTATGTGGTTAACCAATATGTCATCTATTCGAGAAATAGGATTCCACTCATGCTGGGGATTAAATGAAGAATCAGTTTTGCAGGTGCGCCAAGGGAAGCAACACGTATTTATTTAAACGGTGAATGGATAAGAGGTTGAGGTTGACGTGGACGGATATTTAATCCAAAAAGATGGAATTTAGAAGTGAGCCTGACGATACCAAGTCTTCTTTGGAAGCTAACATCACGTTGAGGTTTGTGTGTATTGTGAGCACCAACTTTTGTTTAATTTCCTCATAGTATATAAGTTTAATCTTTATGTCCATTTGTGTTACATCGTTTAATTACGTGATTTGATTATTTTAATTACACAAATGAATTAGTGTACTTTTGTCATTCTATAAATTATGTTTGAACTACTATGCTTCTATAAATTAGCACCGTGTTATTCGATTATTTTGTTAGAACGTGTCTTTTTTATTTTCGTGAAATCGATTATATCTCATTTATCGTGTTACGTAACGTATATTAAGGTTTTGTGTTATTTTTATAACATTAACTGTAAGAATCAAAAGACTTGTGTCTCAATGATATTTCATGTGTAAGAATCATGCTTAAAATAACGTGAGATTGATTTATTGTGTAAATATCAAAGTTGCAAAAATAGGCCGTATCGGCCGATTAATCGCCGATATATCGTTAATCGGCCGCCGACCTTGTAGAATTTTGAAAATCGGTCTGGGCAAAAAAACGGCCAGAAATCGGCCGTATCGGTCAGCTTTAAAAAAACCAAAAATTTAGGCATTCTACTTAATTTGGGGATCGTTTATTTCACTTAATATAACACACAATGAGCCTCATAATTAGAATTGGAGCCTTTTATTGAGGTTTGGAAACATAGTAGGCTAAGAATCAGTTACGATCTTTAGTTTGGTCTCCTGAAATACCCAAAACAAGAAAAAAATAGCAATCCGATTAATCACCGATTAATCCCGCCTTGGCCGATTAATCGCTGCAGGGTGGTCGACCGCCACGCTACCGATTCACGATTTTTGCAACATTGGTAAATATTATAAGATATTTAACTGTCGTTTATAAAAATAACTGTAAGATATGTAAGATGTTTCTTAACTTTTCAAAATTATTGAATCTTCTATGAAACCTTTTGCGCTTATTAATTTCTATAATCAATTACTTGTGGCTATATTAATAAAGATTTTGTTGTATTTTTTCGCCGCACTTACAACAAAATAAACATTTGAAGTTTATGTTACAAAAAGAATAACATCGTCAGCATACTTACTAATAATGTATTGAGTATTAAGTAAGTTAAAAAGAAAGAAAACTAATTTTTATTTAAGAAGGGAAAACCAAAACTTTTTATTTTTATGTTTATTAAATATAAAATTATATTTAGTAAATTTATTGATATAAGAATAACTTATATAATTTCAACCATATGAAAATAAAAAGCAAACAAAGTTTAAAACAATGTAAATCTAAATTGAGTTAGAATTGCTTCTCAACTAAGAAGTTGTGATAATATATATATATATATATATATATATATAATAAAAAATGAAAAAAATTTAGATGACTAATATCAAATACGATTTAATATTTGAACCAAAACTTTCAATTGATCTTGAGTTTAGAAGTAATGTATAAAAAAAGATAAGGTGCCATAGATGGGTTTGAACTTCAGAAATGTTGAACTATAAGCATGTATCTTATCATTGGACTAAAGCAACACTTCAATTTTAGTTTACTAAATATATTACATACAAAAATCAAGAAAAGCTTATGAATAGTAAACTTTGGTTCATGATTATGTCTATTGTTTAATGTTAATTCATTCATATGCTTCTTTGTGTGGCCATCTGAAAGTGGACGCAAACAGGGTTATTTTTTTTCTTCCATTTTTAGATAGTCACTTGATTGGAGGAACTCAAGAGAAAACATAGATTTTTTTTTTTTTTTTTTTAAACACATAGAGATGGTTTGAAAAAACAATTATGTGAAAAAACCACCCCTTGAGTTAAAGGATACGTTGTAGGTAATGAGAGATGGTGGATCACCTTCACCAAACACCATCACGTGTAATGCCCCGTTACATTAGGTCACCACCGCGCATGGTCGGGTGGTTTTGGCTAGGGTTCGATGATCACCACCATCTAACGAGTGCACACATTTTATTCCCAAAAATTTATAAAATACACCCTCCCAACGGGTATATGTTGGTAAAATAAAATAAAATAAAATAAGATTTTTTTTTTATTTTTAATTTTATCATTTTATTAATCTATAAATACCCTCATACTCCAATTTTATTCACGACTTCAAACATGATCTTTCTCAAAATCTACACAACTCAAACAAAGATATTCTCATTCCTCATTTTTCAAATGGACTCTAAATCATTCATGTTCACAAACGACGGAAGAAACAGAAGCTAATATTATGAACTTGGCAATTTTAAAAAGAACGGCATTTTTAATTTTAATTTAATGTTTAATTATGAATGACAGTTTAGTTTGGTTTTTAATTAAATTTGTTTAAAAATAGGTTTGATGATGACCATTGCAAATGTTTGATGATGGGCTGAATGATTATGTGACACTGAGTCGCTGATGCAAAGATGATGAGTTTAATGACCATTACCTCGGGCCATAAATATGAGGTGGAAGACAAACATGGAAGTTAGACAACGCCTATCTCTATGTTTCCTACCTGAACCTTCTTTCTTCTTTCTATTTATTAACCAACGTACTTTTTTGTAATTTCTTTCAAGTCTATCTTTGCAATTGAATTCTAGTTTATCTCAGAAAGGTTTTCATAAAATACGTGAGACCAGGGCACTCGATCGAATATGGGTTGTCTAACAAGTGGACTAGCTAGATAGCTTGTATAGAATTTGACTTGACTTGATGCCATTCATTAGCTTGTATCCCATTTTCTTTGATATCAACTACATAGTTGTGTGGAACAAGAAACTTCGGGGTGTGTATTTATCTTTCTAACTAGACAATCGCTTTATTCAATTCAATGAAAACAAGACTAGGTTCCACTTATCACGTGTATAGTCTTCTACAAGAGATACTGAATCGTACGTACTTTATTAGATTCGTATAGATTTCCCCGTTTTAACTTTATTATGACCCCATAGCTTGAAAATACTAATATTTTACTACCTACTCATTACTCACCCACTATTCTATGATAAACCGAAATGAAGGAACCTTGTAAGTTGTTACATATGGACTACCAAAATATTACTTGACCATTCGAGTCTTTATGTACGATGGAGAATCATTTACAAGCTTGAGTTAGACCAGCTAATGTGTTTTAGAATATTATTAAGACAAACATTCATCAAATGTTCAGCATGATACTTTTCAAGTCTTGACACGATAAGATAAGATAAACAGATACAAATGTCAAACACATGGTTAGCTGATTGTTCCGGTATTGGTCGTGACTAATCATAATTCTGACAGGATGTGCAGCATCTCGTGTACATTTTTTACAACTTCAACACAAGTTAAGCTTGTACAAGTAGCTCACCTTGCCGAATATATTATTAGGCTACACTATTGTGAGTGTATATATATATATATGTATATATATATATATATGTATATATAGGATCTCTTTCTTGCGAGAACCACCTTATCTGCGCGAACTGCGAGAACTCCTCTAAACCAATGAGATTTTTGGAATATTAAAAATTATCATTAATCCAAAAGGGTATTATAGTAAAATAAAAATTTTATATTATTTTTTAATTTTTTTTAATAAACCCCGTTTTTAAATAATGCTAAATTTTCGGAATTTTTTTTAGCTAGCATGGTTACAGAATATTACTTGTGCATATGTGTTTTTTCTTTTAAAAATATGAGGTGCATGTATGTTTTTACTTAAAATGAGTTTTACTTAAAAGGAATTGCACATATGTTTGTACTTTACATTCTATGAAATTCCAGAATAAAAACAAAATGCATAAAAAGTTATAGTCGTAACGATTAGATTTATAATAAACCAAGAACATAATATAATACACACATTTTGATATCAAATGAAATACAATTTATATACAAATGTATTATTTTGAATATACATAAGCACGCCTTCCAAGAACATATGTGCATAGAAGATATGTATTTGAAGTTTCTCATCACATTCTTTCAAACATATGTGCACACCTTCCAAGAACATACATGCACGCCTTCCAAGAACATACATGCACGCCTAGTTTCTCATCAAATTCGTTAGAACATATACGCACATCTTCAAAGAACATTCGTGCACGCCTTCATTAATCGTGTTTCTTCCAACGCCACATATTGTTATTAGAGATAATGATATGTAAATGTATTCAACTTTACACAATTTACTAAGTTGTGTAATGAACTATTATCTCGCAAAAAAAAGTATCCAACTTACTAATCTTGACATTATTGTGTGGTAACGGGGTTTCCATTAAATTTTTTACATAAATCGTCCTTGTAGTTGGGACCAAATTGCAACCAGGGTCCTTAACGGACGTTAACTTATTTGCATAAATCGTCCCTGTTGGTCAAGGGTCAACTCAACGGGTCGGGTGCCACGTGGCATCGGGGGGTCATAAACGGGTCGGATCCGGGTCAGATCGGGTCATAAACGGGTCGGGTCGGATCTGGGTACGAGTCGTGTGCCACGTGCCATGTATAATATACCAAAAGTTTGCCTCAGCTGGGATTCGAACCCAGGACCTCTCGTGTGAGGGTGAAGCACACTTCCAGCTGCGCTGGAGTGTGACTTCACTATATACATGCAATATTAATTATATAACACAACTTAGTAAATGGTCCATTTAGATATAATTTGACCTGCCATTTCAAGGAGTTTTGGACTGGTTCAAAAATATATAAAAATACCGTTGGACTCGTTTTTTCGTGCTCTTTCCAATGGTGTGCTCGGAGAATTTTTCCGAGTTCGTCTGAACCTCGTTAAACGCGAAAACATCGTCGAAACTCATCCGAAAATCACCGTTTTTGCTTTATTTTCAAACCCTTATACATGCAAGACAAATGATGAAGCGAAAAGTGTACCGCTTTTAGGGGGTCATTTAAGCCCTAAATCGTATTTATTTGATCAAATATTGCCCTAAATCGTTCCTTTTGTCATTTTAGGTACTTTGGAGAAGAAATCTGGAAAAGGAAGCATTTTGGACGTTTTTGGAGCATAAAAGTGAAGAAAACGACAAAGTCTCAAAATCGGCTGGAAAAGTACCTTTGACGGCGTCATGGCTTGGCAAAAGAGGTGGATATGAAAAATACACATGATAAGCCAGAGATTTTACAATGGAAAATCTGACGGCGTCACCCTTTAAAGTGATCAAGGCCATCACGGTTTAACTTAACAAGAGACGGCGTCAAGCCCATTTCTGACGGCGTCAAGCCTTGATAAGCCAGAGCGGATTTTGGAGCACTAAAGAGGGACGGCGTCAAGAAGGCCATCCGGGAACCCTAGACACGGCGAGGTGACGGCGTCAAGATCTACAACGTGACGCCGTCAGCCCTTAAACTCTATATATAGTTTTGCAATTTTTTGTCATTAGTGTGCAACTTTGTGAGGAGAAACCCTAAGATGAATTTCTGCCATTTTTAAGGGTTTTCATACCCTTGGATCTCCCATGTTTAATTGAAGATAAGTATTCATTTAATCAATCAATATGTCTATGTGTTGTTTGATTATATCTTGTTCTTGTCTTTTGATTAACATGTTAGGCTAGATTTATCTTGTGTTTGCTTAGATCTAATGAAACCTAGCTATTGATTATTGGTTATTAGTGTGTTATTAATTGTATTGGATGATTGTTCATCGATGTTAGGCTTAAGAAAACTGGCTAACTTCCTATACGGTAACTTGCTTGAACGTCTTAAGAAACATGAACCAATGCGTACTAAGGTTTTTATGGTTGTATTTAATGCATGAGCGAATTCTAGTGATCCCATGTTAGGAGCTTCTTAGCCGGCTCGACATAGGAGTGAAGTAGGAGCTTGTAGAGTTGGGGAAGTACGTACGCCACCCCACGATTGGTATTAAGGAATACACCCGTCATCCACGCAATTAATACACACTAATCAACTGGTAAAAGATAGTTAGGGAGTAAGGAAATCTAAGTAAACACATTTCTCTCCATATAAGTTTCACAACCTTTTCATTTTCTGTTATTTTATTTAATTTGCATTTGTAGTTATTTGGGTTAGTTGACTAGCAACTAATTCCGCCCACTCATTCAAACCCGAGATTTTACTTGCTTTCATAAAAACATAAAAATACGAAAAGAATCTTCTCTCACCCTTAGACCTATTAGAGTAGTTTTTCAATCCTAACGACACTATTCCCTGTGGAGAACGATCAATCCCCCGTACTTACCACTACACTATACTACATCGGTCAGGTACACTGCCTGGTGGGGTTGTAAGCCTCTTGAGATCCCTCGAGAGGTAAAACCTGTTGTAAGGTCGCAAAACCACGCATCAAGTTTTTGGCGCCGCTGCCGGGGAATAGTTATTGTTTAGGTTGAATTTTTATTTTATTAGGTCTACTCACTAGATTCCTTTCTAGTGAGATTTTTATTTTATTTTTCTAGGTTTTTCTTTAGTCTATCTTTTTTCTTCGTTTCTTTGTTCGTAACCATTACCATCCGACATCATGGAAGGTGGTAATATCCTCGATCCCAACAACCCACCACCACAACAACACCCACCTCCTAAAGCCCGTACCTTTGGAGACTACTCCCGTCCTAGCCACCATGGCTATCGAAACACCATTGAGCTCACTCAAGGAGCCAATGTCACTCCCTTGCGATCCGACACCATCCGGTTGGTGCAAAGCGGATGCGCATTCCATGGACTTCGTTCTGAAGATCCTAATCAACATCTCAAGGACTTTCTCAAAATCGTTGATTCCATAGACCTTGATGTTGCCACTCGAGAGACGACCCGACCGCGTCTCTTTCAATTCTCTCTGCGGGACCAAGCTAGTCAATGGCTAGAGCGTCTACCCGCAGGATCCATCACCTCTTGGGATGACCTCACCACTCGTTTCCTTGCTCAGTTTTTCCCACCAGGAAGAACTACCAAGCTAAGGAATGATATCTTGATGTTCCAACAACGTCAAGGCGAAACCCTCTACGAGGCATGGACTCGATTCAAGGACTTACTCCAAAAAGTCCCTCACCATGGCATAGAACTTTGGCTCCAAGTCCAAATCTTCTATGACCATGTAAATCTCTCCACGAGGCAAACCATTGACCAATCGGTTGGTGGTAAGCTACGTGATCTAAGTGCGGAACAATCATGGGCTCTCCTAGAAGATCTTGCTCTTTATGACAACGAAAGTTGGAGTGATCCCCGTGATTTGAATAAAACGGTCAAGGCAATATCTTTGCCTTCGAACAATTCAAGCACTTCCGACCGTATGATCATAGAACTTGAAGATCAAGTCAAGTTTCTTATGAAATCCTACGAGGCTCCTAAACCTTCAAGCCAAGTGAACAAAATCACTTCTTCATGTGAATTATGTAGTGGTCCCCACGACACTCGTGATTGCATGGAACTCCCCGAACAAGCTTTTGCGGACTACGCATCCTCGCGTACCGACGGAGCGGGAGACAAGTGGTACACTTTCAAACCCGAGCCAAACCCCTACGGTGATTCATACAACCCCTCATGGAAAAATCACCCAAACCTTAGGTGGAAACAAAACCAAAACGCACAACAAACCAATTCTTCCAACCCACCTAATCGTTTCCAATCAAGCGGTTCCAACTCGAACCGTACTCTCAACAACAATCCTTCCAGCAATGGTAGTACCAATAACTTTGAAGGATTGATGTCTCAATTTATGGCATCTCAAGAAGCTCGGATAGCTAGATTCGAATCCGAATTCAATCAACAACAAACGGAGATGACTAATAAAATTGACAACTTATTAAAAGCCCTCAATAACCAAGTGCTATCACCTCCACATAAGGATGCTAGGAACACAAATAGCGGACCCCAAGTAAAAGACCCCTCTTCATCCAAACACGTCCACTTCGTCAACATTGTCACTATCAAACCAATTGATAGGAATGAGGATAATAATGAACCTGAGGATGAGGTTAAGAAAGTCGAGGTTGATAAAGAAGTTAGGAAAAGTGAGATTGAAGAAGTAGATGATGATGAGGACTACTTCAATAGGCTACCCACTAAGGAAGAGCGCGCATATCATACAGACTTATTCGATGATCCCGAGACACCATACTTCCTAGGTAGACCAATTATAAAAATAGGCGATCCTTCTAATCTCAACATACCATGCAACATCGGACATTTGCATGTGTGGAAAGCTTACATCGACCTTAGATCGCCCATAAACATCATGACTAGAGCCCACTACAACTTAATAATGAAAAATCAACTTGGGTATAGGATGTTCCCTGATAAGGGTTGGATGAGTAACTTCACGGGAAAAGTTAAGGGATTACCGGTTTATGTAGGAAACTTCACCTATGTCACCGACTTTGTAATTGTAGAAGATATCCGCCCAATAGTCGATGCATCCTTAACTCAAGTAGTTTTTGGAAAACCATTTGTTGAGGTCTCTAGAATGACTTATGAACCTTCCTTAGGGATAGTTAGATGTGAGGATCTGGATTGTATACACGGTTAAGGTGGTTAAACCTTGTGTCTTTGTGTATGAGATATATTGACTTAATATGATTAAGCACGCGGAATTTACTTAACCACACTTAGAAGGTTATGTATGTTATGGAAATGGAAGAATTATGTTTGTTACTTAACAATGAACAAAGAAAGTATTTCACTAAACGATTCAATATTATTCAAAATAATACGAGTGATCTTGAGTTTTTCACTAGGGTTACAAAACCTTGAATCTTATGTTACAACTTGTGATTTGTGTTTGTTCTATGTCTTAACAGTTATGAGTCTATGTTATTTTTTGTGTGTCTCTGCAATATCCAAGTCTAAGATCTCTTTTATAGTTGCAAGAGATCTTTACAAATTGCTTAAAAGTCTTGACCGACTTACTTGTTTAACTTATGCATATTGGTGTCAGTACATAAGATACAACATGTATCTATGTATACAACTTGTTAACTAAGCACATGGAGTAAGATATTATCTACCGTATATGTTTGACCAAAATACAATAAATATCTTTTCGATCTTATCCTATGAGTCACTGATCAGCAGTACTTTGATGTAGTAGCAGTACTTTGATCATGAACTAGCAGTACCTTGATGTACTAGCAGTACTTTGATGTACTAGCAGTACCTTGATGTACTAGCAGTACCTTCAGAATATTTAATTCCCAACAATCCTCCCCTAAACATGTGAATTAATTCAAACATGTTTTTCTGAATTAAATGAGGACTTGTGAAGATCTTTCAAACATTTCATGAATCTGAACTATTCTTCTATTCTGAACTCTTCTGCTTTGTTCTTCTTTGACTTCAGCAATATCAAAACATTGTACCAAAAGATGGTGCAATTTCCTTGGATGGAGGAATTGTAAGAGGCAATGATTTCAACAAGTGAAATCATCTATCAGCATGCCTTTGCAAGTGATAAACAAACATAATGAACTGAAATTGAATCTTTCCTTCGTTTGATCTAGATAGAACTTTCTCCTTTTGGAATGCTTCATCCCTTCTAGATATTTGATCTGTTCTAATCATTTTCAACTTCTACATCATCATCTTGTATGCTCTTGTCTTCTCCTTCCATATATTGGTTTATTCTTCCTTTTCTGGGCAATTATTTCCTCCCCTGAGATTATAACCTCCCCTGAAGTAAATAACTTTAATTTCCTCCCCTTGTTTGGAAGATCTCACTATGTACTAAAGAACTTCTCTTCATATCACCTGATCTATCAGTTTGAACTTGTTTTCAGACAATATTGTACATGAAGCCATCAATTCCTTAAGAGTTTAAGTTGCTGTCCTCATCACTTCTAGGTGTGTTAACTCCTATGAGAGGTGAATCAGTGGACATTTTGATTCATAATCCATCAATGAATGGTTTTTCTGAATCCTTGAAAATCCTTTTAAGAAATCATTTAGCTTAGTAGTATGTTTATGATTTTTAGAATTGAAAAATCATACTACATTCAACCATTTTGAAAGAATCAAGTGTGTAACAGACACCTAATCAAAATTTCGGTTTAAAAATAACCTCTGGTTGTGTGAGAACCAATGTATTTCAGTTATCACTAACTGCCTGTGAAAAGATAAATCTATTCAAAAGATTTTCTTGACAGGGTTTCCAGCTCATAGCAATTGTTACCTCCAACACAAGTGTTAGATTCACTTTCACTAGCTGTTATTTCTATCAGATGTCCTTAGACTAACTCATTATACTTGAAAGTATAAAATGATAGAAAGTGAGTTGTATCAGTTACTATCTGATCAACTAAGTCATCAATTCAATGTGAAATATCATAACTAGATTTCAAGAAAGAAGTTTTAAGGAGGTTTAATTCCTAAACTCAGTCCATCATAAATCTATTATGGTCAGCAATATGATAAGAATTCTGCTATTCCCATTTCACTTGAAGTATCCTTTGTGTTCACATATTCATACCTGAAATAGTTAGTCTAAAACCAAAAGAACAATGTACAAAGTACTTGTCTTGCATTAGATTAATCATAAAACCAACTGTATGAATAACACAATTCAAATTTTGATATAGCAGTACCTTATAAATCCAGCAGTACTTTCAAAAATTTATGTATAAAAACACATCATATTGAAAATTTAAAGATTAAGCATTCCAATACTTGCTATTAAGTACTGAAACCTTGAAACATCAAAAGCTTTTGTTAACAGATCTGCAAAATTATGCTCTGAAGCAATTTTAAGAACTTGAATTAATCTTTTCTCATTGCAATCTCTTATAAAGTGATGTCTAATTTCAATGTGTTTTGTTTTAGAGTGTTGTACAGGATTTTTAATAATACAAATTGTACTACTATTATCAATATAAATAACAGTGTTTAAGAAATTGTACCCATAATCAAGAAGTTGGTTTTGAAGCCATAGAACTTGACTAGAGCAACTTGCAGCAGCTATATATTCAGCTTCAGTTGTTGAATTTGCCACGCTTGTCTGCTTCTTACACTGCCAAGAGACAAGTCTACACCCAAGGAATTGACATCCTCCAGTTGTTGACTTTCTGTCTAAGCTAGCACCAGCATAATCACTATCCGAATATGCTACCAAATCAAAAGGAGATTCTCTAGAATACCATATACCCAACCTTGGTTGACCTTTGAGATATCTAAAAATTCTCTTGACTGCAGTTAAATGAGAAACCTTTGGAGTAACTTGAAATCTTGCACAGACACAAACAGGAAACATGATATCAGGTCTAGATGATGTAAGATACATCAGAGAGCCTATCATAGATCTGTAATTGTGTACATCTACATTTTCTCCATCTTCATCTTTCAGAAGGTGCTTCTCTGGGTCCATTGGTGTGCTTGCAATTTTTGAATCAGCAAATTGAAATTTTCTAAGTATCTCTGCAATATATTTGTCTTGACTAATAAATATGCCTTCAGATGATTGCTTAACTTGCAAACCCAAAAAGAATGTAAGTTCTCCCATAGAACTCATCTGAAACTTATCTTTCATAAGCTTCTCAAATTCTAAACACATTTCCTTCCTTGTAGATCCAAAGATAATGTCATCCACATACACCTGCACTAACAAAAGATCCTTCTTGTGCTGTTTGATGAAAAGTGTCTGATCAATCTTCCCTCTTTGAAATCCATTTTCTAATAAGTAGGAAGCAAGTGTTGCATACCAAGCTCTTGGTGCCTGATGAAGGCCATAGAGAGCTTTCACTACTCTGTACACTTTGTTTGGATGTAATGGATCAATGAAACCAGGAGGTTGTGAAACATACACCTCTCTTTCAATTTTACCATATAAAAATGCGCTTTTGACATCCATTTGATAGACTGTGAAGCCTAAAAATGAAGCATAAGCTAGAAACAGCCTAATTGCCTCAATTCTTGCTACTGGAGCATAAACTTCATCATAATCTATTCCTTCTTCTTGTGTGTACCCTTGTGCTACTAGTCTAGCCTTATTCTTGATCACAATTCCTCTGTCATCCCTTTTGTTCTTAAAAACCCATCTAGTGCCAATTAGCTTTTCACCTGAAGGTAAATCAGCTAGCACCCAAACCTTTTGAATCTTGAACTGAAGAAGCTCTTCTTGCATAGCCTCTACCCAGCTTGAATCATCTAGGGCTGTAAGAATATTCTTTGGTTCCTTTTGAGAGAGAAAACATACAAATAAACATGAGTTTGAAAGTTCATGTTGTTTTGAAGCATAAAGGGCATCAAGAATCCCTTGTTGGTCTGAAGAGACTAGTTGTCTTCTTGTCTTCACACCAGATTGTACATCTCCAATCACATTATCTAGGGAATGAACTTTGTGAATTCTTGTGTGTGGGGTAGTGGGAACATGATAAGATGATGAAAGATTAGTCACATCCACTTCATCTTCTTGGAACTCTGCATCTTTTGAGTGTGAAGGACCAGCAGGACCTTCAGCTGAACTAACAGTTCCTTCAAATGAACCACCAGTACCTTGAGAAGTACTCACAGTACCTTGCTCTGTCTCAGCAGTACTTTCAATATTCAACATATTGAGTTGTTCCTCTGTTCCAACATCTTTTCTTTGAGCCTCAACATCCTCTTTTGCTTTATCAGAAGAAGATTCATCATTGTTTGAAGCTAAATCCACACTGGTACTTGACCACAATGGCATAATGACATCAGATTGATCTTTATCTAACTCCACCTCATTTGTTGCTTGTGAACCTGAAAAATTATTAGTTTCTGCAACAACAGGTAAATAATTCATAGAGTTTGTTAGATAATCAAGATCAAATATCCATTTTGGTCCTTGACCTACTACATTGGATTTGTTTTCCTGAAACTCCACATGTAGTTCTTCTTGAAATTTCTCAGTTCTTAAGTTGTAAACTCTAAAAGCTTTGCTAACAAGAGAATATCCAACTAAGAAACCTTCATCTGCTTTACCATCGAATTTTCCTAAATGGTCTAAGGTATTGAGAATTGTCACATGACATCCAAAAGGTCTAAGAAATCCTATTGCAGGAGTTCTACCATTAAAGAGTTCATATGATGTCTTATTGTGAGGCTGCACAACTAAAACTCTATTTTGAACATAGCAAGCAGTGTTAATTGCCTCTGCCCAAAAGATTATTGGTAGCTTAGAATCAGCTAACATTGTTCTAGCAGCTTCAATTAGTGTTCTATTCTTTCTTTCAACCACTCCATTCTGTTGTGGTGTTCTAGCAACACTATATTCTTTCCTAATACCTTTTTCTTTGCAGAAATCATCCATAACTCTATTTCTAAACTCTGTCCCATTATCACTCCTAATGACTTTTACTTTCTTGCTTACTTGGTTTTCTATCAGTGTAATGAATTCCTTAAGGATGCTTGATGTCTCATCCTTAGTGGCTAAAAAGAAAACCCATGTAAATCTGCTATAGTCATCAGTTATAACAAGACAATATTTTTTATGTTGTATACTCCTTACTGAAACTGGTCCAAATAAGTCCATATGCAGCATAAACAATGACTGATTGATAGAGTTAAAAATTTTGGGCTTACAAGTGGCTTTGTGTTGTTTGCCTTTTAGACAAGCAATGCATGTTTGATCATTTTCAAATCTTTTGTGAGGTAAACCTCTTACCAAACCATTCTTAACAATTTTATTTATGGTTTTGAAGTTAATATGACCAAGCCTTCTATGCCATAACATTGATTCATCCAATGTGGCCTTTGATACAAGACAAGTTAAATCTTCTTTAGGAATGATGTTCTTCATATCAACACTATACATGTTGGCCTTTCTAGGAATTCTAAGAAGTACTTGATTTTCATCAGGCATCTTAAAATCCTTAGATAGAACAAGACATTCAGTGTCAGTAAAAAGCACATTATTCTTTTTGTCACACATTTGTGAAACACTAAAAAGATTATACTTTAACTCTTGTACATAGTACACATTTTCAAAATCTAAATTTCCGGTTTTAATAGTACCTTTACCAGAAATTTTGCCACGAAAACCACCTCCAAAGGTAACATATCCTCCATTGAATTCTTGAAAATCTGAAAGATAAGACATGTTGCCTGTCATGTGATTGGAACATCCACTATCTGAGTATCCTTGATCTTGATGATCAATAGAATGTCCCTGCACACAAATAAGAGTGTTAGTTTTCTTTGGGGATCCAAGCCATTACTGACTTGAATCTGCCTCTTGCATCAATATAGTTTAATCTTTTAAGGACTGTTGATGGAACATTGGATTTTTGAATCCAACATGCTGAGGCCTTAACAGCATTTGCCCTATTACCCTTAGCAGCAGAGTGAGTAACATGTTCAGCAGAGTCTGCTAACCTTGAAGTCACACCCTTTGGTTTCCAAATTTGTTTGTGAACCACTGCTTTTGATTGAATGGGCCTTAGAACAGTTTTAGATGCATGTTTGAAAGTTGTTTTTGCATCCTTAGCTGTTGATTTTGGGTTAACAGTCATCAAAGGTCTAACAGTACCTTTAGATTTACCAGTACTTTGAATTTGAACTGGCAGTACTTTGTTAACAGGACCTTTTTGTCTATCAGGACCTTTGAGTCCAGACTTGTTTGAGACTGTTCTGGGTTTAGATCTATGAGTATTAGAGTGAAAAAGAGTTTGAGGAGTTTGCCTTTTGTAATTCACCCTATTGTATTCATACCCAGTTACCCTTTGGTTGCAAAAAGCTGCAAGATGGTCAAAACTACCACATGTATAACAAGCTTTATTATAAAATGCAAAGTCATCACCTAATTGGTTAGACTTGAGGTTGTTCCAATTCCTTTGGTTACCTCTGGGCTTGTTTGTAGTTCTATATTGTTCACAATATCTAACTGGTTTCCTAACAGTACCTTTAACATTTGACTTAGGCCTGTTAGTGTTGTGATTGACTATCTTAGGAAGACTTGTTCCTACTTTCTTAACCAATACAGGTTTAGACATAACCTGTTCTTCTTCATCACTATCACTATCAGTTGTACAATCTTCAACAACTATAGTATCTCCTTTCTTAATAAAGGACACCTTGTCCTGATAAGATAAAGTTTTATCTAAACTTTTACTTACCTTTTCTATCTTTGGAGATTTAGTGACCTTAGAACCATATTCCATGATTGGTTCTTGAAACTCAGGTAACCCTGTGTGTGCTAAATCAATACCTGGAGGTGAATGAACACCTCTGTATGGTGGGGGTACAGACTTAAATCCAACACCAGAATTAACTTTATCAATAACTTGGGCTTCCAAAGTCTATTGAAACCTTCTGAGGAATGTGCTAATACATCCACAGAAACCTTTACATTTTCTCTTTCATTCTTATGTTTAGCTAATGATTCATTCAACTCAACAATACACTCATCTCTGATCTTAATGTCATTTTTTAGTATATTGATGTCATCAGCAAAATGAATTTCATTATTTTTAAAATGTAAGACTTGTTTTTCCAAAACACCTAGACCTCTTTTGTGATTAGCCAAATTAAACAAAGAATCAAGCAGCTCTTGTTTATGAGCTTCAAATCTCTTATTAAGGTCTTCATAAGCTTTAAGATTAGGACATGATTCAGTACAAGATGTAATATTGTTTACCTCTGAATCAGAATGAGCCATTAGAGCAAATTCATTGGCCAAAAGAGCAGCATTAGGTGGTGCATCCTCTTCAATAGCCATAGAGCTCCAATCATAACCAATACCATCAATAGCCAACATAGCCTTTGGCTCTTCAACAGTAACTTCCTTTTTCCTATCTTGCTTATACCATGTGTTTCTATTCTCCTGCTTTCTTGGGCTTCTACACTCCTTAGCAAAGTGTCCTAACCTATGACAGTTGAAACACTCCACTTTCTTCTTATCAAACCCAGCAGTATCATTACCATTTATGGTAATCTGCTTCCCAGTTCTTTGCCAATACTTCTTAGCCCTCATGCTAAGCAAAGCAACCTGCCATTTAATATCCATAGCTTCCAAATCATCACCATCTACCTGCTCAAGGTCTTCATGGTTGAGAGGAGAGCCATTAGATTGACTGGTAATAAAAGCATAGAATGTTGAATCTCCAAGACCAGCAACATCCTTGTGAGAACTTGTGGAAGGAGCACTTTCACCTTCATCTACCTCTTCATTCTTACTAATACTAGGAACTGACAAAAGTGCCACGTTTCCAGAACTAGTACCATAATGACCAGATTTCTTTAGACTTTGTTCAACAATTTTGAAGTTGTTGTACAAATCATTGAGCTTCATGATTTCAATGTCTGGTTTGTTCATCCAGACAATAACATGAGTATGGAACTCATCAGGTAGACTTCTTAAAAACTTCATGTTGAGATCTTCCTTCTCTGTCTCAACACCCAACACAGCTAACTGACTGACAAGCTTATGTAATCTTGAGAATAGCTTATCAAGAGACTCATTACTAAAAGCAGTAAAGTTTTCAAATTGTTGCTTTAGTAATGTCTTCTGTGTCTTTTTGGTAGTTTCATTACCACCAAAATATGCACAAATCTCTTCAAAAAGAGTTTTTGCATCAAGATACTTGTTAAATGATAGCATCTGTTCACTAGGAATGGTCATAAGCAATAAATTTCTTGCTTTCTGATCATTTCTCTTCAGTATCTTTTCTTCATTTGACACTGGTCCAGTATTTCTTTTTCTACTTGTTTTACCTTCTAGGACAACCTCTAAGTAGCTTGGTGAAAAGGAATCACCATATATAATTATATCCCAAAGAGTATAATCTTGGACCATGAAATATTGCTCAATTCTCATCCTCCATAACTCAAACTCATTGGGTTTGATTATGGGCAACTTTGCAGCAACATTTGTTTGAACATCATGAGCTTCCATTTCTGTTTCTTCTAATTCAAATATATCAACCTCTAGCTCTGATACCAACTGTGAGGATCTGGATTGTATACACGGTTAAGGTGGTTAAACCTTGTGTCTTTGTGTATGAGATATATTGACTTAATATGATTAAGCACGCGGAATTTACTTAACCACACTTAGAAGGTTATGTATGTTATGGAAATGGAAGAATTATGTTTGTTACTTAACAATGAACAAAGAAAGTATTTCACTAAACGATTCAATATTATTCAAAATAATACGAGTGATCTTGAGTTTTTCACTAGGGTTACAAAACCTTGAATCTTATGTTACAACTTGTGATTTGTGTTTGTTCTATGTCTTAACAGTTATGAGTCTATGTTATTTTTTGTGTGTCTCTGCAATATCCAAGTCTAAGATCTCTTTTATAGTTGCAAGAGATCTTTACAAATTGCTTAAAAGTCTTGACCGACTTACTTGTTTAACTTATGCATATTGGTGTCAGTACATAAGATACAACATGTATCTATGTATACAACTTGTTAACTAAGCACATGGAGTAAGATATTATCTACCGTATATGTTTGACCAAAATACAATAAATATCTTTTCGATCTTATCCTATGAGTCACTGATCAGCAGTACTTTGATGTAGTAGCAGTACTTTGATCATGAACTAGCAGTACCTTGATGTACTAGCAGTACTTTGATGTACTAGCAGTACCTTGATGTACTAGCAGTACCTTCAGAATATTTAATTCCCAACAAGTTAGATTTAAGGATGAGACCGATGAGGTAAACTACCAAATGCCATATAAGATAGAACAATTCCAACACTTGTCAAATGTTGAGAAGGAGCTTAAGCAAGCGGTCTACTATAGGAATGATGAGGATAGACATAAAGGAGTAGACTATGTTATGGAAAGGATATCCGGTTTCTACAAGGATTGTTTGAAATTAGGACCGGAATATAAAACCGGAAAGGAGAATGGCCTAGGAACCGTGACCAACGATGGAGTCACGTAATGTACGGTGACTTTGAGTCTAGCTACAAGACTCGTTAATAAAGAAAAGCGCTTCTTGGGAGGCAACCCAAGCTTTATTTGCTTTGTGTGTTTATTTATTTGTTTGTTTGATTTTATTTGTTTCCGTATGTATGTTTAATTTTTATTATTATTGATTCATGTTCAAAACTAAATTGTGAAAATGCTTTATCTTGTTTTTAACTTCGTCTTAACTACATATAAAGGTATTTTGCAAAAGTTAAGTGTAAGAGAAATCCAAATCGGTTTACAAGAACAAATGAACATGAATCGTAATAATATTAAATTAACATACATATTAGTAATTGTTTGAGTCAAATGCTTGTATCGAGTCATAATGATGTTTTGCAGGATTTCCAGGAAGTAAGGTAGAGGTTTCTCCAGAAATTTTCCGGAAACTTAACATGAGAATTCTGTCAGATCATTTCTGACGGCGTCAGGCTTTATAACCTGACGGCGTCAGATTTTAATATTCTGAAATTTTTGAAAGTTTTGTTTTCATAAAAAGTTTTTATTAAATCTCTAACTTATAATCTCCAGGAATCTGCAAAATTATCATTCCACAAGCATTATATCCTTATATATAGATTTATCCCGCTGATGTTATGCAGGTTTTCGTGTTTGTTTTCTCAGGTTTAACAGGTTATTTTGGACAAGGAAATGTATGTGGAATCGAGCTTTTGGCGATGCATTAGTCTTGGAGCTTCTACATTTTATTGGAAGAAGATATAACCATGTTACTTTTTTATCCACCGAACGAGTCAGGGGAGTATTTGATTTCATTCTTTTACCTTTTTACTTTTACATCTTGTTATTTGAACATTGGGGACAATGTTCATCTTAAGTGTAAGGGGGGGGGGGGGGGGTAAAATACGATACTTTAGAGAATACAATTGCACTTGATTTTCGTTTGTTTAATGGTAGATGTGTAATAAAACTGAGAGAAATACCTGTTAAGGCAATTTTAGCGCCAAATTTAAAATTTTTTACAACATTTAGGAGTGAAACTTTGATCTTAATAAGCGTCTCACGGATAGGAGTTATATAACTAGCACAAAACCGTACCACTAAAAAATTTTCCACCCCCAAATATGTGAGCTTCGCCCCTAGAATTGGTAGGAAAAACATTTATGCTATGATGTGTGTACCGGTAGCACTTAGATTCTAGAACTTGCGTTAGGACCATTCCGAGGCCACAAGTGAGACTACATTCGTGTAGTTAGATTTACTACATGATAAGAGGCATTAGGATTAACCCATTGTTTTACACCTGTGTTTTTGTTATAATTACGTTGGCTACATTGGTCAAGTAATTCTCCCACACCCTTTGCGTTGTACTCATTTTTAGTACACGATACCCCTAGTACACCCCTCAGAGCCTATCTTTTCGTTTCGAACTTTAAGCATTTTACTTAAAGTAAGAATTTGTTTACACCCCACTTAAATGTACACCCAAATCGCCTTAGCCTACCTTGTATGCACTCATCTTTAGTGCATTATTGTGACAACATTTGTTTAAACCCTTAGTTAATTATCTAATTGATTACATGGTTGCTAAGTCGAGTCATATCCTTGTACATATTGTTTTGGGACGATTGAGACTCATGGGTAAAGTACTAGTGTAATGGAGTAATGGGGAAGAACAACATTTTTACCCCCATATGTGCTAAATATTTTAAAAAGTACTCCAAGTGTTTCGATTATCTTAATTCGAGTCATTAGAATAGTTATTTGTAAAGTTATGTAAAAGTTCAAGTGTAAGGGGAATGCAACGCCCCTATGATGTATTATTTTGGATGGTAGGGCAAGAGTGTATGAAAAAAAAAAAAAAAAAAAAAAAAAAAAAAAAAAAAAAAATCAAGAAAAATACAAAAAAATGAGAAAAAGAAAAATAGAAAAAACATACGGACTACCATCCCGTTTCATTTTATGTTTATTTTATGTTTTTGTTATTTTGTTTTTAGCTTAAGTCGAGTCTAGTCTTGGCTTAGCAACGCCATATTGTACATGTAATTAATCAAGATCTTTAACTCGCCACCAGAAAATATCCCTTATCCAACAAAACCGTGTTTATCATATCCCTACACCTCACGTTATAACCCGTTTAAAAGCCCTCTTTGATAGTTTATCTTAGGTGCTTACGCCTAGTGGAGAAGGTTTTCGATCCTTTCCCAAGCCTATGGTAATCTATTTGCTATGACAGGTAGTGAGAGATATTATCCGTTTTCATTTATGAGATTTATTTTTGATGACACCTGAGAGATGTGAGTATCTAAACACTACTTGTGAGGTGCTAGTTTGTAATCTCCGTGCTTATTATGATTAAAGTGGAACGACTATTTGTTGTAATTACTTTTATATTAGCATTAAATGACCCTAACTTGTATTTTGATTAGAATAAAAGCGCATTTGCTTGAGGACAAGCAAATCTCAAGTGTAAGGGTATTTGATGAAGCGAAAAGTGTACCGCTTTTAGGGGGTCATTTAAGCCCTAAATCGTATTTATTTGATCAAATATTGCCCTAAATCGTTCCTTTTGTCATTTTAGGTACTTTGGAGAAGAAATCTGGAAAAGGAAGCATTTTGGACGTTTTTGGAGCATAAAAGTGAAGAAAACGACAAAGTCTCTAAATCGGCTGGAAAAGTACCTTTGACGGCGTCAAGTATTGCTCTTGACGGCGTCATGGCTTGGCAAAAGAGGTGGATATGAAAAATACACATGATAAGCCAGAGATTTTACAATGGAAAATCTGACGGCGTCACCCTTTAAAGTGATCAAGGCCATCACGGTTTAACTTAACAAGAGACGGCGTCAAGCCCATTTCTGACGGCGTCAAGCCTTGATAAGCCAGAGCGGATTTTGGAGCACTAAAGAGGGACGGCGTCAAGAAGGCCATCCGGGAACCATAGACACGGCGAGGTGACGGCGTCAAGATCTATAACGTGACGCCGTCAGCCACTAAACTCTATATATAGTTTTGCAATTTTTTGTCATTAGTGTGAAACTTTGTGAGGAGAAACCCTAAGATGAATTTCTGCCATTTTTAAGGGTTTTCATACCCTTGGATCTCCCATGTTTAATTGAAGATAAGTATTCATTTAATCAATCAATTTGTCTATGTGTTGTTTGATTATATCTTGTTCTTGTCTTTTGATTAACATGTTAGGCTAGATTTATCTTGTGTTTGCTTAGATCTAATGAAACCTAGCTATTTATTATTGGTTATTAGTGTGTTATTAATTGTATTGGATGATTGTTCATCGATGTTAGGCTTAAGAAAACTGGCTAACTTCCTATACGGTAACTTGCTTGAACGTCTTAAGAAACATGAACCAATGCGTACTAAGGTTTTTATGGTTGTATTTAATGCATGAGCGAATTCTAGTGATCCCATGTTAGGAGCTTCCTAGCCGGCTCGACATAGGAGTGAAGTAGGAGCTTGTAGAGTTGGGGAAGTACGTACGCCACCCCACGAATGGTATTAAGGAATACACCCGTCATCCACGCGACTAATACACACTAATCAACCGGTAAAAGATAGTTAGGGAGTAAGGAAATCTAAGTAAACACATTTCTCTCCATATAAGTTTCACAACCTTTTCATTTTCTGTTATTTTATTTTATTTGCATTTATAGTTATTTGGGTTAGTTGACTAGCAACTAATTCCGCCCACTCATTCAAACCCGAGATTTTACTTGCTTTCATAAAAACATAAAAATACAAAAAGAACCCTATTCCCTGTGGAGAACGATCAATCCCCCGTACTTACCACTACACTATACTACATCGGTCAGGTACACTGCCTGGTGGGGTTGTAAGCCTCTTGAGATCCCTCGAGAGGTAAAACCTGTTGTAAGGTTGCAAAACCACGCATCAACAAAATAACACATAACAAACACATTTGCAATATAATTTCACATATTTCATGGTTATTAGAGAAGCAAGTCAAACAAGATTCAATATATTGGTCAAAACAATAATTAATTAATTACTCAAAAAAAGAAGAAATGAAACCTTTCATTCTAAGAATACGTTTTCTGATCTTTTGAGCACAAGATTCACAATGCATGTTCACTTGAGCACAAAATTAATTTCGAAAAAAATAATGAATTTTTTCTAAAAAAATTAATTTCGAAAAAAAAAATTCTAAAAAAAAAATAATTTTTCTAAAAAAATTAATTTCGAAAAAAAAAAAATTTTTGTAAAAAAATTAATTTCGAAAAAAAAATTAATTTTTCTAAAAAAAATTAATTTTTCTAAAAAAATTAATTTCGAAAAAAATTAATTTTTGTATAAAAATTAAATTCAAAAAAAAAAGTAATTTTTGTAAAAAATTTAATTTCGAAAAAAAAATAATTTTTCTAAAAAAATTAATTTCGAAAAAAAAATTAATTTTTGTAAAAAAATTAATTTGAAAAAAAAATAATTTTCTAAAAAAATTAATTTCGAAAAAAAATTTAATTTTTCTAAAAAAATTAATTTTTCGAAAAAAATTTAATTTTTCTAAAAAGGACGATTTATGCAAATAACTTAACGGCCGTTAAGGACGTTAAGGACCGTGGTTGCAATTTGGTCCCAACCACAAGGACGATTTATGTAAAAAATTTAACGGAAGCCCCGTTAGTACACAATAATGTCAAGATTAGTAAGTTGGATACATTTTTTGGCGAGATTAATAGTTCGTTACACAACTTAGTAAATGGTATCAAGTTGGATATATTTGCATATTTACATATCATTATCCCTTATTATTATTATGTATCTATAAACCTGATAAAGAAAACCAAAGATATATGTCAACCAATTACACCCATGTCACATGTGCCTAGCAAAAATTAGTTTGTAGTTACAGTTGCATCAATTAAAACAATTGTAATATGCTAATAGTTGCATGAAATCAAAATGCCTACACTAACCATATGTTTGTAGTAGGGATGAGCATTTCGAACCGAATCCCGGAACCGAACCGGGACCGTACTGGTACCGTACCGAAACGGTATCGATTCCCGATATATGGTACGGTACCGGTACCACGAAATAAGGCAAAAAAAAATTCGGTACCTTTCGGGAACGGTACGGGACTAATTCAGGAAATCTCGATTCGTTACCGAATACAAAAGGTTTTTGAAATGACTGAGTTAAGATTTTTTATTTTTTAATAAATAATGATGTTAGGCTGAGCAGGTTAAGAAGTGCTAAAATTGTTTAGATTATCTAACTGTTAATGTTGTTGCGATTATATAGCAAGATCTCAACTGATTATTACATAAATATTAGTGTTGAGATAGTTTGAAAAGTGGGGCTAAATGTGCTAATGGAATGATGTGAATTGGTAATCAATGACTTACGACTCGTGTTCGAGATGGTGCTGATGCTAATGTTGCTGAGATCACTGAGCTATGTTGTTTAGACAATAATTTAAAGTTTAAATGAATGAGAAATGCTAAAATCAAGATATCTTCATGGTCTGTTAATTGTCAATTGACGAATGTAATGTAGTACTGTAATACTTTAGTGTCATACATGATATTGTTCCATTTTTCTTTGACGATAGTAAGTACTAAGTCGTATGATTGCCGAGCTTTAGTTTTTTTCTTGATGTACTTGGGGAGTTTAACAAAAAAGGGAAGTACCGGATAGGTACCGATTTCCCGGTACCAAGTACCGGTACCAAAATTCTTTTACGGTACGGTACCAGTACCCCTTTTCATGCTCGGGAAAAAAACGGTACCACTAATTTGGTACGGGTTCGGTACCATTCTGGTACCGTGCTCATCCCTAATTTGTAGTTACGGTTGCATCAATTAAAACCACAAAATAAATAAACATCACTGTCCTATTTTGTCATACTAACCAATCATACATATTAAACAACGATTAAGTTTAAGAGCGCCAGATTGAATCTTTTTTATAAAACACATCATTTTTTATTTTTTTTATTTTTTTTTTTTTATCTCATCTTAACCAAACACTAAAAAGATTCAATCTTTTTTTATAATTTACCTATGACCTAGTCACGATTCCAATGGCGTAAACTTGAGTATACAGCCACATGATTTTTGTGGATCTCCACCCAATGGCCATTCTTAAAAAATACAAAGAAACAAATTTATGACGTATTACTTCCGAATAACAAAAAAAATTAGAATAGCCGAAGATTTTTAAACCAAAAGAGTAAAATAAATATAACAATCAAATGGAATGTTCGAGTACAAAAATGTAAACATATATGTCATTCTCGTTTACTTCAAAGATGTAATATAAACTAGTGGAACATATCTTGTTTTGTTTAATTATATATATATATTAAAAAGGCAGAAATGTTGCTACAGTGCAAAAACAATATTTTAATGTTGCTACAGTGAAAAACAGTGCTTGCTACAGTGGAAAAGAGTGCAATGAACAGTGTTTGTGCACTTTGACCCCTAAGGTGAAATTGTCTTCGGGGACTAACGATGCAACGCGGCAAGAACTTTAGGGATTTTTACGTAAAACAGAAATAATTTTTTAGAAAAATTAGTTTTTTTTCCGAATTTATTTTTTTTAGAAATTTCAAAATTAATTTTTTTAGAATTAAAAAAAAATTAATTTCCAAAAAAAAAAGAAAAATTTTGAAAAAAAAATTATTTTGAATAAAAAATAATTTCGGAAAAATTATAATTTCGAAAAAAAAAATTTCGGAAAAAAAAATAATTTCGAAAAAAAATTAATTTTTTTTAGAAATTTCGAAATTAATTTTTTTAGAATTTAAAAAAAAAATTAATTTCCAAAAAAAAAATTCTAAAAAAATTAAGAGAAAAGTCCAAAATACATCCTTGTGGTTTGCCAAAAAACCGATTTACATCCTTTTACTTTTTTTTGGAACAAAATCATCCACCGTTAGTAAAGTTGGCACAAATACATCCCTCCGTTAGTCATATCAGTTAGTATGGACTAACGATGCAAATGATTTTCCGTTATCTCCTAACAAGAGTTAAAATAGTTGCATCGTTAGTCCTCCTTCAATTAAAATTTTTGCATCGTTAGTCCTCATTGACTATAGAGTTAAAATATTTGCATCGTTAGTCCTTCTTCAGTTAAAATTTTTGCATCGTTAGTCCTTTGTTACGTTTTCGTCCGATTTTTTACGTTTTCGTCTGTTTTTTACGTTTTCGTCCGATTTTTTACGTTTTCGTCCGATTTTATTTTTCGTTTTTGTCCGATTTTTTTACGTTTTCATCTGTTTTTTTTACGTTTTCGTCTTTTTTTTTTTTTTTTTTACGTTTTCGTCGTTTTTTTCGTTTTTTTTTTCTTATTTTTTCGTTTTCATCTGTTTTTTTTTCGTTTTCGTCTGTTTTTTTACGTTTTCGTCGTTTTTTACGTTTTCTTGTTTTTTTAACGTTTTCGTCCGATTTCTTACGTTTTTTGGTCTGATTTTTGCGTTTTCGTCCGATTTTTTTCTTTTTCGTCTGTTTTTTTTATTTCTCGTTTTTACGTTGCGTCCGATTTTACGTTTTCACCTACCCACCTCCACCACCGCCCACCACCTTCACACCCACCACCGCCACCACCACCTACCTCCACCACCACCACCACCACCCACCACCTTCACCCACCACCGCCACCACCACCACCGCCACCACCACCACCCATCGCCACCACCACCCATCGCCACCTACCACCGCCGCCACCACCCACCACCTTCACCCACCACCGCCACCAACATCCACCGCCACCACCACCACCCATCGCCACCACCACCCATCACCACCTACCACCGCCGCCACTACCACCACCGTCGCCACCCGCCGCCACCACCACCCATCGCACCACCACCCATCGCCACTTACCACCGCCGCCACCACCCACCACCGCACCAACATCCACGTGGTGGTGTGGTGGCGGCGGGCGGTGGTGGCGGTGGCGGTGGCGACGGTGGTGGTGGTGGCGGCGGTGGTAGGTGGTGGATGGGTGGTGGTGGCGATGGGTGGTGGTGGTGGTGGCGGCGGTGGATGTTGGTGGGTGGTGGCGGCGGTGGTAGGTGGTGATGGGTGGTGGGTGGTGGTGGTGGCGATGGGTGGTGGTGGCGGCGGCGGTGGTGGTGGCGGTGGCGACGGTGGTGGTGGTGGCGGCGGTGGTAGGTGGTGATGGGTGGAGGTGGTGGGTGGTGGTGGTGGTGGTGGCGGTGGTGGGTGAAGGTGGTGGGTGGTGGTGGTGGTGGAGGTGGGTAGGTGAAAACGTAAAAAATCAGACGAAAACGTAAAAAAAACAGATGAAAACGTAAAAAAACAGACGAAAACGAAAAAAATCGGATGAAAACGTAAAAAAATCGGACGAAAACGTAAAAAAAACATATGAAAACGTAAAAAATCGGACGAAAACGTAAAAAAACAGACGAAAACGTAAAAAATCGGACGAAAACGTAAAAAAACAGACGAAAAAGTAAAAAAAACAGATGAAAACGTAAAAAAATCGGACGAAAACGTAAAAAAAATACGAAAACGAAAAAAATCGGACGAAAACGTAAAAAAACAGACGAAAACGTAAAAAAACAGATGAAAACGTAAAAAATCGGACGAAAACGTAAAAAATCGGACGAAAACGTAAAAAAACAGACGAAAACGTAACAAAGGACTAACAATGCAAAAATTTTAATTTAAGAAGGACTAACGATGCAAATATTTTAACTCTATAGTCAATGAGGACTAACGATGCAAAAATTTTAACTGAAGGAGGACTAACGATGCAACTATTTTAACTCTTGTTAGGAGATAACGGAAAATCATTTGCATCGTTAGTCCATACTAACTGATATGACTAACGGAGGGATGTATTTGTGCCAACTTTACTAACGGTGGATGATTTTGTTCCAAAAAAATTAAAAGGATGTAAATCGATTTTTTGGCAAACCACAGGGATGTATTTTGGACTTTTCTCAAAAATTAATTTCGAAAAAAAAAATTAATTTCGGAAAAAAAAATTAATTTCGAAAAAAAAATTAATTTTTGAAAAATTAATTTTTTTTCCAATTTCTTTTTTTAGAAATTTCGAAATTAATTTTTTTAGAATTTCATAAAGAAATAATTTCTAAAAAAAATAATAATAATTTTTCTAAAAAAATTAATTTCGAAAAAAAAAAATTTTTTTTTTGAATTTATTTTTTTAGAAATTTCGAAATTAAATTTTTTAGAATTTCAAAAAAAAAATTAATTTCGAAAAAAAAAATAATTTTACTAAAAAAATTAATTTTGAAAAAAAATTTAATTTTTCTAAAAAAAATTAATTTCAAAAATATTCGAAATCGGCCGCTTAATGTGTGAAAAGTTACGAAAATTGGCGAAAACGTATGAAAACATAAGAAAACGAAAGAAAAACGGTCAAACTAACCGAAATAGTGGTTTAGGGACTAATTCTTCGACGCCCGACTAACCACAAAGACCGTTTTGTACTTAAAATCTAACAAATGTCAACGTTTACAAAGTTCAGTAACATATTTAACAGACCCGTAAACATGCGTAACCCGGTTGGAAAAAAAAAAAAAAAAAACTTTAGTAACTTAATTCAGATATTTTTTTTTTTTTTTTTTTTAAACTCTTCTTTCGTTTCCTTCGGGTTTTATCGATTTTTTTCAAATTTACTCCATTTTCAAAAATAGTCATTTGGTTTATCGATCTTTTTAAAATTTAGTCCTTAATAACTAACTTTCAAACAAGACTTAACACCGCATTACCGCAGCAACGCGCGGGTTTCCCAACTCGTTGTAATATAATAGAGATTTTGATTTGTGTACCGTTATATAAGACATAAACCATAACCATATTGAAACTTTGAGATCGAAACAATCACAGCAAAACCCATGACCCACTTGTAAAAAATAAAATAAAATAAAATAAAAAAAAAAAAAAAAAAAAAAAAAAAAAAAAAAACTTTGTGATCAATTTAATTTTGAGTAACCTTTCAATTCATTTCATCCCCGGTCTAAATATTTGATTGATGGTGGTGGATCTAATCGGATCTAATTAGGGTTAGGTTTTTATTAAGGAGTCGACGTAGGTTTTGTGGGAGGAGTGGGATTGGAGATCGGGGAGACGACGAGATGCTAATGCCCTCGCCATTGGTGGTGGATCTTATCGAATCTAATTAGGGTTAGCGTTTATATATAGGGAATAAATTAGGGGTGGTGATGATAGATGATGAGGATTGTCAGTTTTTTTTTGTTTTTTTTTATTTTTTTTTTATAATGATATGAGGTGCAATTGATATATACGGTTTTAAAGAAAAGTGATTGTGATATTCCTAAATTACCCTTACATTAGTTACAACAACAAACATGATCTTTTGTTTATTTACATAAATGGCACATTCATTTTTGACCATTGATCAATTAATCCAATGGTTAAAAAGTAGTTCTCGCACTTAAAGTGGTTCTGAAAAGAAAGTTACACTATATATATATATATATATATATATATATATATATATATATATATATATATATATATTATATATATATATATATATATATATATATTGGTTCTATAAAAAAATCCACTTTGGTAGAAAAGTGTACAAATCACCCTCTCCTTCCCCTCCTTTTTTTGGCACCAAACTACAGAGATATTATTGTATTTTCCTTCATTCTTTAAGGGAGGTTTTGTATATTCGCACCCTACCCCCAACCCACCCCCACCCACGCCCCCTTCCAAGAAAAGAAAAAAATTCCGGGCAAAAAAAAAAATTTTTTTGGGGCAAAAAAAAAATTTTTTTTGGGGCAAAAAAAAAATTTTTTTTTTAGCCAAAAGTTTTCCCGCCAAAATTTTATAACTCTGATGCACCTTTTTGCGGGATATATATATATATATATATATATATATATATATATATATTATATTTTTTTTTTTTTTTTTTTTTTTCTGGGTGTGGGGGTTGGGTGGGGGTTAAGGTTTCAAAACTTACCTTGAAGTTTGAGATGTTTGCAAATTCTACCCTATAACTTTTTTTCTCACTATATATATATATATATATATATATATATATATATATATATATATATATATATATATATATATATATATATAGGGTAAAGTTAAAATAAAAAGACAAATATCCTTACACTACGTAAAATGATTTTTTTTTTTCAAAAAGTTCGCCAAAATATCCAAAAAAAAATTAACAAGATCGGGTATGTTGGTACATAAAACTTTTGTGAAAGAAGTTTTTCTAATTTTGAGTTTTTATACGTTTTTTTTAATGCACAAAAAATGAATTTTAATGCGCAAAAAAATTTTGATGCACAAAATTTTCAACTTGTTTTAGTTAGATGCGCAATGTTATTTTTATGAAAAAAGTCAAAAGAAGTTGGGTGAAAAAACGAATTTTTGATGCACAAAAAAGCGATTTAATGCGCAAACGTATTTTTGCATAATTTATTTTCGGAAAAAGTATCCACTTTTAGAAAAACTTCTTTCACAACTTTTTCATGCACCAACATGCCCGATCTTGTGGAATTTTTTTGGAATTTTTTGTGAAATTTAAAAAATTAAAAAAAAAATAAAAATAAAATAAAAAAATTCTTTTTACGTAATGTACGGATATTTGTCTTTATATTTGATATTTATCCTATATTTGAAAATAACCCTACACTATATATATATATATATATATATATATATATATATATATATATATATATATATATATATATATATATATATATATATATATATTGACAGTCTACTTTGTTGAATTCGAGTTTTATGTTGTACGATAACTGAGATCCGGAGCATATAGTCTGACATTCGATTATCAAAGAACAAAATTTCTAAATAAATTGTCTGGAAAAGATTACAGAGGTTACATGTATCACGTAACCAAAATTTTCTGCATGTTTCTGTTTATAACAAATAATTAATCCTCAAGGTAACTACAAGTAAAGCTACAAGAGACCATCATGGTTCATGATGAGCACATCTAATCTCTACAGTAACAACAAAGGTTGTGTGGCTCAATGACATCATCAAACTGATTTGACTTTGCGTGATGGCGGGCGGCGGAAAAGACTAATCAGATCATCAAGACCCTGTTGAAAGATATCGTGTGAGTGTTTTGTCTCCCAAATAATACCGCCTTAAATATGCAGTAAAGAGAAAGATGATGCATACCCTGGTAGTTATCACGAGTAAACTGAAAAGGGTGATCAAGTATGATCCAAGACCAAGCAGCAAAAGCAAGTCAAATGTCACACTGGCGACCTGCAATTGAATCAAGGTGATTGTATGGTTAGCTTTGAAAAAGTATGTCCAGGTGATTGTATGTTCACTTCTATGGGTCAAACTGGTAAAAAAAAATGGAAAAAAGAACGAGGGGCCAACTTCACCTGATAGATCTGCAAGGTGCTAACTGTTGAATCATAGAAGGTGAACATCCCATCAAGTACGTCATGTTGCAAATTTACCTCTACAACATGATCTGCTAATTCCTGCAAATGAAGAATAAGACTGTGAGAGTCTGTCTAAATAAAGATATATGAGCTTAGTCCGTATTTCAGAAAAGTTATGGTCATTCAAGCAAACCCAAAAAGAACAAAGTAATAGAGCTCCATAGTCAATACCTTCTTTAATGCCGTGATTATGCTTATGGTTGTAGCATGGATTTTGTAGGTTTAAGAATTTAAGGTATTTATTTCTAAACTGAATTATGTTCATGTTTTTGTGTGTATTTTTTTGTGGTATTGGTTTGATTTTTACGTTTTTGAGTGAATCTTCATGTGGGTTGTGCGCAAATTCTAAATTAAGGTTAAATAGTTGACGTGATGATCATATTGTGTGTTTGTTAGAATGTGTAAACCCGTTAAATTAAGGTGAAATAGGTGGAATCATTTATTGTAAGGTCTAAACCCATTAAAGTACTTTGAAATAATCAAGTATTCAACAAATTTTGGCACTTATTACCCGTTCTTAATGTTTTTTTGCCGTTAAAGTTTGTAATAAAATATAATAAGTATCATCATTGCTTCCTTTGACCTTTTTTTAATGTATATTATAACATGCAGCTCATGTACTGGCTGTTTGTCTAAAAAGATGTATTGTAGTATGTTGGTAGCTGTTATTCGCCATACTTTATTTCCTGTTTGTTATAGGCTGCCATGGCCATAGATCACGGGGATTGCAAGCCTTAGCTAGTTTTGTAGGTCGCTATTGTTGTTGAAGCTAAAGTAGTCTAAGGTCAAAAATAGTTCCGTGCTTGCAGGGCTTTTGTTGTGATTTAGCTTAAGTCCTGATTAATTTGACTGCTTATTTTTGTGAATACGTTTTTTAGGAAGGGGGACTGTTACATAGTTAGATGGCTGTTTTAGGAAATCAAACTTCACAAAATTTTACAAAACAATTTTCAAGTGCGAGCGTTGGAAACCTTTTGCTTTTGTCTTTGCAATCGATCCAAGTGTTGTATCGTTCCGGTGGTGATCGGCTATTTATGGGAATCCTTGGGGGAGAAACGGATCAGCGTGTAGATCCGGGCATCCTTGAACCATAAATGGTCGGTTTACTTAACCCTGTAGAGTTGGGCTCAGATATCGGGCCTCAGATTATCTATCCTGCTTGTGATTAAGGCACGGCGGATGTAGTCTGTACTCCCGATCAGGTTCGAGCTACACGGGCAACTGTTTTGACAGCTTGTGATCTTGCGAAGACTTAGTGCATGGTGGTACACACAATCTTGAAAATTCTTTTACAAAATGTTGTGAAGTTTAATTTCCCACTAACAGTTATTGTTGGTCCTAACGACAATTATCTGATGTTGGTTTGTATACAGCTTATGACATTTGCATAGACAATTACATATGTGTCTGTCCCCACTATTTTGGTAACGTTATAACTCTAAACACGTGATATGTAACCAAGTATGTGTATTCATTTTGCTATATGCTTATGGTTGTAGCATGGATTATGTTTTTTTAACCGCATCAACAGTTTTAACAACCTGAACTCATTGGGTTGTTATTTTGCAAACCCGTAAAAATGTTAGATTTTTTAAACAGATCATGCTTTGTTTCATTCCGTGATTAAGTTCTTACGATGTTGTTAACGGATACACATGTTTGTTACTGTACATGGAAAAAGATTGGTTAATAATTTAGAATCTATATGCTTATCTGATAAGGTGCGACAAAAAAACAAACAGTCAATGTGAATGAAAGGGCAATAATGTTAATCTGTAATGGTATAATTAAAAAAACCACCTTTAAATATAGCAATTGAAAATGCAAAATAACAAATGGTGTACATTATTGTTATTGGTTAAGATCCTTCTTTGTGGTAAAATAGTGTATGGACCTCATATGAGATGAGTAATATAGATAGTAAACACGAAAGAAACAACACATAAGTAGTGAATGAGTATGTAACTAATTAAAACAAATAAATTGAAACAAATAAATTTACCAAAGTATGTACTGTTTTAAAGGATATTTTGTTAAATTAAATTCTAAATAAAGCTTCTTTATAGACAACATTAATTGTTGACTTTGCGTAAGCAATTGAAAGGAAAAAAATGATTTGGCTCATGTATGCTTTAGAATCATGTTGAAGCAAAATAGGCATATCATGTGTCTTTTATTTTTAATTTTATGTTCTGTGTAGGTGTGGGGAGTTATGAATCTTGATATGCAGTTTGAGTTCTGTTTTCTGAAAATAAAGTTAGAAAATGTGATCTGGTGATATTTTATAAACCTAAGTGTTTGATTTCATTTAATTTTGTTATGGTATTAGTTTACGTTTAAAAAATTTTATAAGTTTACTGGAAAATAAATTTTGTTATGGTGTCAGTTAATGGAAAATAAATTTTGTTATGGTATTAGATGTCGAAGCCCGCCCACTGGTGGCAAGCATAGTTGTCGTTTAATTTTTTATTTTATTTTTTTGAAATATACTTGATTATTTGTTACTGAGTCATAAATATATATATATTTTTTTTATATTAGTAGATTTAGTTTTATTGGATTTATTGTTTTTATTTATGGTTTTGTTATATGTGTTTGTGTAATTTATATATTTTGTAACCTAAATAAATTAGGAAACTTAAAAAGGTTATTGAGGCCCAAAATTAATGAGGCTCTTTATTTAAGTTCCAAGTATCATGAGGGCCGTATTGTAATGTCCAATTATGTTAATTTGTTACCAAAGTATATAAGCCCATTTGCATTTTTAATCAAAATCATTTAAAATTTTACTTAATTTTTGTTGGAAATACGTTAATTTGTCTTTGGTAATTGCAACACATTATATTGGGCACATATCTTTACCACTTAATATGAATCTCAAATGTGATAGTTGTTAGTTAGTTATCTATTTAATACTTATAAATATTGAGCCTTTGTTTGAGTTCTTCAAATGTTATTGTGCCACTGCCGCCAGCGTCGATCCTCATAAACATCTGCTTCAAGGCACCAATCTCCTCTTCTGAAAGCCTTTCTCCAATAACCTGAAAATAAACAAATTTATGAGTGGGTCTCAGGTGATAATTTGATTGAGCAACTCGGGTGAGACAAAGCTAAATAAAATCATACACGTAAAGCCATCTTCTTAAGTTTGTTCATTTCTACACTTTTACAGATTATGTTTATAAGCATTGTTTGCCACAACTATAATTGTAAAAATTTTCATGTTTTTTTGTAATCATTATTTAGAAGTAGTTACCTTCATAATGAAATAAAAATTCCTTGCCACCACTTGGACAGTACTGGAATGTGCAAAATTAAACGGACTTCAACTACTATAGGGCGGATTTTTACTTAAAAGCAAATACAAAACATGATCCAAAGAACTTTCTAGATTGTCGTAAAAAGAGATGACTTACAATGTACGTATATGCAGTTCTCTCACCCATCTCACCTTTCAACCGGATAATTTCTCTCATTGACATTTGAACCTTTAAGTAGACATTGCTACTCTTTTTAGATGATTTTCTGCACATCAACAAAGTAAAAATTTAGGCACTAATGACAACCGAACCTTAAAATTTATGGTACTATTGACATTCCATACCAATGATTGTAGTTGAGTTTCATTGTAGAAGGCTTTGAGCACGGTTCCTTCCACTGAGTTCTACAACCAAATGCAACATCTTCATGTTATTTATAAACATTAATAAAATATCTTAATGTTTCTCTAATAAGAAAATCATGCACACCACCATTTAAGGACATAATTACTATTATAATCACAATGTAGTTTTTACATATTACTTGGTCCATATTACATCAGTAACCGAGAGTTCCAAGTTCAGCACCTCACCAAACAAATGAAGTTTTTTTCTTCAAACAAAAGAAAAACTTAACTATCTATGGAACGATGTATACCAACTTATTCCATATTATTTGAGGTAAAAGCTCGAAAGTTATATAATTGGTCTTGTAAGAACTGACCAATTTGGCTGGGAAAGTTCAACATATTCCGCCATCAAAGATAATGTGTAGTTGTCTTTTATCTTTACCTATAATAATAATAATACAAAATATTTCTTAGCCTCTAAACATAAGGAACTCATTATTAAACCTGGAACCCATTATCACAGTGAGTTTGTGCGTAATTTGCACTTTTGTGGTCTAAGACATAAGTCATTTACGCATGACGCCACTGTTATACTATCTTAATACCATATGCAAGAGCGAGCTTAGTTGCTTTTATGACATGTAAGTACTCTTTTTTTACTGAAATTATCCTAAATTTGGCCATATTCGCCATCAAAGATAACGTGTAGTTGTCTTCTATCTTAGCCTCTAAACATAAGGAACTCATTATTAAACCTGGAACTCATTATCACAGAAGTTGGATAATAAGTGTTTCAGTTTCAGTCCGACCCGTTTGGACCCGCATAAAAATTGACCATTTTGACCATTATAGAACTTCGCGCTGAAGTAACACTTGGATGCTCTAGACTATTATCACACCCTGATAATCCTTGTTTTTAAGCACTATAAGTAAGCGGGCGAGTTGAAAGATGATTAGATGATATATGTTTTAAAAAAATCTAAATAATAGGAAAACTCGGGATGAAGCTGCTCGATTGTAACTCTGGACAGAGGAATTTCGTAAGGAGGGTGTACAACCAATCCATGATCAAGCTCCTCGAGTGTGGTTAAACTCTTGTCAGTTGGAAAATATTTTATGATGTATGCTAGCAAACGAAGATCTCGGAAAAGGCGTGCATCATTTTGTCCTTGCACCCTGCATAAACATTATCATTTTTGGATGGTCAAGTTTAAATCATTAACAAAGTAAGATAATGCATTGATAACAAAATTAAATCAAACAGGCGTGTATAAAGCTCAAAACATGTATGCTGATTATGGATACACATGAACAACACACTTTTACCCATCAACATCTTACCTAATTCGTCGACACTCATACAATGAACCATATTGATTCTACTTATCCAACAGTACTGTACCGTCTCATTGACAGAGCTGTAAACTAAACCTCTGACGTAACTAACTTCAAGTGGTGTTAACATCATGAACATTCTGGAGCTTGCAGTGATCAATTTTTAACATTTAGAAATAGTTCTATGTAAGCTAAAAATATAAATGGAAAAACTATCTATAAGATATCAGTTAGAGAATATCTTCGTGGTTCAGTTTATCTCTATTCCTTTGAAATCAAAGTTAACCATACCTTTGAAATCAAGCAGAGCCTTAAAAGAATAACCCCTTAATCAAGTACAAAAATTGATAGATCAGTTGCTACTAACATAATCAGTTTAACGCCCTATTTTATTGACTCACACAAATTGAAGAATACCTCTAGAGTACATCCCAGTAACAACTCCGAGGGAATCTAGCATACCAACCACCGCAAAAGCGCCTCTTTGGAAGCTCCATTCATGTAGTAACTCAAGAATGGGATATGAAGTTATGCCAATTGTTATATACACCATTAACGCCAAGTTCTTTACACCTGAAATGCTGATACTATGAAGTGAATAGAAGATTAGAAGTACAATAGATTATTGAAATGGGGTGATTTGAATTAGAACTCTATTAGTAATTTAATTTTTTATGCACATATGTGCGTAGTAGAATAAAATTTAAGACCACGTTATGATATTGAACACAGCAACCATGGAAAGTACAAAAAAAAAAAAATCAAGCACAACTTAAGAAGTGTTTATTACCTTTTGGTGGCATATGGTAAATCGTTTCTGGACAATAGATGCAGCATATTGTTGTTGATTGAGAGGCGAGACAATAGATGCAGCATATTCTTGGTGTCATGATGAAAGCCATCTTCTGTTAATGTAGTTGTTGCGTGTGGTTTAAAGGAATGAAGACCGCGTCATAAATTTTTTGGAAAGAACTTCTTTTTATATAAAGGAAGATAAAGTTACCTTGTAAAGTGGGGGAGTCTTTCTAGCTCCTTTTTTCAGCAGCGACACCTCCAGCAATTGGTGCAACTACTGCAGCAATGGTTAGTCCAGCTGCTGCCACCGGACCGGTGGCACCTGAAGTTATAGATCCAAGAGTACTTGTAGCACCAATAATAAATTCAGTGGATTGGTTCAGTCTTATAACAAACTTTTGCTATAAATGACTTTAAACGTGACATATGCAAAGCAAATCTGCAAAACATACCTGATATCGTTTTTGGAGGTTGTTAATGGCTTTTGTTATCATATCTTTTCCAAGAACCTGAAACAAAGAAAGTTAATTATTTATAGAATATTAGCTATAGAAATGCTCAAGTCATATGTTCAAACGAAAACTTGCTTTCAGTTAGAATAGTTTATGTCCTTAACCTCTTTTAGTTGACTTTGGCTAATGACCCTTGTGAGAAACACGTATCACAACTTCTAGTCTCATAACAGTTTTTTATTAGTCAAGAAACTGTTTTGAATACCCGAACAATCTATTACTGGGGAGGTTTAGCTAGAAGAGCTTATTGAGCTCATAAGCGTAAGTAGAAGAAGCCATAAAGTCATAATATTTGGGTTTCTAAAATGACTTTGTATTTCAACTTCATGACGAACCTGGTGCCCCAGTTGAGACTCTTTTAAGCACCTTCAATGCTACAACATGATTACTCTGTTTCAGAACAAAGGCGGGTGTTATTTATATAAAAAGTTGAACAAAATCGATAATCCCAAGAAAGTTAAAAGCTGGTACCGGAACGTGTAGAGATAAAGATGGTAATAAACTTCATGACGAACCTGGGGCTCCGATCGAGACTGTTTTAAGTTGGCTCTTAAATAACACCTTCAACGCCACAAAATCGATAATTCCAATAAAGTTAAACGCTGGTACTGGAACATGTAGAGATAAAGATAGTAATTTAGCATAATACAGAAATATAATATGTTAAACACGGTAATTAGATCTAATTTACTTACCCTCTTTTTTCTTGTTATTGACCTGACTGGATTCTCTTATCCTAGCGGCTTGCCAATGTCAAAGTCAGCAAGTACTCACTTCTTCTATTCTCTTGCAGCTTCTGCAAAAACCTATAGAAAGCACTAAAAAGAAAATGAATCATTGCATAAATCGTGTATATTGTAACTGTTCAAGTGACTTCACAATTAGCAATATCAAAAAATCTTATAGTATGTTGGTTCAAATAAGTTGTTTAAGAAGCTGGAACCATCAATGACATTACAACTCTTACATATATTTGCTGTATAAAATTCATTATTTATGTTCTTACCATGTTGTGATGCGGCGAGCAAGACTATCAATGACCATCTCGCTTTATGCTTTAAACCCTTCAATTGCCATTTGTTTTGGGTTGATTAAGTCAACTGTAGCAGTAGTATAGCTTTAGACCCTGTTTTAGGTTGGTTCATGATTTGTGATTTGTGATGGAATTTGCTTTGGGCGGATGCAGATTGGAAATAAGGATGCGATTGAGAAAGAGCAACCTCAAATCCTACGAAGGCATCATGTGTTCCGCAGTTGCAATGGAAAAAGTCAAAGCATGCTCTTAGTAAGAGATACCTTATTATCCGTTCATCTTTATTTGCCCCTTTTTTTGTGTTTGATTCGTTTAATAATGGCCTTATCCACTCCACCACTTCTACTTTCCACCGGGTTCCGGAACTTGGTAGGAAGAAGAAGACGTGGATTGTGGCTGCTTATTTGAGTTCTTGATATCATTGAATCTTTTAATGTTTAGGTCATGATGAAAATATAGTTACTGATAAAGATGTTTTTAGTTTTGGTGCGTGGCTTGCAACTACAAGGCAGTGACCAATGATGATTTTATTGTGTATTGGTGGCTTAGACATAGATAGGTGTTTGGTTCATTGAGTTTCAGCAAGTGTTTCAGGTTAGACTATTTTTTCTCACTGTGGTTACTTTAATACACTATGATAGTATATAATAATTATGTTTGCATAGGATTATAACGAACTAGATATTTTGATGACTAACTGGTCATTTATGCAGGTGTGGATATTAAAGACATGGCGAGACTGACTTCTATTCGGAATCAGGTACGTATCCATCTATATTGTAAACGTGTTTAAAGACATAATGCTATTGCATACGTGTTTAAAGTCGGAGTTGCTGATCGAGTCACGGAGCTGGGGATTAGTCCCTCAAAGGTCTGTTTTTTATCCTTAGTTTATTACTGTAATAGTTATATGAAAGTGTTTGGTTTTAGTATTTGACTTAAATGTCAAAGGGTTATTTGCCGTTGCATTTTGAAAATAGTTATATGATATCGAATATAGAGTATTATTCTAATGAATATGGAACCATGGTCTTGGTATACTGTTGTATGGTCTTGAAATAGTTTTATATATGTTTTATGTTTTCCTTTTTCAGTTTTTTGCTCGATTATAATTTGTAAGTTAGGGACTTGGAATAAAGTGTTAGTGATTGCGTGGTTTTGCAACCTTACAACAGGTTTTACCTCTCGAGGGATCCCAAGAGGCTTACAACCCCACCAGGCAGTGTACCTGACCGATGTAGTATAGTGTAGTGGTAAGTACGGGGGATTGATCGTTCTCCACAGGGAATAGTGTTCGTTAGGTATGAAAGGCTACTCTAATTAGGTCTAAGGGTTGAGGAAGATTCTTTTTTATGTTTTTATAGTTTTTATGAAAGCAAGTAAAATCTCGGGTTTGAAGGAGTGGGCGGAATTAGTTGCTAGTCAACTAACCCAAATTACTACGAATGCAAATAAAATAAAATAACAAAAATGAAAATGTGGTGAGAAACTTATGTGTAGAGAAATGTGTTTACTTAGATTTCCTTACTCCCTAACTATCTTTTACCGGTTAATTAGTGTGTATTAGTTGCGTGGATGACGGGTGTATTCCTTAATACCATTCGTGGGGTGGCGTACTTACTTCCCCAACTCTACAAGCTCCTACTTCACTCCTATGTCGAGCCGGCTAGGAAGCTCCTAACATGGGATCACTAGAATTCGCTTGTGCATTAAATACAACCATAAAAACCTTTAGTACGCATTTGGTTCATGTTTCTTAAGACGTTCAAGCAAGTTACCGAATAGGAAGTTAGCCAGTTTTCTTAAGCCTAACATAGATAAACAATCATCCAATACAACTAACAACACACTAACAACCAATAATCAATAGCTAGGTTTCATTAGATCTAAGCAAACACAAGATAAATTTAGCCTAACATGTTAAACAAAAGACAAGAATAAGATAGAATCAAACAACACATAGACATATTGAATGATTAATTGATAACTTATCTTTCAATGAAACATGGAAGATCTCAAGGCAAAAAGCCCTGAAAAAGTAGCTAAAATCGTCTTAGGGTTTTATCCCAAAATTCCACACACTAAGCTCTCCCTAATGACAAAAAATTAGAAAACTATATATAGATTTTTGGATCTGACGGCGTCACCTTATGGAGTGTGACGTCGTCACCTCGCCGCTTTTAGGGTTCCCGGATGACCTTCTTGACGCCGTCCCTCTTTAGCTCTTCAAAAATCCATTCTGGCTTATCAAGGCTTGACGCCGTCTAACAATGAACGTGACGCCGTCCCCTTATGATTTAAGCCGTGACGCCCTCGATCAAGTTAAAGCGTGACGCCGTCAGAATTCACATGCTATTTTCACTGGCTTATCATGAGTAAATTTCACGTCCAACTTTTCTTGCCAAAGCATGACGCCGTCCCATGTTAATTGTGACGCCGTCAAGAGTAACTTTTAGCCGATTCTTGAGACTTTGCCGTTTTCTTCACTTTATGCTCCAAAAACGTCCAAAATGCCTCCTTTTCCAGATTTCTCCTCAAAAGTACCTAAAATGACAAAAGGAACGATTTAGGGCAATATTTGATCAAATAAATACGATTTAAGGCTTAAATGACCCCTTAAAAGCGGTACACTTTTCGCCTCATCAAATACCCTTACACTTGAGATTTGCTTGTCCTCAAGCAAATGCGCTTTTATTCTAATCAAAATATAAGTTAGGGGTCATTTAATGCTAATATAAAAGTAATTACAACAAATAATCGTTCCACTTCAATCATAATAAGCACGGAGATTATAAACTAGCACCTCACAAGTAGTGTTTAGATACTCACATCTCTCAAGTGTCATCAAAATAAATCTCATAAATGAAAACGGAAAATATCTCTCACTACCTGTCATAGCAAATAGATTACCATAGGCTTGGGAAAGGATCGAAAACCTCCTCCACTAGGCGTAAGCACCTAAGATAAACTATCAAAGAGGGCTTTTAAATGGGTTATAACGTTAGGTGTAGGGAAAAGGAAAACACGGTTTTGTTGGATAAAGGATATTTTACTGGTGGCGAGTTAAAAATCTTGATCAATTACATGTACTATACAATGTTGCTAAGCCAAGACTAGACTCGATCTTAAGCTAGAAATGAAATAACAAAATAACAAAAATATAAAACAAACATAAAATAAAACGGGATGGTAGTCCGTATGTTTTTTCTATTTTTCTTTTTCTCATTTTTTTGTATTTTTCTTGATTTTTTTGATTTTTTTTTTTTTTTTTTTTTTTTTTTTTTTTTTTTCATACACTTTTACCCTTACCATCCAAAATAATACATCATAGGGGCATTGCATTCCCCTTACACTTGAATTTTTACATAACTTTACAAATACTAATCTAATGACTCGAATTAAGATAATCGAAAAACTTGGAGTACTTTTAAAATATTTAGCACATATGGGGGTAATAAATGATGTTCTTCCCCATTACTCCATTATACTAGTACTTTACCCATGAGTCCCAATCGTCCCAAAACAATATGTACAAGGATATGACTCGACTTAGCAACCATGTAATCAACTAGATAATTAACTTGGGTTTAAACAAATGTTGTAACAATAATGCACTAAAAATGAGTGCATACAAGGTAGGCTAAGGCGATTTGGGTGTACATTTAAGTGGGGTGTAACAAATTCTTCCTTTAAGTAAAATGCTTAAAGGTCGAAACGAAAAGATAGGCTCTGAGGGGTGTACTAGGGGTATCGTGTACTAAAAATGAGTACAACGCAAAGGGTGTGGGAGAATTACTTGACCAATGTAGCCAATGTAATTGTAACAAAAACACAGGTGTAAAACAATGGGTTAATCCTAATGCCTCTTATCATGTAGTAAATCTAACTACACGAATGTAGTCTCACTTGTGGCCTCGGAATGGTCCTAACGCAAGTTCTAGAATCTAAGTGCTACCGGTACACACATCATAGCATAAATGCTTTTCCTACCAATTCTAGGGGCGAACCTCACATATTTGGGGTGGAAAATTTTTTAGTGGTACGGTTTTTGTGCTAGTCATATAACTCCTATCCGTGAGACGCTCATTAAGATCAAAGTTTCACTCCTATATGTTGTAAAAAATTTTAAATTTGGCACTAAAATTACCTTAACAAGTATTTCTCTCAGTTTTATTACACATCTACTATTAAACAAACAAAAATCAAGCGCAATGGCATTCTCTAAAATCGTACTTTTACCCTCCCCTTACACTTAAGATGAACATTGTCCCCAATGTTCAAATAATAAGATGTAAAAGCAAAAAGTAAAAGAATGAAATCAAATACTCCCCTGATTCGCTCGGTGGATAATGAAATTACACGGTTAGATCTTCCTCCAAAGAGAATGTTGAAGCTCCATAACTAATGCATCGCCACAAGCTTGATTCAAAACATTTCCTTGTCCAAAATAACCTGTTAAACCTGAGAAAACAAACACGAAAACCTGCATAACATCGGCGGGATAAAATCTATATATAAGGATATAATGCTTGTGGAATGATAATTTTGCAGATTCCTGGAGATTATAAGTTGGAGATTTAATAAAAACTTTTTATGAAAACAAAACTTTCAAAAATTTCTGGAAATTAAATCTGACGCCGTCAGGTTATAACCCCTGACGCCGTCAGAAATGACCTGACAAAAATTTTCATTTTAAGTTTCCGGAAAATTTCTGGAAAAACCTTTACCTTACTTCCTGGAAATCCTGCAAAACATCATTATGACTCGATACAAGCATTTGACTCAAACAAATACTAATATGTACGTTAATTTAATATTATTATGATTCATGTTCATTTGTTCTAATAAACCGATTTGACTTTCCCTTACACTTAACTTTTGCAAAATACCTTTATATGTAGTTAAGACGAAGTTAAAAACAAAATAAAGCATTTTCACAATTTTAGTTTTGAACATGAATCAATAATAATAAAAATTAAACATACATATGGAAGCAAATAGAATCAAACAAACAAATAAATAAACACACAAAGCAAATAAAGCATGGGCTGCCTCCCAAGAGCGCTTGTTTTTGTTCGAGTCACGAGCCTGACTCTACCCTTATTTAACGGAAATAGGGGAGGTTTTCCCTACACTTAGGATTAAGTGTGGGTGAAAGTAGCGATACACACCATCTCGGTGGAAGTATGCCGCGTGAGGAAAGAGTGGTAGATGAATTATATGCTCAAAGGGGTGTGCTCCTTTCATCATAACCTTGCCTAGTTCATTTTGGTCAATGGGTGATTTTGAGTTTCCTCCTAAAAAGGGATCATCTTCTATCAACTTCGAGAGATTCCTAGTTGGGAATCCATCTTGACCTAATAAACCCGGTTTAAACCCATAATGTTTCTTGTGATCAATCATGAATGGGTGATGTAAGTATGAAAGGTTTTGGTTCACTCCTATGTCAGCTTCCTCTCTACAAGGCTTAGAGTCTACTACCTTC
This sequence comes from Artemisia tridentata subsp. tridentata, assembly GCA_021014915.2. Taxonomy (NCBI): domain Eukaryota; kingdom Viridiplantae; phylum Streptophyta; class Magnoliopsida; order Asterales; family Asteraceae; genus Artemisia; species Artemisia tridentata. The sequence goes on along the minus strand of CP139504.1, from coordinate 438,854,906 downwards.
AACATAAAACTACCCGGACTATATGGTTTGATGGGTGGGTCGGGACCTAATTCAATTCCTAAGTTCACATCTAAGGATGGAAGATTAGGTAACGGTTTTGGTTTAGGCTCCGGTTCATCAAAACTAGGAACTTCCATAGAACTAAAAGAAAGGTTATGACTACAAGTATTCAAACCTATTTCTTCTAGTTGTGTTTGGTCCAACGGCTCTACCTCTATTGGGGTTCCTATAGTCTCTTCTACTTCTTCCGGGTAAGTCACGGGTGGTGTGTATGCCTCAAATGATGGTAGGACTTGTGGGGTACTTGGTGGGCTTATGTTACTTACCTCATCATTCCTTATGTCAAGATCACCTATATCCTCATCATGTGTTTTAGTAGGATCTAACCCTAACATTTTACCAAGTATCTCAAGTGCTTCTCTAGGCATCTCAACTTCAATGTCCGAATCATAAGGATCATCCTCAATATTCTGACTGCTATATTCAAATTGCCCAAAAGATTCATCATGTGTTTCTTGAGATTCGACGTCATCAATCACAAAACCTAGGTCTTTTTGATCAATGTGATCATGTTCGGCTAAATCCTCCGTCATATCAAGGTCACCTATGTGTTTGTTTTGTAATATGGCATTACATGACATCCACTTAGGTATCTCAACACTAACATATTCATCCCCAAACAAACTTGTTTCATGATCCTCGAAATTTGTGGTCAATTGACTTGTACTAACGTTTGTTGGGTTGTCTACTATATAATAATATTGGGCACACTCTTCAATAGCTTCCCATGCTTTCTCAGCACTTAATTCCCTAATATCCCTGCCGGCAATATGGTAAATGTCCCTTTGGGCATGTCGGTCGACATGATTGTAAAAGATTTGAGTTAGGGACCAAAAATCGAAGTTATGATGAGGGACTTTTTGGATTAAATATTTAAAACGAGTCCATGCATCATAGAGAGGTTCATCTTTATGTTGTTTAAACATCAAGATGTCATATGGAGTGGGTGAATTACGTGGTTGGTAGTATGGTGGATTCGCGTTCTCCATAATGGTGAACGGAAGAGTCAATGGAAATTACGAACAAACACACAAAGAAATAAGATAGACTAAAGAAAACCTAGAAAAATAAAATAAAAATCTCACTAGAAAGGAATCTAGTGAGTAGACCTATAAAATAAAAATTCAACCTAAACAATAACTATTCCCCGGCAACGGCGCCAAAAACTTGATTGCGTGGTTTTGCAACCTTACAACAGGTTTTACCTCTCGAGGGATCCCAAGAGGCTTACAACCCCACCAGGCAGTGTACCTGACCGATGTAGTATAGTGTAGTGGTAAGTACGGGGGATTGATCGTTCTCCACAGGGAATAGTGTTCGTTAGGTATGAAAGGCTACTCTAATTAGGTCTAAGGGTTGAGGAAGATTCTTTTTTATGTTTTTATAGTTTTTATGAAAGCAAGTAAAATCTCGGGTTTGAAGGAGTGGGCGGAATTAGTTGCTAGTCAACTAACCCAAATTACTACGAATGCAAATAAAATAAAATAACAAAAATGAAAATGTGGTGAGAAACTTATGTGTAGAGAAATGTGTTTACTTAGATTTCCTTACTCCCTAACTATCTTTTACCGGTTAATTAGTGTGTATTAGTTGCGTGGATGACGGGTGTATTCCTTAATACCATTCGTGGGGTGGCGTACTTACTTCCCCAACTCTACAAGCTCCTACTTCACTCCTATGTCGAGCCGGCTAGGAAGCTCCTAACATGGGATCACTAGAATTCGCTTGTGCATTAAATACAACCATAAAAACCTTTAGTACGCATTTGGTTCATGTTTCTTAAGACGTTCAAGCAAGTTACCGAATAGGAAGTTAGCCAGTTTTCTTAAGCCTAACATAGATAAACAATCATCCAATACAACTAACAACACACTAACAACCAATAATCAATAGCTAGGTTTCATTAGATCTAAGCAAACACAAGATAAATTTAGCCTAACATGTTAAACAAAAGACAAGAATAAGATAGAATCAAACAACACATAGACATATTGAATGATTAATTGATAACTTATCTTTCAATGAAACATGGAAGATCTCAAGGCAAAAAGCCCTGAAAAAGTAGCTAAAATCGTCTTAGGGTTTTATCCCAAAATTCCACACACTAAGCTCTCCCTAATGACAAAAAATTAGAAAACTATATATAGATTTTTGGATCTGACGGCGTCACCTTATGGAGTGTGACGCCGTCACCTCGCCGCTTTTAGGGTTCCCGGATGACCTTCTTGACGCCGTCCCTCTTTAGCTCTTCAAAAATCCATTCTGGCTTATCAAGGCTTGACGCCGTCTAACAATGAACGTGACGCCGTCCCCTTATGATTTAAGCCGTGACGCCCTCGATCAAGTTAAAGCGTGACGCCGTCAGAATTCACATGCTATTTTCACTGGCTTATCATGAGTAAATTTCACGTCCAACTTTTCTTGCCAAAGCATGACGCCGTCCCATGTTAATTGTGACGCCGTCAAGAGTAACTTTTAGCCGATTCTTGAGACTTTGCCGTTTTCTTCACTTTATGCTCCAAAAACGTCCAAAATGCCTCCTTTTCCAGATTTCTCCTCAAAAGTACCTAAAATGACAAAAGGAACGATTTAGGACAATATTTGATCAAATAAATACGATTTAAGGCTTAAATGACCCCTTAAAAGCGGTACACTTTTCGCCTCATCAGTTAGGATTTATTTTAAAGTGATGGTCATTTGTCATTGTAATAGTTTAATTAAGTGTGTCGTTGTTTAGTTTAGTTAATTTAGTCAATGGGCTTGGATTAACCTTTTAGATTAAATGTATGATTATAGTCCATGTAAAAGGCCCAAGCTTAATCCAAGCCCACCCAAGCCTTCCATCCTTGAAGCCTATAAATACCCTTCCCCTCTTCACTTGGAAGGGTTGGATGTGTATGTAGTTTCTAGGGCACTCTCTTCTTGTATCTCCATTTCTCTTCTAATCTAATATCTCTTTCTTTCCTTAGAAGTTACTACATATCTCATTCTTTCTCTACTATTCTAATATTTGTTGTGTGATAAAGGATAATATTAAGCTTTAACAAGTGGTATCAAGAGCAAAAAATATAAAGATTTAGGATTCGGATTCGGTACTGTTCTTCAGTCGAGGTTCTATTGTTTGATCGAGTTTCTAGTCGAGGTTCTACCACTGAATCGATTTACTGGTTGTTTCATCGAGTTAGATGAAATAACCGAAATTCTGGTTTCATAGAACTTTTTAACCGAAATTCTGGTTTGATAGAACTTTTTAACCGAAATTCTGGTTTGATAGAACTTTTTAACCGAAATTCTGGTTTGATAGAACTTCTTAACCGAAATTCTGGTTTGATAGAACTTCTTAACCGAAATTCTGGTTTGATAGAACTTCTTAACCGAAATTCTGGTTTGATAGAACTTCTTAACCGAAATTCTGGTTTGATAGAACTTCTTAACCGAAATTCTGGTTTGATAGAACTTCTTAACCGAAATTCTGGTTTGATAGAACTTCTTAACCGAAATTCTGGTTTGATAGAACTTCTTAACCGAAATTCTGGTTTGATAGAACTTTTTAACCGAAATTCTGGTTTGATAGAACTTCTTAACCGAAATTCTGGTAACTTCTTAACCGAAATTCTGGTTTGATAGAACTTCTTAACCGAAATTCTGGTTTGATAGAACTTTTTAACCAAAATTCTGGTTTGATAGAACTTTTTAACCGAAATTCTGGTTTGATAGAACTTTTTAACCGAAATTCTGGTTTGATAGAACTTCTTAACCGAAATTCTGGTTTGATAGAACTTCTTAACCGAAATTCTGGTTTGATAGAACTTCTTAACCGAAATTCTGGTTTGATAGAACTTCTTAACCAAAATTCTGGTTTGATAGAATTTTTTAACCAAAATTCAGGTTTGATCGAATTTTTAACCAAAATTCAGGTTTGATCGAACTTCTTAACCGAAATTCTGGTTTGATCGAATTTTTTAACCAAAATTCAGGTTTGATCGAACTTTTTAACCGAAATTCAGGTTTGATCGAATTTTTTAACCAAAATTCAGGTTTGATCGAATTTTTTTAACCGAAATTCAGGTTTGATCGAACTTTTTAACCGAAATTCAGTTTTGATCGAACTTCTTAACCGAACTTCTTTTTTGATCGAACTTGGACTTCATCAAGTTTGGAAACCGTATCCTAGTTCTTTAACCGATCCAACATCATCTTTATCATACAACTTCATCAATGGCCGCTCACCAAAACAATTTCACAACTGATTTGGCACATGCGTTTGCATTAATCACCAAAGCATTAAACATCCCACCACATAACAACAACCAATGGAATTCACCGTACACTGACAACATGCAGTCAGATATAGGTCAAGAAGGACAAATGGTTGACGTTATCGGAAATCAGCAAGGAAATGCTACGGGTATTCAAATGGGGAATCAAATGCAATATGCTGGGCAGTATACGGGAAATCAAATGGATCAGTTTGTGAATCAGAATGTGGTCAATGATAATGAGAATTATTGCTTCATGACTTCTTCCGCAACCCAAAGGAGTGATATAGGTAGAGCTGGAAATGTCAATGCAATGGATAGGGTAGAAAAGCTCCAGTACATGTTGATACTAGCCAGAAAGAGAGACTCGGGAATACCATTGACTGCTGAGGAATCCGACTTCCTGCTTTCAACCAGAATCAATGATAACTCTACAGAAGTCACTGGAATCTCCGACCCTATGCCAAGTCCACAAGAATCAGCATCATGCAGCATCGATTCTGACATTCCTCCTACTTATGACAAAGAACCACTCCATGAGACATCAATTTCAAGTAATGAGGTTAATCCGTTTGCTCAGCAAAAGCCAAATTCTGTGCCTCTCGAACCTACTTATGATACATATTTGGACACACCAAGTTGTAGCAATATTAATTTGGCATCTCCAGATATGAATCCTAATGAAGTTCAAGTTGCACAAAATGACGCTAATGATGAGGAAACCCGTGCTTTATTTGAATCATTACTGAATAATTGTCTTATTGAGATTGACAAGGTCAAAAAGATCAATAGCGATGTTAAGTCTGCTAATGAAAAATTGACCACTGAGCTTGAGAGATACAAGGTGAACGAAAAAGCTTTTGAATTTCACCACAAACGACTGTCTGAACTTGAAAATGGTTACAGTGATTCTGTTTCAAGGGAAAAACATTTGCAAATCAAATACGACACTCTTGATGTTAGACTGAACATGCAAATTAAATCTCTAAAAGCAGAAATTTCTGATCTAACCAACCAACTTTCTAAACAAAAATCAATTTGTTCTGATCTTGAAAAAGAAAAGAACGAGTTGAAAACCACTCTACACAAAAACAAGTCTGCAATGAGACAACAACAAGTACAGGTAAACTTTGATATATCTTATTTTGTTAATAAGAAAGTCATGTTCCATATATCATTTAAACGGGAATCCATAATTCTCTATGAACACATATAAATCACATATTCAAAACAAGAGGAAACAGACAGCAGCTCAGTCAAACTTTTCACCAAATCACATACCATCCTCACAGTGTCAAAATCAGTCTACAGGTACTCAAAATAGTGGACGTAAAGTATTCATGTATACTCTTTTTCATGAATAAATCTATATTCCATAAACTTTTTTTAAAAAAAATGTATGATTCTCTGTCAATGTAACAGGACGTAAAAGAAAATCTCCCATGTTACTTCCAGTAAATGATGAACCAATATTAAGATCCAAAAAAAAATTGTCGTGCTACATCTTATACACAAGGTAAGCAACTTTAGTTGTCAATCATTTATCTGTATACTTATGCGTCAGACATAACTAATGTAAGTACAGCCAAATAACAGCCTGAAAAGGATGTGTAGTGTGTTATATTATTAACCATTGATGCTAACGATATGTTCAATCCAACTGAGCCAGGCATAGCCAGATTAGACACTCAAAAGAAGAGAAAACATCCAGTGCCTACTTCAACTTTTTCGATAAATGATCTAACATCCAGACAATATGAAAAACAATCTACGGGAATAGAAACCTACAATTATGCAACAACAAGTACAGGTAAATTTTCATATATAGTGTATTATTGATTACAAACTCATGTTCCATACATCATTTTTACAAGAATCTGTAATTGTATATAAACACATGCACCTCACATATTCAAAAAAAGATGAAACAAACATTACCAGAGCCAAATTTTGCACCAAATGACATACCATCTTCGCAGTATGAACATGAGTTTATAGGAGTACAAAATTGTGACCCTGCAACAACAAATGGAGGTAAAGTATTCATGTATATTCTTCCTTATGAATAAACCCATATTCCATACATTTTTTTAACAAAATTATATGATTTTATATCTATGTAACAGGACGAAAACGAAAATCTACCATGTCGCTTTCAGTAAATGCTGACCCAGTATTAAAATCCAAAAAAGATTGTACTTCCACATCTCATACAGAAGGTGAATAACTTAAAGTGTCAGTCATATTTATATATACTTCATAATGTTACCCTTTAAATCTAAACCTTCTATAATTTATATGATGCAGATGTGTCCGATTTATACATTGATTTGGGTGACTGTGAACAAAGATGTGAATACTGCAATGCATGTTTTTGGTATGGAGAAAGATTAAAAAAAAATGGTCGGCAGAGCAAAATAACATACCATCGGTGTTGTGCAGGAGGGCAAATATACTTTCAAAAAGAATTAGAGCCTCCACAATATTTGAAAGAATTATTCAAAGATAAACATTTTATGGATAACATACGCGCGTATAATCAGATGTTTAGCATGACATCTTTTGGAGCAACGATCGATGAATCAATAAACGATGGAAAAGGGCCGTACGTGTTCAAGATCTCGGGTCAAGTGTATCATTGGATAGGTACACTATGCCCAAAAGATAATGATGACCCAAGATTTTTACAACTGTATATTTATGACACAAAAAATGAAGTAAAAAACAGAATGAAACCTTTTACTCATGAAGGCGAGAGTAACTTGAACCCTGAAATTGTTCAAAGATTGATCGAAACCCTAGATGAGCACAATGAATTAGTCAAGATTTTCAGAACAGCCCGTGATAAATGCAGTGAAACCAACGTGCCTGAGTTAAAGATCCAACTATATAATGTCGTCGGTGCTCGAGAATACCAGCTTCCTACTTCTGGAATTCTTGGAGCAATAATACTTGAAGATGGTGCAAATAGTCAAACAGATTATGACGTCATTGTAGAATACAAAGACAGGCATTCTAAAAGGATTAACAAGCTTCATAGTTCATACATGTCTCTTCAGTTTCCTCTTCTATTTATATATGGGCAGCCAGGTTACAATATAAAAATGCAGCTAAATGGTATCAATGCACATAGGAAAAGGAAAAAAATATCTATGAACGAATATTACACATACCAATTGCACGAGCGTTTTGATGAATATGGCCATATATTCTGAAGTGGAAGATTATTCCAGCAATATGTTGTCTCAATATATTGTGCCCTCGAGCAAGATAGGCTTGATTTCATACGTGCAAAGCAAAATAATGTTAGAAGTGAATGTTTGGCAGGTATATGTGATGCGATGTCAAGAGGGGACCATTTTGGAGCCGAAATAGGAAAAAAAATTATTCTTCCAGCAAGCTTTACCGGTGGACCAAGATGCATGTATAGCCATTATCTTGATGCCCTGGCCATATGTCGTGTTCTTGGAAATCCACAATTCTTTATTACATTTACATGTAATGTAAATTGGCCAGAGATAAAAAGGCGGATGCAAAAATATCCAGGACTCACTCCATCAGACAGAGCTGATGTGGTAGATCGAGTATTTGAGCAAAAGGTTTCAGATTTCATACAAGTCCTTAAAGAAAGCAACATATTTGGCCGTTCTACTGGAGGTATGTTATCAATTTATTTGTGTTTAAAAAAAAAAAAAAAAAAAAAAAAAATTTACTCATACATATGCATTCTTACAAAAATTAATTCCCAATGTTTTTTTTTTTTTTTTTTTTTTTTTTATGCAGTTCTTTATACTATAGAGTTCCAAAAACGTGGGCTTCCACATTGCCACACGCTTTTATGGATTGATTCTAAAGACAAAATAAAGACCCCTGAAGAAGTAGACAAGTACATTTCGGCCGAATTACCTGATGAAGCATCTGATCCTCAAGGTTACAGAGTTGTTGCTGATCTCATGATGCATGGTCCATGTGGCAACGCCAAACCATCGACTCCATGTATGCAAGAAGGTATTTTCCAAAAAAGAATTAATAACAATACATTTTTTGATAAAGATGGCCATGTACATTACAGAAGAAGAAACACATCAGCTTACGTCGCGAAGGGTGAATTCAGATTAGATAATACTTATGTCGTTCCCTATAATCGGCTACTCTGTCTCATGTTTCATGCACACATAAACGTTGAATATTGTGGCTGGAGTATGCTGATAAAATATCTTTTCAAATATATCTCAAAAGGAACGGATCGGATTGCAGCACGAATCACAAAACCAATTGGTGATCCAGGTACATCATCCTCTACACCTAAAATACAAATTGACGAAATCAAAATTTTTATTGATGGCCGCTTTATATGTCCACACGAGGCGTTCTGGAGAATACTAAAGTTTCCTATCCATTATAGGGACCCACCAGTGCAGATTCTTGCAGTTCACCTTCAAGATATGCAAACGATCACCTTTCGTGATAAAGAGCCTTTGGGATATGTGTTATCGGACGATGGCAGAAAACTAACAACACTAACAGAGTGGTTCACATATAATCAATTGTACGAGGATAGCAGGCATTTAACATATTTGGATTTCCCTTCTGAATTTGTTTGGTACGAAAATTCAAAGAGATGGAGTCGTAGACAGCATAAAAACAAGTATGCGATTGGTCGTCTTGCTTATGTCCATCCAGGAGCAGGCGAGTTGTTTTACTTCCGGATGTTGCTTGCACATCAAAAGGGTTGCATATCATTTGTCGACGTTAGCACTGTCAATAACAAAATCTTCCCAACATATCATGCAGCGTGTCAGGCTCTTGGCCTACTAGATGATGACAAGAAATGGGATACAACACTTCAAGAAGCAGCATTGCCAGCCACGGCCTCAGAACTACGCAGCCTCTTTGCACACATTCTACTTTACTGTGAAGTTGCGGACCCGGTGCAGTTATGGGAAAAACACTGGCGTATTATGGCAGATGATATATCAAGAAAGGCTTCACACACATCTCATGTTCGGAACCTGCATATCAATGATCCAGAGACGAAAGGCTATATCATCTATGAAATAGAAAAGATTTTGAATGGTTGTTCAAGATCAGTTCAGGAATTCGGTTTATCATTGCCTCCATAACATTTGCTCGATGATCTTCAGAATAGATTACTCATGGAAGAAAAGAATTACAATCAGGAAGAACTAAAAGAAGAAGCAGTCATTTGTGCTAGGAAATTAAATGATGATCAGAAAGCAATTTACGATCTTATCATTTCTGAATCAAATAATGACAGACGGGAGCTGGTATTTGTGTATGGACATGGTGGAACAGGGAAAACTTTTTTATGGAAAACGATAATTAATAAATTACGTTCAGAAGGAAAGATTGTGTTGGCTGTTGCGTCTTCAGGTATTGCATCGTTGCTACTACCATCTGGAAGGACGGCACACTCAAGATTTAAATTGCCATTAGAATTAACAGATGAATCAATGTGTAATATAAAGAAAAACACATTAATGGCAAAATTACTGAAAGAAACTGAATTGATTGTGTGGGATGAAGCCCCGATGAATGACCGTCGGTGTTTTGAAGCGCTGGACAGGACTCTTAAAGATATCCTCGATAATCCTGAGCAATTATTTGGTGGGAAAACGGTCATGTTAGGTGGCGATTTTAGGCAAACACTGCCAGTTAAAAAAAAGGCTCGAAGTCAGAGATAATTGGCTCATCCATAGCTCAATCATATCTCTGGTCAAACTTCAAAGTCTTCAAGCTTAAACAAAACATGAGGCTGCAACAAACTAACATGGATGAAGATGAAAGAAACAGGATTCAGGAATTCTCTTCGTGGCTGCTAGATATAGGCGATGGTAAAATTGGAGAACCCGATGAAAGGGACCCACACAATTCTTCTTGGATTACAGTTCCTGGCAAATATCAAATATTAGAAGATGAAAATGCCATAGAACGACTCGTCAATTTTATTTATGATCAAGATACATTAGAAAAGCCGAAGGCATACCGATTATAGGATAAAGCGATAGTATGCCCAAAGAATGAAACTGCTGATGTTATAAACGAAAAAGTCCTGTCATTGGTCAAAGGAGAGGTTACAACTTATATAAGTTATGATGAGGCAATTCCAATAGGAAGAGAAGCTGCTGCAACTGAAATGCTTTACCCACCGGAGTATCTAAATACTCTCAGGTTCCTAGGCTTACCACCAAATAAACTTCACTTAAAAATTGGAACCCCAATAGTGCTGCTACGCAACGTTAACTTAGGAGGTGGGCTTTGCAATGGGACACGAATGATTGTGAAGAACCTCATGTCAAGATTAATTGAGGCAGTGATTATTACAGGCACAAGAATTGGAGAAAAAGTCTACATACCAAGAATCCCTTTGCCACACAAAGATCCAAACTACCCCTTCATTTTCAAAAGAAAACAATTCCCGGTTAAAGTATGCTATGCAATGACGATTAACAAGAGTCAAGGGCAGTCTCTAAATAAAATCGGCATCTATCTTCCACAACCAATTTTCGGTCATGGACAACTATATGTTGCATTATCAAGAGCGACATCACCTCATGGGTTAAAAATTCTTATGAAAACAGATCCTGACCACCCTCCAAATACAACAAAAATATAGTGTATAAATATTTTTTTTTAATTTCTTAAATAGAGGTCCATAATATTATTTTTTTCATATTAAGAATTCATGTTAAAAAAATTACCATTAATCATACATTGTTTGTTCCTATAACCAGTTTTTGCTAACCTACATTTTATGCATGTCCAGGATGGCAGCAACTTATATTAGAGATCTAAAACCAGCAGATACCAACAAGATCTTAGAAGCAAAGGTATACCGAGCATGGATACACAGGGATCCACCAAACACAACAGATAAAGGTTTTCGTGCAATTCTATTAGACAAACAGGTATGTTATACATGGCATACAAATAAACGAAAAGAAAATATATATATTCAAGTATCTCTTAACTCATACTTTTATACAACCAGGGAGATGCAATACAAGCAAACATGCATACATGCAAGTGAGATTAGTCACTTTACCCCAATTGTTGTGCCTGGAAAAACATTCCGCATCTCAGGATTCACATGTATTCCAATAGAGAATTGGCAGCAAACACTACAAAACAAAACATCATTATCATTCACAAGGCTTACAAAGTTCGATGATATAGACGATGATGGATTTCCAAATCATTATTTTGATTTCATCTCTTATAACCAACTACCTGGCAGAGTGGTAGATCCAAACAACAAAACAAAAACATCTCATCCAGTTCTAACAGGTAATGTTAACCACCTCAAATAGACACTTATAAATGCAATCAGTTTATAAAAAACATTTTTTCCTTAATCTAACAGATTATATAGGATGCTACATGCGATCAACTGAGACAGAAAAAATTGGGAATCCATGCATCGCAAAATTGAGATCCAAAACTTAAAGTAAGTATCATAGAGTAAATTATGATACCTTTTATACACTCATAAACTAAACAGCATCACAATCCCTTTGATTTTTTCTTCAAAACAGCCGCGAGTCGGTTGAGCTAACACTGTGGCCAAATCTTACCGAGACATTTAACAAGGATGCCATTGATGCAATGGAAAAACCTGTCATAATAGCTGTTAGCTCCTGCAGAGTTTCACGATTTCGGAATAGATTACAGCTTTCAGCAACACCAGCCACATACTACTACATAAACCCAAACATCCCAGAACTAGAGCAATATAAATCAGAGTAAGATGTGTATTATACTTTTTTTTTAAATATAATTTATGTGCTATCTTATATACTAATACGAGTCTATATGTTTGACAGATACAGAACTGTATTTAACCTCAACCCACCATTGCAAATTGTTAGGCAACCATTCAAAGACAAAGAACAGGAAAAATTCCGAAACATATTCCCTCTTGCAATTCTTATGGCACAACCTTCACATACTTATGCACTAAGTTCTAATCAAATCCATCATATAACTTTCTTCTTTTAAAAAACTCAAACTTAAAATACTACAATAAAACACAGGGAGTTCGATTTACCTGTGAAGCAACAATAGCAAGCCTCAACACAACAAGAGAATGGTACTATAAATCTTGCAACAATTGTTCGCTAAAGGTTGACATCAACGGAAATGCTTATGAATGCAGGAACCACAGTCCAGTCCTAGCCCAACAAACAAGTAACAACTTAGTAAGCAAAAAAAAGTTAAAACATTTGACTGAACTAACACAATCAATTTATATACGCAGATACAATTTCAAAGTATATATCACAAACAACACACAAACAGTAATGATGACATTCTCACACCCAAAGCAGACGACGTTGTTGGCCATGACTGCGACTCATTGGTTGGATCACTGGAAAACCCAGACCCCAATCAATTTCCAGAACAAATAAAAGCAATTGTCGGAAAAACACACATTTTCCAATTTCACTATAACACATCTAGCACACAAGGACCAACAAATTTTATTTTCAATGAAATCTTAGACAAACCCGACACACAAAAACAATTAGAAGCAAAAGCATCAGGTAAAAACAGAAATGAAAACAACATGATGTATAATCCATTTAGGAAACATATCAACTCTAACCACTTTCTTATTTCTTTGCAGCAGGATCAACATCAGAAAGTCAGCAATATGAAGCAATTGAATATGCACAAAACACCGAACCACCACTGCCTTTTATTGCCGAAACAGTTACACCAACCAAGGCAACCATTATGGAAGTAGCACAAAATACACCAACACAAGAACAACATTCACAAGGTAATACTCTTTTCGGAATTTCCATACACTTTTTCAAGATTTTAATTACAGTAAAACGAATAAAATCAGCCAACAAAATAATAAAAAATCATTAATCTTTTTATTCAATCCTAATGTCAAGTTTCCATTGCTATTACAGAAATGGCAACACCACCATCTGCATACACATGCATGCAAACCAGATCCAAAACAGAAGCAACCTCCGACAACACTCGCAAAACAACCAAACGGCCACTGTTTGCAGAGGAAGCATCAGCAACCAAAAAGAAGTGAACTTACTATGTACAACATAAAAATCACTCATATTTTTTGATGACTGCTACACACCCTACTTAAAAGCAGTCTAAAAACAACCACTTATGTAAACAACTATCAGTACTGCTAATGGTCTTATTGAATAACCTATGTAAATATCTGCAAGTACTAGAACCGAATATGGCCACCTACTTTTGGCAACAAACAGATGTATACTAGTCTATTTTGTGCAACCACTAGCGACACTCATGTACGCCAAAACTATGCCAATCAATAACAGTTGTAACCTATATTTGGTGGCCCATTTTGTTAATGAAATTCTCTTATTGTTGTTTACCTTTCAGTTTATACAAATGTACAAATGGCCATTATACATTGAAAAAAAACTAGCATACACATAAACACATCTGCAATATAATAACACACCATGTTATACACTTTTGTTACCATTTAGACACAACACTTCTTTTAGTTTACGAACATCTACCATCACTATTTCAAATATACAAAAACAAAATTACACAATATAAAATCACACAGAAAACAAAATGACATAAAAAGTTATAATTTTATTAACATTTACATAACATTTTACAAATCCCAGCTACACTGGAATTTTTATCCACCCAAAATACACACCATATACTGATTCCAAAATCCCAGTACACCTACATGCAAACTTAACCTTTATCCCAACTACACTGATACTTTCACACAGTCAAAATACATAACATATACAAACTACAAAGTCCCAATACAGCTAAATAGAAGCCTAACTTTTTTACCAGGCAAGGCAACAAAAAAAACTGCTACACTTCAACAGCCTTACCTATATAAGACACTCACAGACAAGCAAACTTATTTGTGTTTCCTGATTTTCTTAATAATCTTGGATTTCTCACCCACACGTAAAGCAGCATCATGACTCATGTTAATTAAACGCCTAATTTAAGCAATATCATCTTGCTCCGCATCCTTCAAATTTTCAAGACACTCATCCAACATAGTATCCCTCACAAACTTCTTCAGCTCACCAGTTAATCCATGCCTATTTTCGATCCTAGCCTTTATCTCTTCAATCATTTCATTGTAACTCTTTTCATCGTCCTTACATGCTTGCTTCTCCCGCAAAAAAATAGCACCCAGAACCTTATTAATTCGTCGATCACCAATTGGATCAGCAATCTTTAGACATTTAGGAAACGTAGGCGACATATTCTTATTAGGGTTTGGAGAACTTATCTTAATACCTAAATGTAAACTAGCAGTTAAAGAAACACACGGTTTCTAAACCCTAAGTACCTAAATACAAAGTAAAACCCATACAAGTTAGGCCCAATAAACATAATTTACTGACCCACTAAGAAAAAACAAAAAAAAAACAAAAACAAAGCCCACCTTACACTAACTAAAATAAAAATAAAAATAAAAGGAATAAGGCGGTGAAATTTCATCGGTATGGATTAAAACCAACACAACATTATATATATATACTAAAGAGGGGGAGTTTGCTCCCCTCAATAGTGAGCGGAATGTTGATTTGTTTTACTCCTATTGATTAGTCGCTACACGTGGCGAACATACATTGGCTGCCTAAATATTTTATTGTTTACAAACAGTGCCTTGGCAACTATACTGCACTGTATTGAACTGTAGCATACTGTTTAGGCACTGTATCTCACTCTTCTTCTTATCCCCAGACTAATAACAACTCACCCCCAAACTAATAATTAACTGACTTCCCCCTCACCTCCTAGAAAATTCCAGTACAAAATCCAGAACCCTCAACACACATTAATTTACAACAAAAAGAATAAATTGCATTTAAGTCCTATTTATAATACACAATTACACAACAACGCATTCCCAAAAAAAAAAAATAATAAAAAAAAAAGAAAAAAAAAAACAAAAAGTCATACCGCAAACAATATGTATCTAAACACTCCCGTAGCAATGCACGGGCTACCCAGCTCGTTTATCCACTAAAAGATCTTGGCTCACCCACTGTTTCGATTCATGACCCATGGTCCCATGCGTATATAATTAAATATCGTTGTTTAGTACTCCTAAACAGATCCAGCCAACTTAAATGGAGGCTAAACTGGGTCTTGGCTTGACAGGTCATATGTTTTTATGACTCAGAAAGATCGACACTTGTAGAATATTATAGCTAGATAGATGGACAGTATGAAATTAATTATCGGGTTAGTTTCATGTAGAATTTATAATATCGAGTCATTTGCATTTGCTATAATTTTGGTATACATACAACCGGTCGACTGACGAGATGCACGTACTTAAGATTAGGGACGAAATCAGAACACAAAAATGAGTGAACTTAAAATTAAACTTTTTGAGACTGTATATTTGAGAAAAATAGATAGTTCTTTTTAAAAGAAAAAACTAAATTAACACTACGTAACATAAATCCAAAAAAGTCCCGCGACCCACTCTTATTCTGTCACTGCTTAAGATATATGTTGGTGACTTGGTTCTAAATGTTACAACGATTAACAAAACCTGAACGTGACTCATGCACGACCAAAATGTATCCATAATGATACATATTGAAATTATTATATCGTACTATATTCGGTTATTTTTAGTGTCATGCATACATACATACATATATTATATATGTAGTGTCATGCATACATACAGACATACATATATACTACCAAAATGTATTCATAATTATATGTACTGTCATGCATACATACAGACATACATATATACTACCAAAATGTATTCATAATTATATGTACTGTCATGCATACATACACATTCGGTTATTTTTAATCTTTGAGTATTATATTGTTAGTGTTTAATATAATAAAATATAAGAGATGAAATATACAACATAATTTATTATTTCATGAAAAATCAATACATTGTTAAAAAAAATAATAAATAAATAAATAAATAAATCAATCAATCAATACATTAGAGGTGGAAAAATACATAAAGATATGTCACATTGTTGCTTTAACGAAAATCACCATCTATGTACAATTTTCTTCTGAATAATATTACTAAACCAAGAAACTCCTTTGTAAAAGGTACAAACAAATATTACTAAACCAGGAAACTCCTTAATAAAGGGTACAAACAAATATTACTAATCCAAGAAACATGTGCACATAGGAAGCCACACATTGCATAATATTACTAAAAGAAAGGTACAAACAAAGGACTCCACTACTAATCCAACTACCTATGACTCAAACAATTAAAGCGACACATTGCATAATTTATTTTCTCACCACTAAAGACTTGAAAAAGTAAACAATTGACTCAAACAATTAAAGCAAAATAAACATATGCGAAAATAGCAACGGCTTCCAACAACTTCCTCCACTTTGCATGCATGGCCTTCTCATTCATTTTCCTTGTGCATAGCTGCTGCCCGAACCATAACAACCTCTTAACAATACATACGAAAACCATCATCAATTAAGTTGACAGCTCGCAGATTAAATCGATACTGTTTTTATTACTGCCCAAAGCAACCAAAGCAGGCTGCAAATCGTAGTCACCGCAAAGAAGTATCAAATCATTGTCTTCATCCTTGTATTTTAGACGAATTAATTGACTCTCCAGCTTGAACCTTTTTGCCACTTCGTTTTTCAGCTTCAACAATCCCAGTGAAATACAAAATCGGAACGTTTTGGTATTGTCTCCATAAGTCGTTGTCACTTGTGTGCCTCTTTTACGCTTTGTGCCTCTTTTTAATGGACTTCTCGTTTCTCTAGCATTACTTACGTTAGTGGAAGAGCATTCGTCTGGGACATTGACAAACTTGGTTCTAACAATAGCTGATACATCACTAAAGGTGTCCATCATATACGACGATGTTTCAATAATACCTGGTTCTTTGTTTTCGACACAGAGATCCATAGGTGGTCCAACAACTTCTATGGATGACTTGTCACCTAGTTCAAATCCAGAAGCAACCTCAACGGTTTGCTTCAACATTTGGACCAAGTTCAGTAAGTGTTTGCTTTCTTTCATGTGTGATGGGAGAAAAAACTCTAACACATAGTCCTTGTTGCTTTCTAAACCATGCAGATAGATTGCGAAGCAACTAATTAACCCACTCATCCGTGCATAGTGGACCAAAGGGTAGACTTCCTCACTGAGTTTGGTTACATCTTCACAAAAACACGAACCGCCAGATGAAAAGGCCCTGCTAACAATGCCACGAGACTTGTCCAAGTGTTGTTCTTTACATTCTTCTCGAAAAGGCCACAAGCCCAAGTCTTGAACATAAAATGGTAGAGCACATGTTGACATGCAGACATTCCCAAGGCATCTACTATCATAACTATTACAGCACTTTTCTAAAACTTGTTCATATGATGCAACACTAGTGAATGGGGACAAAGCCCATGTCTGAGCAAGAGGTAATTGGTGAGTGTCACACACATCTTTCATAATATTGAATATTTTTTCCAATTCATTCACCTGTAGATTAATTAAAGGAAATCTCCAAGATAAGTATTACGAAGAAAAATATGATTTAGAAAACGACTCTTCCAGAATATATAGTCATAAACTCATAATAGTAGATTAATTTCAGATAATAAATCAGCCATGCACGTACAACTTACATTTGAAGCAGGATCATCCAATACTTGTAGGCATGTCAACTTTTGTGTCTGCCAAGTTGACAACATTTGGAAATTAATAGCTATGCAAGGAAGAGTAAAGTAGATAGATTACAATACAACAGAAAACATGACTTATTAATAAGCGAGTTATAAAGATTATAACCTTCAGCGCCGTCTCAAATTGTTGAACCTCGTAGTCAAAACTCGTGTACTTTGAAGAAGCCAACAATTCAAGTATACCAACACATAATCTTGTAGTTGAATCAAACACTGGTAAAGCCAAATATCCATGGAGATTGCGACGAATCGCACACTCTTTTTTTGGAAAATGTTTTGGCAAGTAGTTAGCTAGATCGGAGGACCATTCTGGTAATCCTAGCTTGAATACTCGAGCGATCGGACTAGTGTCTTCATCTTCATCATCCTTAGCCACAACAAAAGAGTTGCGCACAGAGTCGTTTCGATACAAAAGAAGTCCTTCATCAATTACACCAAGACCAAATGGTTGATCAATAGATGTAAGCAGTTGTTGTCTCCCAACGACACGAGGTGACCGAAACTGAACAAGAACACGTTCCTCGCGGAGAGTTACCAACTTAAGTACAGCTTTGATCTTATCTATCTGATTATGTGGGTCGATTTTGGCAGCCATCAGCTCATAATCTATGTTTTAGAAAAATAATGAACCAAATCAGAAGCATGCATGCATATATACCAAAGTATAAACCTTTTTGTTTGCAAAATGAAACATGAACAAGTTTCTTGTTATAGCTAAAAATTATACTGTAGTTAGGAAGAAAGATATACCACCAGTAGTTGTAGATTGAGAAAGTTCATCAGCTGTTCCAAAGACCGAAAGTCGCGTCAGGTATCTCGACTCCCCGGAAAGTGCAACTGAAGGGGGTTCTAAAGAGATGTTCTTATTCAACATATCATTAGTTGAAGTCATACCCAAACTAAATGATTTGCCTTCGTATGAAAAATCAACAGAGTGAATGTGTGAAAACAAGGCCACCCGTGATAACTATTTATGGTGAACCCTCGAGTTGTCCACTTTGGACCCGTCAATTCTTTATTATAACAACCGTTTGTGACGTCAAATTGACGCAAGCAAGAATCCGACGCTGTATAATATATATAGTAATATCTATACGGGTATTTCTAACTTGTATCCCGGGATACAAGTTAACAACCCATAATTGCTTTAAGATTCTTATTGAAGTACACCCATTTATTATTTACTATTTGTACTTTTTATAACATACCGAAAACACCCTTCCATTTAATTACTGGAACTAAAGAAATGATTGACTTGTTGGAGCCATCAGTCGTTTTCAACTTACAAGACTCGCACCCTCCAAAATTAGATTCCCTCCATTTTTTTTGTACATTGTACTTTACTGCTAAACTGTCTCAACACTTCAAAAGATAAAATACATTCTAACAAATCAAACATTGGCCAAAAGTAGTCCAAAAGTAGGCCAATATATTTGAATACATCAAACACTAAACGTAGTAGACTAATATAAGAACAAATAACTTGACAAATGTCAATATTTAACAATAAAAACTGGATTTAAGTTCTCATTTTCTGAGGCAGTCTTCTTTCTCTTCTTAGCACGTCGTTGAGCAATACCGCGACCATTAATATTTTCATTTTCTGGACAACCACTAATATAATGACCAATACCCTTGCAAAGGCTACAACGTCTTACTTGTTTTGTAAGTTCATTTCCACCTTTCGGACGTATCTTTTTTGGTCGTCCTTTTGGTGTGGCTTTAGGAGGACGTTGAACCAAATCAATTGAGAGAGGACCAAGCTCGGAGTTGTTTGAAGGGGTTGAATCAACCAAAGTTCCTTCTTGGTGTGATGGAGAAGTGTCATGAAGTTGAACCTCTTGTTGTCTCCAACGTGATAGCCAACACATAGAAGGAATTACAAAGCAATCTTTGTGTACAAAAACGCTTAAAATATGACGACAAAGTATTCCAATAAATTCAAAATATTTGCAGCTACAACTAGCGACATTACCATCCCAAAACACCGTATGATGTCGAGTCGCTTGATGATGGTTGACGATAAAAGTGGTGCAATTTTCTTCTTGTATTGAATATTGAAACGCTTTACCGAACTCATCTTGAAATTTTTTGAATGCATAAGGAGTCAAATAGTGATGACCTTGTTCCTCCAACGGTGAGCGTGTTCTCAAGAACGACCCATTATATTTCTCCAACATAGTGTCATGCATTTGTTTTTGCTCAACATCTTCGATTGCAAGATCAACCTACATATTATAGATCCAAGAATAAATTGAGACATACATAATGAATAACATATGGACTTTTAAAAAGTATCACAAATATACTAGTACTTACTTGTCTAACAAATTGATTTAAACATGTACGTGAAGAGATAAATCTTTTTATAAAAGCATTTATACTTTCCGATCTCCCGGTAGTCGTCATGCCACCAAAAAAGAAACCACGAAGATAAGCAGGCACCCAAAATTCTTTAATCTCATACAAGCCAACTACATGTTTATTCTCGTTTAAATTATACTTTGCGATAACCAATGGCCATTGTTGCTCAAATTCTTCTACCGTGTCTAATTTGTATAAGTTGTAAAATTCCGAACACCAATTTGAATACTCACTTCTTAAAACAGAATTAAACCAACCACTAAACTTAGTGGTGATATGCCATATGCAAAATGCTTGTTTCGTTGTTGACATCTCTTGTGCAATTGCCTCGCTCATCCATGGATCTTGATCGGTCAATATTGTTTGTGGTGACTTACCCATAAGTAAAGTAAAATTCTGCGCAATTTATACAGAAGAGTAAATATAGATGAAGAATTGCAAATTTTAGCATGTTACTAAGTACTACTCGAAGGTCACATTTGCCATATGCCATTAAAATTCAATAACCAAAGTTCAAATAGTGGACTGTGGGTTCCATTTGCCATATGCCATTAAAATTCAATAACCAAAGTTCAATACATTAAACTATACCATAAGTATGATAATTAAACTAAATCAAAATAGTAACTAAGAGTACCTTGAAAAGCCATCGAAATGTCTTCGTTTTCTCATTACGTAAAAGTGCACAACCAAATAATATCGTCCTTCCATGATTGTCAATACCAACAAAAATCCCAAAAGGCATGTCGTACGCGTTCACCTTATATGTTGTATCAAATACGACTACATCTCCAAATTTTTGGTACCAATCAAAACTGTGGGCATGAGACCAATATATATGTTCTAATCTACTTTCCCCATCAACTGTATATGTGTATTGAAAATTAGGATTTTCAATTTTTGTTTGTTTACAATACTCCAAGACATCTCTAGCATCATTTTTTGAGTGCATTCTATGAAATTTGTTAAGGAAATTATGAACATCCTTTACAAGGAAAGAAAGTTCTCCATGCCTCACATTTCTTTCAAGTTCCATAACACGCATAATTTGTCTAACTGATAACCCTCCTTCTTTCAACATAAGTATACGGTTTTCATCTTCTGTTGTTATACATCGATAAGATGGAAGAAAACAAACCTCTTGTGTGGACAATAGTACATGGTTATGCTCCGCGACAAATCGAGAAACTTGCCATTCCTCCGAAAATATTTCGTTAATTCTTTTCAAATTAATACGCATGTGAGCCTTGCATCCACATCTTAAAGGACCCCTGTTTCGTTGTTTTTTTGAGTAGTTTACCACTTTTGCCTCCGGAGTTCCTTCACGATGACAAAAAAAATCACGCCTTTTTTTTTCTCCAGTTTTATTTTTGTTCTTGTACCTTCCATATCGAACAAAAAATCCATTCAACTTTGCATATTTTTGGTAGAAAAGAAAAGCTTCTTCTTCGCTAAGAAAACATTGACCAATAAAAGGTGTGTCAAAATTATCTTTATGGCTTTCAACTTCATCTTCGTTTGGTATTTCATTCAAATCAAAAGGTAGTTCCTCCATCATATATAAAAGTTACAGCATAAAAAGTTAAGAAAGTTTTGGAAAGTAACTAGTCAGAAATTTGGAAGGATATATAAGTCAAATTTGGAGGGAATGTGTATTTGGAGGGAATGTATATTTGGAGGGAAGTGATAATTTGTGAGTTTGTAATTTTGAGTTGTTGAAAACGACTGATGGCTCCAACAAGTCAATCATTTCTTTAGTTCCAGTAATTAAATGGAAGGGTGTTTTCGGTATGTTATAAAAAGTACAAATAGTAAATAAAAAAGAGAAAATTCTTTTTTTACCCCAAAAGTACACATGTGTACCCCATATGCCCCAAAAAAATCTAACTTTCCAAAATACCCCATGAGCGACTCTCTCCCAAGAATTCTTGGGCAACTCTCTCAGAATTGTGACACGTGTCCTTTTGATTGTCCCCACATAGTACTAGTTACCTCATTATTTATATAAAACCAAAATACCAAAATACCCCTTTATTTATATAAAACCTCTCTCTCTCCATACATTCACCTCATCTTCATCTCTTTCACTCACAGGCACCACCTTCCACCGCCGTCACCACTACCACCAGCAGATCCGACACCATCATCATCACCATCATTATCACCTCCCCGTCGACACCATAACCACCCCGTCACCACTAACAGATCCGACACCATCACCATCACTGTCAAAATCCAAATCCAATCGTCACAATCAAAGTCCGAACATACATCGAGAACATATCGATCTAATCCAAAGATCCAACACAACACAAGATTCAAAACAAATCACCATCACCAATCATCAAGACTTATACTGTTGACCATTCACAAGTGGTTGACCATATTATTTATAACTAGAAAGGGAGGAATCATTTATATATTCTGAGATTGGGTTTTTTTGATTGGTGTGTGTGTGTCGTGTGTTAAAAAAAAAAACAGATTGGGTTTTTTTATAAATGTCTTTCAAAAAAGACATTTATATATTCTTTTTGAACAAACCACTTTACGAGAATATATAAAGTTGGATACTATCTGTTTGATTGGTGTTGGATTTATATAATTTTTTTTTACTCGGTGATTTATGTTAGATACAATAAATGTATTTTTTTTTAAATGTTGGCCGGAATAAATGGTTGTTGTCGGAATATATGGGTGGTGGTGGTGGCCGGAGTAAGTGGTGGTGGTTGGAGTGAGTACAATAATCAAAATGTAAAGTTTTAAAGCTATAAGTACAAAAGAAAGTGTGAGGTTATGTATGTAATTTACACTAATATAAAAAATGTGGGACCTAGTCGCTCAAGAATATATAAGAGTGGAACCTAGTCGCCCAAGAAATGTGTACTATTAAATAATATAAAAATAATACTTTTTAACTATAAGACAAAAAACTCAAGTCGCCCAAGAATGTAGGCCCCAGTCGCTCAAGAAATTAGTGGGGTAACTAGTACTATGAAAGTACATTGTGGGGACAACCAAAGGGACACGTGTCACAATTCTGAGAGAGTTGCCCAAGAATTTTTGGGAGAGAGTCGCCCATAGGGTATTTGGGGAAGTTAGATTTTTTTTGGGCATATGGGGTACACACATGTGTACCTTTGTACTTCAATAAGAATCACCCAAACCCAATTGACACCCTAGTTGATTGACACGTCCTTAAAATGATGTCAGCACAAACTCCTTTTTAATAGTATGTATAGATAGGGTATTTCTAACTTGTATCCCGGGATACAAGTTAACAACCCATAATTGCTTTAAGATTCTTATTGAAGTACACCCATTTATTATTGAGAAAACGCCAATTCAGTGTTTTGTTGTTGATTCAATATTTTTGTATTGTGGGTGCGATTGTTTAGGTGGAAGGATCACTTTTACCCAGCAAGTTTCAAGTTTCTTGAACCAGCAGAGATTTATAACTTTTATAATTCTAAGGTACGATATGGTTTTCATTTTAAATTTGATATATTTTGATTTTGCCGACTAACCCGACTTTGATATGCGGTCACTATATACTTCAATCGCGACTTCCTCTGCTCCTACTAAGGTGAGTCATAATTTACTACTAACCTTATATGAAAATTGAGAAAAGTTTTCCTAAGGTAATGATGCATGTGAAACATAAGATAGTCAGCGTAGGTAAAATGAGTTTATATTAAGTTGTTATGTACTTATGCATGTTATACTTGTACATGGTTACACAATTCCAAAAATGTTATTGGTGTTCTCTTTCAGATTTAATAGCTTTTAGGGAACTTTTGTAACTTCGAGTCCAGGGATGTCATCACAAAAAAACTTAAAAAGCTACAATGAGTCGGTGACTAGCGTACAGAGAACTTTCAGAAGGAATAATTAGGATTAAGATACATTTTACTTTGATAAAGTTCTTACTAAACTTGCTTAACATTTTTAATAAGTTTAATGACTAGATTGTAAACATCTATCTATACATCTATACATTCTATTAAACAGCACTTGTCGCTCACATCATGAAATTGAGATTTAGCTTACGTGTCATTAAATTAGGCTGTCAATTGAATATTAGCTGATGTCATAATTGATTTAAAATCTGATTTCCTCAATGGAAATTAATTTAGCTACTTTTGAAATTTAAAATCATTTTATAGAAACCTGTGACTGATAATCTTGCACAGATATCCAGAATTTGAATTTCAAAACACTTATCTTGGTTATTGTCTATTCTTTTGTTTTCATCTTTACTTTCTATTTGAGCGACATCTTCTTCATCTCTGTAAAGGTTTCGTGAATCCAAGTTAGCTATCATTTGAAACCATATTCAGACCTTGACATCAACATGTTCTTCCTTTTTCTTGGTTCAAGTTCAAAGGCTAGTTAAAAGTTCCTCTTTTGTTTGTTTACATTAGCTGTTGATTTTTTTTCTTTTAAGAAATGGATTAAGCGTTGGTTCGCTTTGTAAAAAAGGGTTTGTTGAATCCTCTGCTTTATAAGGTGTTAATGAGGTAAGGATTATTTGATGGTGGTGTGGTGGCGATTTTGTGGTGGTGTGGTGGTGATTTGATGGTGGTGTTGTGGTGATGGTGGTTTGTTAAATCTGGAAAATAGGGTGGTAATGGTGGTTTTCACATATGGTCCATGTAGGACATTAAAATGACCATAATACCCTCATGTGCATGTCACATGAGGGGCTTTAACGGTCAAACTTGACGGACGTTTGGTCAAGGGACCATCTGTGTTAGTAGTTTCTAAGTTAGGGACCGGGAGTGCAAAAAAAAAGTCAAAGGACCATATGTGAAAGTCAACGCCAACCACAAGGACCATCCGTGTAATTTACTCTATAAAAATACATTTGTTTTTCAAACTAAACTTGGTATATAAAGTAAATTTCATGTTATCTTCAAGTTAAGACTTTGTGTGTTGTGTTGTATCTTTAATTGATCTGAAACTTTATGTTATTTATAATCCACTATCTGCTTTAACTAAAGACCATTGTTGTGTTACTACACCATGGAAGAGTTTTACCATAGTACGAGTTTGCTAAAAATATTCACTTAACCTTAAATGAATTAAGTGCATTCATGTTTATAGAGATTATAGAATGTGATTCTACAACTTTTGTACGTAATTACTTGGTGGAGTAAAGTTTGGTATTCCTTTTATGCATCTAACAGATTTATATGTGGCCTATATTAAATTGGGGCATATGAAATAAATTGGGACATCATGAAGACACAATGGTTGTTTGTGAGCCGGTGTTGAGGAGTATTTTAATGATAGAACATTCCGCTGATATCGTTTTAAAAAAGTTTGGAGAAGGATGCACTGTTGGGGACGTAATGGTAGTTTGTTACTCTGAAGACAAAAGGATATTTTGTTGAGCTTTTTCAAGCTTTAACTTTTATAAATTGTTTTCCTGCTATACTATGTTCAGCTTGTAGAAACACAATTCATAAAAACAATTTAGCCTCTTTTTTTTTTTCTTTTTTTTTTTTTCATTTTCATTTTGGTTGTTGCCTACTATAATACGTTCAACTCAACTAATACTATAACAAATTTGGGTGAATATTTTATGTTAGCATGTATCAGAAAGATGTAATTTTGTTCATTTAGAGTTGCATAGTACATTTATGGTAATGTGTTAATGTTAATATTTTTCAAATAACAAATTTTATTTGTTTTAAGAGATGCTCAACATGATCGAATTATTCTTATAGTTTATGTTCATGTAACACTTATTTGTGTCGTTATTTGATCATTTATTTCCACAACTAGAGTTTCCATTCCAATTCAACATGATGCGGAACCCATCATATATTGGCAGACTTTAATGTCGTATTATGTAATATGGTCCATTTCACGTGAATGTGAATATACACTGATTACTTTTGTGTGTTTTTAAAAAGTAGGGTTAGATCTGTTGGAAAACCCCTTGCCTCTCAATTGAGAGGTCAATAGTTCGATCCTCACTCCCTACAAAAGGCCGGAGGTCCTTTTCTACATTTGGTAGAACCGGAAGCAGCCTCTCTACCTTAGGTATGGGTAAGGCTGTCTACGTCTCAACCTCCCCCATACACCGTCTTCGACGGTATTGGGACTCATAACCCGTGGAAGACGGTATTGGGAGTTACTTTACTCTTCTTCTTTTTTTTTTTTTTTTTTTTTTTTTTTTTTTTTTTTTTTTTTTTATTATTATTTTTTTTTACTTTTGTGTGTTTTTGTGTAGGACATTATTATTCATATAACAAAAGAAATTTACACAGCCCGTGTATTACACGGGTTCTTATCTAGTACTAATATATTGTCCACTTTGGACCTGTCAATTCTTTATTATAAACATGGCCTGTCTGTTCCCCTACTAGCAAATTTATACATTTATTTCCCCCTAAAACAATTATTTCATAGAAATTATTGTTGGAATTAGAAAACCATGACAATCATAAAACTCCATAATCAAAGTACACAAGTATGCGGAAACGTGTAAACAAATAAGTATAACACATAATTATTAACTTAAACATAAATAGAAAACGTACCCGATACACTTCAATAAATCTTGAATATTTATTAAACTAGATCAATGAATAACCCCTTACCGTTTTGTTATTCGATCTCTTGATAATAACTATAGTGAGTTATTACCTCGTTCTTGTACACACAAATTAAACCGTATTAAGGTTATGCAAGTAAAACACAAGAGTTGATTTTTGGTTAACAAAAATCGATCCCACAACCCTTTGGAGAGGGGTGTACGATCGGCAAACCAAGAGAGAAGAGAAGGAAAAAGTTAGGGATAATTGTGTGCACAAAAGATTAGCCAAAACAATTACCCTAGGTTTGTTTATATACTAATTAGAAAACTTTGGGAACAAGTTAGGGTATGGGTTACCCTAACCCAATATTCGGCCGATCCTCCCCATAGGGAATTCTAGAACCTTTTTTTTCCTTGTTTCCTAATTGTATACAAACACTTCTTTCCTTATTTGCGTCTAACGGTCGTTAGTCATTTAACGGAAAACACTAACGGTCGTTAAGTTCTTGTGTTAATAATAAATATATATAAAATACATTTATTATTATTCCTTAATACTCATTTGTAATGTGTGCAATCCCGAGGTCTCGGGTTCGATACTAGACATTTGCACATTAATATTTAACCATTTCTAACAACCCCCACTTGGTTAACTATTAATAGCAAAATGACACTGGTTGGCGTCTTGCAACACTCCAATGCCCCCAGTTCGACTCGAGCTAGATTTCCTGGAAAATCTTTAATGATTCATCATTATTATTATCCTTTTGTTACTAAAACTCTATTTATAAAATATGGATCTAAGTCACACTTTATTAATGTTTCTGTTTCTCGTTCTTAATGATTGAACAAAATTACCAAAACATCTGAACGTATTCCAGATAGACTTTGGGCGTGGCCACGCAAACATTTTGTCAACCCTACGAGGGGCCCAACAGTATTATACTTCAAAACAAAATTTGAAGGAACAAATTCTTTCTTGACTACAAGAATAACCCATGAACTTTGCAACACTTCTGAAAACAATCCTTATAACTTCCAGTTACGGTAAGCGGTAGATTGCTTCACAAAAATGCACTACATCCATGACTCTTATCTGGTATCTCAAGTCTGAGGATAACTATTTCATGAATTACTTGATGACAAGATCCATAAGTAATCTCATGCTTAGTTGGGATAAGTCCTATACTCTATTCATAGAATATCATGTGAAATTGGTATGACTACGCATCAATATACTTTCAAGTATATTCTAACCAACATTCACATTTGTCTTAATTTAATGATATTCCCATATCATTAACCGACAATGGACACATTTAGAATAATAAAATTATCCAAGGATATAAACATGCAAAAACATGATATATGTATATTTCAACAAGACAATATAATAAAACATAAACAATACTTTATTTCATAAAATCAATAATTGTCTATTACATCCTTTATCCAAATACTAATCACAAATGGGCATGAAACTTTCAGCCTTACGAAGACCTATTCCTTCAGCTAACTTATAAAGCTTAGTGCCAGGAAGAGCTTTCGTCAATTGATCTGCCAAGTTATCATCTGTGTGAAATTTGAGTACTTCGATCTGCCCAATCTCTACTTGCTCTCGCACATAGTGATATTTGATCGGATAATGTCTGGTGCCTTTCATGATTCCAGGTTCGTTGGCAAATGTAATTGCAGCTGAATTGTCACAATACATTTTTATAGGTTGTCGAATCGAAGGCATAACTCCAAGCATTGATACAAACTTCCTAATCCAGACGGCTTCCATTGCAGCATCTGATGCAACTATGTACTCACTTTGTGCTGCAAACATCGCTAATGTACTCTGCTTCTTGCTCCTCCAATCCACAGCTCCTCCATTAATGACAAAGACGTATCCAGTCTGAGACTTCATATCATCCTTATCACCTTTCCATGAAGCATCGCAGTAACCTGTAACATCAAGTTCTGCTTGTGGATCACCCCCATAAACTAAGAACACATCTTTAGTAGCCCTAAGGTACTTAAGAATATTCTTAACAGCAGTCCAGTGAGCTTCAACTGTATTCTGCTGATATCGACTGGTTAAGTTATGAGCAAACGCCACATCAGGCCTTGTGCTTTTAACCACATACATAATAGATCCCACAGCCGAAGCATAAGGAACTTTTGCCATGCGTTTCACCTCTTCAGGTGTTGAAGCACAAACTTTCTTGCTCAAGCCATGTTGTTCTTGCATCGGCAAATATCCCTTCTTGGAATTTTGCATATTGAATCTCTTCAATATTTTATCGATGTAAGCACTTTGGCTTAATCCAATTAATCGCTGAGATCTATCTCTATATATCTTAATTCCCAGAATGAAAGCAGCTTCCCCTAAATCTTTCATAGAAAAACACTTTCCAAGATATGCCTTGACTTCATGCAAACTTGGAATGTCTTTTCCCATGATCAATATGTCATCGACATATAATATAAGGAAAATTACTTCACTCCAACTAACTTTGTGGTATACACATGGCTCATCAAGATTTTGTGTAAAACCAAACCTTTTTATTTCACTATCAAACCTCTTGTTCCATTGTCGTGATGCTTGCTTCAATCCATAAATGGATCTTTGAAGTTTGCATACACGATTTGGAAACTTTGGATTCACAAACCCCTCAGGCTGCGCCATATAGATATCCTCATCTAGGCGACCATTTATGTAATACCTGAAATTCAGATAACCCGTAAAATTACCAAATTACCCCTGATAATATAAAACCTTATAAAATAACTTATAAAATTCCGAAATAATTCCAAAACATCTGAAATCGAATTATATCTGAAACAAAATAATTTCTGAGACAATGTTCATCATTTTAAATGTTCAAAAAAATAATCATGCACATTAACTAATTAAATCCGAAAATTATACATTTAACTAAAAAGAATGTTTTATTCTATTTATTAAATAACATGTAAAATAAAATAAGGAAATATGGAACAAAATCAAACCCAATATTTTCGGGATATCATGGGCCGAATTATACTGGTTTGCCCCCCCTAAAGTCGGTTCCATAATATTAAAACAAATCCTTTTCTTTTATTCTCCAAAAACACAATACCGACTAAATCAAAAAAAACCCTAGCGATCCAAAATAATTCGCCCAAGGCTGCTCCACGACTTCTGGGTTTGATCAAGCATTTTTCTGGTGTTATTGGAGGTGCAAGGAAGCTAGGAAAATTAGGTGTTGCTGCGTTTTCTCTTTGGTTGGTCCTTGTTCTTAATTTCTTGTCGAGTAGATAAAAAACAAGGTAATAATTCTTGCGACTAAACCAAACGTGATAAAATTAATATGGCATTTTTCCAGTGATATTTAGATGTTATATAACTCATATAAAATATCAAAATCGATCCATGCATGCTAATTCTATGCGTATGATAATATAATGGCTATAGAACACGTAAATTGCAAATATATGAAATCCGAATTTCTGGGCATGATGGCTATTTTATTTAGACCTCTTATTATGTATTAGACCTGGGAAAAATGATAGATCGAATTATGGTGGCCTAAATCAAGTCGTTGTAATTTTAGTATCTAAAACATACGTAAATATGCAATATATGTTAAACGAATTTTATGGGCATGTTCACTATTTTTCGTGGGTTCCTTATGAGTCATATGATCTGGGAAAAATATGGTTTTGATTTTTAGAAGCTTAAATTTAACGTGGTTAATTATTGTAATAACCGGATTTTAGAAAAAACAAAGAAATAAAATAAATGGAAATCGTGGCTTCTAGGGTTAGGGTTCTTGGACATGAACCTGATCATTTAATGTGTTTTAAGGATGATTTAATGATGGTTCAATGATTGGTGAAAAGTAGGGTTTATAATTGTTGTTAAAAAGTCTAGCCGATTTGGAATAAAATGTATAAGGACCTGTTTTGCCAACTTTGAAACTTCTGGGATATTTTTGTAAGATCATATACATCTGTAAGAATGTGGGAAAAATATAACTTTGGGGTCCTAAGTGTAAATTTTGCATAATAATGAATTAATGGGAAATTAGGGTTTCGAATGGAAATAATTTAAAAGTGAGGGACCAAAAGTGTAAATCTGGAATTCTGAAGTTGTTTTGTGTTAATACTGATATAAAAAGGTTGTTGTGTAATTTTGAGGATTTTTGGGCTAATTATGTAATTGTTATGGAATTATGACTTAATATATATGTTTTGTAAACTTAAAGGGCTAAATAGGTAAATTCTGAATTCTGAGGGGTCAAATATGTAAAGTACTAACTTCTGATGATATATTCTGTAAATATGAAATATAATATGCTTGGTTGGTAATTATGGATATTGTAGGGTTTAAATTGTAAAATATGTAATTATAAGGTTGGTTTTGTAAATTATGAAACTAAAGGGGTGTAATATGTAAATTATGAAACTTAAGGGAATAAAGTGTAATTCTGAATAAAATGTGTATATAATTCTGTAACTTAAAGTATTTTCACTAATGACCTTGGAAATTGATGAAGTTACATTTAAAACCCTAAACTATGTAAACATGTCATAATTAAATCTAAACTTCTGTAACTTGATAAAATATATCATTATTCCATAATAATCTTTGAATAAGAGTTTAACCTAATCTGAACTAGTAATAATCTGAATTAGAATCTCTGGTAATTCTGTCTTCCTCTTCCTTAGGTGTGAAGAAGGAGAAGCCCTGACTTTCATCTTTGTGTTTGGTTGTTTTTCTGCTGTGCAATAAGGTACAGATATTTTGTCC
Source organism: Artemisia tridentata subsp. tridentata (assembly GCA_021014915.2). Taxonomy (NCBI): domain Eukaryota; kingdom Viridiplantae; phylum Streptophyta; class Magnoliopsida; order Asterales; family Asteraceae; genus Artemisia; species Artemisia tridentata. The sequence continues at coordinate 438,823,174 of CP139504.1, read as the reverse complement.
TTTTTCAGTAAGGGCGTTTCATTCCCGTTTATTCAGTTTTTCACTTTTCTTATTAGGATTCCCTATACCATTGCTATGTTCCCTTCTGTTTGTGAACTTTTCATGTGATCTCCTTGTTTTGTGAACCTTCGATGATCTCTTTCATGTTCTGATATGTTTTACTTCTGAGTTGATGTTCTTATTATAATCCTCTTTGCTTTGAACTTTTTTCATGATTCCCTGTTGTTACGACCCCTGATATGAAAATCTGTTATGTGAAAACCTTTTTAATTATGACCTGGAAATGTTTTGAGAAAAATCAGTTATTTTAAAAGAATGATTAGGAATGGTGACCTGATACTATTTTATATGACATTTGTTAAGTTTTGTGAAAACTAGTTTTAAAGAATGTTTTTATGAAAAACCGTTTTGAAAGATTATTTTATGGAAACTATTTTGAAAGATCATTTTAGTGAAAACCGTTATTAAAGGAATGCTTTCAAGGAACTTTTGACAGGAGATTTCTAAAATGAACTTTTGCAGCGAACTTTTAATTATGAACCTTTGATATAATTTTCTGAACCATTTGATATAATCCTTTTAATCTGAACTTAAACTTTGATATAAAACTTAATCTGATAAACTTGATTTGAACCTTTGACATTTATTTCTAAACTGTTTGACATGAACCTTTTGCCATGAACCCTTAAGATATGACCTCTGATTATTTTGATAGTACATCTGAACTTTGACCTACAGTCTGATGTCCGAGCCAATCACTAGGCATGAGGGTTTCATGTCCATGTCATTGACGCACCTCTGACATGACTCTAGGGCAGGAGAGTGATGACCTGTCCCGTCCCTTATTTATTATCTGCTATGGCCATTATATTATGATTATTGAATTATCTGTGGGGCGTATGGGTGCACTCTAGATTTGATCTGTTATCTGTTATATGCTTTCTGTTATTATATCTGGTGACTGATGGTGTGTGCGATACACGTTTTTCACATTGTCTGGGAGCTGATCACTCTACACAGGTTTGTTTTATTATATTGTTATGCTATGGCATAATCTGTTATCTGGGCTCGTGACAGATTTCTGTTTTTCCCTTATTCTATAACTTTATTGTTTTCTTTTTCCTCATTCTTTTCTTTTGTCCTTATTCCGTTCCTTACTCCTTTCGCTTTGATTTGTATCGGTATGATCTGTATTCTTGATTTTATTTGTACTACTCTCTATTACTGCTTTTGGTTATCTATATATCTGTTCACTGGGCTTTTTAAGCTCAGCCGCACGTTTCTTTTCGTGTGCGGCAGGTTTTAGTAGGAAGCTGGGAATGAGTGGAGAGTATACCTTTGGACTTAGAAGATTGGATAGCTATTCTGGATTGGAGTTGACTAGAAGATATCATAATTTAGAAGTAGTTGTTTTGGAAGTTCTCAATTGTAACCTTGTAGATTCAGTATTTCAGTTGTAATCCTTGAGATTTTTGTATTACTGAAAATGTATGCTTTGTTTTGATCTGATGTGAATCCATTATTGTGATATCTTTACCCTTGTCGGGTCGGGGTGTTACAATTTATGGTATCAGAGACAGGTTGCGACTCGTAATACATTTACCCTTGACCTGTGACGTCTGGACCACTAAGTTTCCACTGTAGGCGCTCGTAGGACAACCTTTGAGAATTTGCTGTAGGATTTCCCCTATAGGAACTTAAATTCTGACCAGTGAGGAATGGGTAGACTATAAGTCATTTGCTTAAGTATCTTGCTTCCGCACCACTCTGATTCGTGTCTTGCTTTTGGTTAGAATCACATTTGGATATTTAGAGCTTATGCCTGGCACCACCTAAGAATTTAAAACCTAAATAAAATCTGAAGCATTGGAAATTTCGTAGTAATTATCTGACATTATTTGATCCTTGCCTTCCGATTTCCACTCCGACCTCTGAACCTTCTGTAATCATTCTAATGCCCCTTCGGGCATTCTGAGAACCCTTATGGCGACGATATGCTTAGTACATGCTGTACTATAAATCTTTTGACACTATTTGATTTCGTCTTAACCATCCCTGTTCCCATGAGAAGTTTTGTGGTGTTTAACCACTAGTGTAAAATATTTTCCTCCTCATTCTGAACGATAAGATTTTCCTTGTTGATCCGTCTTTCTTTGATAGTAACCTTGACTTTATTCTTATAAGGATTGATGAACTGATCATTTAGTACTGACGACTATCCTCCTATGTCTCACCTTTGGCGTTTGAAACAATTTTGGAACCCCTGCCATGATTACCGATTGTTAAACTTTTGCTGCCACTACCTGATTTTGACCTTTACTTCCGATCTGTTTGATAAACAGTTTGATATTTTCTCCGATCATTTCGAAGGTCATTTAACCCTAATGTGTTTCACCCATTCTCTAAAACCCATTACCCATACTTGATGTAAAAGTAGCACCTGATACTATTCTGTCTTGCAAATCTGTTACTACTCCCATTAGAACTCTGGTGATTATTAACGTCAGATATAGAAGTTTATTCCCTTCCTTGAACGATGAATCTTATTTGCCAATCAGTTTTCCTTTGGAAGGATTTGATGCAAACACCATTTCTGTATGAGATTGTTAACTGAGCATGATGATGCTGATAACTGATATTTCATACGCCTCATTTTGACAGTATACGATGTTCGTATTGCCAATAATTCGCAACCTACCTGTCACTTGTGCTAGATAGTTAAATAAAGTCCCAACACCTTGAATTGTTTGCCTATTTATCCCCCTACTTTTGTTATGAAAACCTTTAACCGCTCAAATCTGATAAGATAAATGTTACTATGGAAACACTTACCCCATTCTTATTTGATCTTCATTTTTCCCTGATACCTAACAGTATCTACCCCGAGAAAGCGTTGGCATTGAAAGTTTTGTGGTACAAATTTTCCGGTGCTTTCTGATGAAACTCTTGGGTTTTCCTTCCTGTTTGAGAAGTAGAATTGACTCTGAACCGATCTCAGTTGACGAACCATGATGCTATAGAAGTTGAAAGATTGAAGAAACTGATGAGATATGTTTTGTTCCCCCTCAGTGTTTCCCTTGAATACCCCTATTAATTTATGAAGAAGAAAGAGAAAATTTTGCGTCAGCATACCAACCATCGTAAACCTAACCGTAATTCTAACCGTAATCCCTTTTCATTGCCGCGTATCAATGATTAAATTATTCTATCTTTGTAAATTCTGTATCAGACGACCTCTTTTAATGTTTGAAGGACTGATGAAGCAACCACAAGAACTCCTAAGATAGGAGATGGCTAACTGAGAGCAACTTCCGTAAAATATTTCAGTTTTATTCGTAAAGATTGGTTATGTGAAGTAGATATGAAGTTTTCCCTGAAACGTTTCATGAAAACTGTTTCCGTACTCATTGTGACCATCATGAGTTTTAAATAATGCCAATTGTATTGGCTAATACGAATCATGTTTTCACGAGTGTTTGGACAATTTTCATAGTATGACGGCATGTTTTTGCTCTGAGACGAACGAGGAAAATGTAGACCATCTTCGTATTAAATGGAATGACCTTTGTTCTGGAAGAGTAGATTTGATTGGCGTTCAGAGATTGTAACAGACACCACCACCAGGCATCCGGTGACGACAGCAGTCTGATTTGGCGAATTCCGAACTGTGCAAGTAGACCTGTCCAAGACTCACAGTCTTGCTTCTTTATCCATTTTAGTTGTACTAAGATGAATTGAGAGCAGAAGCAGACTTGAGAATGGAAATTGAGATCATGATTTTGAATGGAAGGAAATTCTGAAGTGAACGTTTGTGTTTGGAAGAATTAGTTATGTGATGGATGAAGCTGTGGATGACGTAATTCATTTCCTCTTGACCTATTTTAAATTTCAGTTACCTGATGATAAAACCCTTTGAATGATTTAGGTTCCCTATTAGTAATTTCGCTCTGTGTTCATTCTGCGTATGTCGGATGATGGTTTTGTTATCTGAAATTTGGACGAATGAAGGATGACCTGATGCTTTTAGCGAAGTACCAAATTCTGATAGACATTCTGGGACTTCCGTTAACTCTTTCAAGTGATCCGTCCTCCTCTTAGTTAGAGTATTCGATTTTGATGAACTCTGAGACCGTAGGAAGACTAGGTGGATTAAGATAAGTTATTCTGTTCACGACTTGAGATAAAGTATGACCATCATGAGGGCATATTTATATGATGCCAGTATTATGACGTCTGGCCAACGTGATAATACTTACATCATATAACGTGCACTTGTTGTGGGCATAGGATGTTTCGAGAAGTGCCTTAAATCTTTAGAAATTCTGATAACTGTTTGAGATCATCTGCGTTAGTGAGACTTTAAGTGCAATCTACCTATACGCGTAATCTGCTTTCACCGTTATGCGAATTCATACGTCTGGATTCTCGTCACGCGTTTTGCTGACCTCTGTACTTCTAATGACTATCTTAGGTTCCATTGTAGAACTTTCTGCCAATTGATGTTATCAATAATCTATTTCCTGTACGCTCTAATCTGACCTGTCAATTCAATTTCTGTGGACGGCATATCCGTCAAAATCCTGTGAAATTCTTACGTCTCTTCCGAGGAAATCTGATTATCATCTATTAGGTCTGATATGTCTTTGTTTAGTTTCCGTTCCCGTTTCTTTCTGCTTTCTGCAAATTTCGAGGACGAAATTTTTTGTTAGTGGGGAAGAAGTTGTAATACCTGAAATTCAGATAACCCGTAAAATTACCAAATTACCCCTGATAATATAAAACCTTATAAAATAACTTATAAAATTCCGAAATAATTCCAAAACATCTGAAATCGAACTATATCTGAAACAAAATAATTTCTGAGACAATGTTCATCATTTTAAATGTTCAAAAAAATAATCATGCACATTAACTAATTAAATCCGAAAATTATACATTTAACTAAAAATAATGTTTTATTCTTTTTATTAAATAACATGTAAAATAAAATAAGGAAATATGGAACAAAATCAAACCCAATATTTTCTGGATATCATGGGCCAAATTATACTGGTTTGCCCCCCCTAAAGTCGGTTCCATAATATTAAAACAAATCCTTTTCTTTTATTCTCCAAAAACACAATACCGACTAAATAAAAAAAACCCTAGCGATCCAAAATAATTCACCCAAGGCTGCTCCACGACTTCTGGGTTTGATCAAGCATTTTTCTGGTGTTATTGGAGGTGCAAGGAAGCTAGGAAAATTAGGTGTTGCTGCGTTTTCTCTTTGGTTGGTCCTTGTTCTTAATTTCTTGTCGAGTAGATCAAAAACAAGGTAATAATTCTTGCGACTAAACCAAACGTGATAAAATTAATATGGCATTTTTCCAGTGATATTTAGATGTTATATAACTCATATAAAATATCAAAATCGATCCATGCATGCTAATTCTATGCGTATGATAATATAATGGCTATAGAACACGTAAATTGAAAATATATGAAATCCGAATTTCTGGGCATGATGGCTATTTTATTTATACCTCTTATGATGTATTAGACCTGGGAAAAATGATAGATCGAATTATGGTGGCCTAAATAAAGTCGTTGTAATTTTAGTATCTAAAACATATGTAAATATGCAATATATGTTAAACGAATTTTCTGGGCATGTTCACTATTTTTCGTGGGTTCCTTATGAGTCATATGATCTGGGAAAAATATGGTTTTGATTTTTAGAAGCTTAAATTTAACGTGGTTAATTATTGTAATAACCGGATTTTAGAAAAAACAAAGAAATAAAATAAATGGAAATCGTGGCTTCTAGGGTTAGGGTTCTTGGACATGAACCTGATCATTTAATGTGTTTTAAGGATGATTTAATGATGGTTCAATGATTGGTGAAAAGTAGGGTTTATAATTGTTGTTAAAAAGTCTAGCCGATTTGGAATAAAATGTATAAGGACCTGTTTTGCCAACTTTGAAACTTCTGGGATATTTTTGTAAGATCATATACATCTGTAAGAATGTGGGAAAAATATAACTTTGGGGTCCTAAGTGTAAATTTTGCATAATAATGAATTAATGGGAAATTAGGGTTTCGAATGGAAATAATTTAAAAGTGAGGGACCAAAAGTGTAAATCTGGAATTCTGAAGTTGTTTTGTGTTAATACTGATATAAAAAGGTTGTTGTGTAATTTTGAGGATTTTTGGGCTAATTATGTAATTGTTATGGAATTATGACTTAATATATATGTTTTGTAAACTTAAAGGGCTAAATAGGTAAATTCTGAATTCTGAGGGGTCAAATATGTAAAGTACTAACTTCTGATGATATATTCTGTAAATGTGAAATATAATATGCTTGGTTGGTAATTATGGATATTGTAGGGTTTAAATTGTAAAATATGTAATTATAAGGTTGGTTTTGTAAATTATGAAACTAAAGGGGTGTAATATGTAAATTATGAAACTTAAGGGAATAAAGTGTAATTCTGAATAAAATGTGTATATAATTCTGTAACTTAAAGTATTTTCACTAATGACCTTGGAAATTGATGAAGTTACATTTAAAACCCTAAACTATGTAAACATGTCATAATTAAATCTAAACTTCTGTAACTTGATAAAATATATCATTATTCCATAATAATCTTTGAATAAGAGTTTAACCTAATCTGAACTAGTAATAATCTGAATTAGAATCTCTGGTAATTCTGTCTTCCTCTTCCTTAGGTGTGAAGAAGGAGAAGCCCTGACTTTCATCTTTGTGTTTGGTTGTTTTTCTGCTGTGCAATAAGGTACAGATATTCTGTCCTTTTTCAGTAAGGGCGTTTCATTCCCGTTTATTCAGTTTTTCACTTTCCTTATTAGGATTCCCTATACCATTGCTATGTTCCCTTCTGTTTGTGAACTTTTCATGTGATCTCCTTGTTTTGTGAACCTTCGATGATCTCTTTCATGTTCTGATATGTTTTACTTCTGAGTTGATGTTCTTATTATAATCCTCTTTGCTTTGAACTTTTTTCATGATTCCCTGTTGTTACGACCCCTGATATGAAAATCTGTTATGTGAAAACCTTTTTAATTATGACCTGGAAATGTTTTGAGAAAAATCAGTTATTTTAAAAGAATGATTAGGAATGGTGACCTGATACTATTTTATATGACATTTGTTAAGTTTTGTGAAAACTAGTTTTAAAGAATGTTTTTATGAAAAACCGTTTTGAAAGATTATTTTATGGAAACTATTCTGAAAGATCATTTTAGTGAAAACCGTTATTAAAGGAATGCTTTCAAGGAACTTTTGACAGGAGATTTCTAAAATGAACTTTTGCAGCGAACTTTTAATTATGAACCTTTGATATAATTTTCTGAACCATTTGATATAATCCTTTTAATCTGAACTTAAACTTTGATATAAAACTTAATCTGATAAACTTGATTTGAACCTTTGACATTTATTTCTAAACTGTTTGACATGAACCTTTTGCCATGAACCCTTAAGATATGACCTCTGATTATTTTGATAGTACATCTGAACTTTGACCTACAGTCTGATGTCCGAGCCAATCACTAGGCATGAGGGTTTCATGTCCATGTCATTGACGCACCTCTGACATGACTCTAGGGCAGGAGAGTGATGACCTGTCCCGTCCCTTATTTATTATCTGCTATGGCCATTATATTATGATTATTAAATTATCTGTGGGGCGTATGGGTGCACTCTAGATTTGATCTGTTATCTGTTATATGCTTTCTGTTATTATATCTGGTGACTGATGGTGTGTGCGATACACGTCTTTCACATTGTCTGGGAGCTGATCACTCTACACAGGTTTGTTTTATTATATTGTTATGCTATGGCATAATCTGTTATCTGGGCTCGTGACAGATTTCTGTTTTTTCCCTTATTCTATAACTTTATTGTTTTCTTTTTCCTCATTCTTTTCTTTTGTCCTTATTCCGTTCCTTACTCCTTTCGCTTTGATTTGTATCGGTATGATCTGTATTCTTGATTTTATTTGTACTACTCTCTATTACTGCTTTTGGTTATCTATATATCTGTTCACTGGGCTTTTTAAGCTCAGCCGCACGTTTCTTTTCGTGTGCGGCAGGTTTTAGTAGGAAGCTGGGAATGAGTGGAGAGTATACCTTTGGACTTAGAAGATTGGATAGCTATTCTGGATTGGAGTTGACTAGAAGATATCATAATTTAGAAGTAGTTGTTTTGGAAGTTCTCAATTGTAACCTTGTAGATTCAGTATTTCAGTTGTAATCCTTGAGATTTTTGTATTACTGAAAATGTATGCTTTGTTTTGATCTGATGTGAATCCATTATTGTGATATCTTTACCCTTGTCGGGTCGGGGTGTTACAATTTAAGAAGGCGGTTTTGACATCCATCTGCCAAATCTCATAATCATAGTATGCAGCTATGGCTATGAGAATCCTAATAGCCCTAATGTCAGCTACAGGAGAAAAGGTCTCCTCGTAGTCAACACCATACGTTTGAGTAAAGCCTTTAGCTACCAAACGGGCTTTATAGGTGTGTACATTGCCATCCATGTCAGTTTTCTTCTTGAAGAGCCACTTACTCCCAACTACCTTGGCATTAGGAGGAAGGTCTACTTCAATCCAGACTTCATTGTCTCTCATGGATTGCATTTCCCCATTCATAGCAACTTAACCATTTTTCCTTTTCAGGACTATTAATAGCAGCTTTATAACTAGGCGGTTCATCAAGATCCCCTTGTATATATTCCTCACATTCTACGTTAAGACATAGACGTTCAGGAGCTTTTACAGTCCTTACGGATCTGCGAATGGGAACCACTTCAACTTCTGGTGGAGGACCCAGACTTTCTGGTTCTTCATGAAGTTGGCTAGTGTTTTCAGAACGTAATGCATCGTCTTGATCTTCTTCCAGATCATATATCCTCCCACTTAATTCTTGAGATATGAGATCCTTTTCCAAGAAATCTCCATACCTTGCAACGAATACTTTGTTCTCAGGAGGATAATAAAAGTAGTAACCCATTGTTTCCTTTGGGTATCCTACGAAGATACATTTTACAGATCTTTGTTGGAGCTTGTCGTCCGAGTCACGTTTAACGTACGCCTCGCAACCCCAGACCTTGAGATAAGACAAGTTAGGAGCATTTCCAGTCCATAACTCATATGGTGTCTTATCAACCTTCTTTGTGGGAACCATATTAAGAATGCGAACAACAGACTCCAAGGCATAATCCCAGAATGAGAAGGGAAGAGTTGTTAGATTAAACATAGATCGTATCATGTCTTGCAATGTACGATTTCTTCTCTCAGATACACCGTTTTGTTGTGGTGTATATGGAGAAGTAAGGTGCTGGACAATTCCTTCCTTAGCTAGATAATCCACAAACTCTTGACTCAGGTATTCACCACCTCTATCGGATCGAAGAGCTTTAATCTTCTTTCCAAGTTGCAACTCTACTTCAGCTTTAAACACTTTGAATGTTTCAAACACCTCATGTTTATGTTTAAGTAAATAAACATAACCATAACGGCTGAAATCATCCGTAAATGTTAAGAAGTAGCTAGCACCTCTCCTTGACACATGTCTAAGTGGTCCACACACATCTGTATGAATAAGACCAAGTAGATCAGTAGCCCTTTCAATCCTATTATTAAAGGGTTTCTTTGTCATCTTCCCACTAATACAAGACTCGCACTTATCAAATGATTCATCATTGATCTTTTCTAAAAGCCCATCATGTTGCAGCTTTTTCATGCGATCCTTGCTTATGTGAGCAAGTCGACAATGCCAAAGATAAGACGAATCCAGACTTTTCTTGATTCTCTTATTGTGGATGCTATACATCAAATTATTTTTAACACAAGCATTACCATTATCATTCATATCAAGTTCAAAAATACCATTCACAGCAATAGCATTAAAATAAAATACACCATTTAAAGAAACAGAAATTCCATTGCTATTAATAGTATGTTCAAAACCAAGGTTCAACAAACATGAAAATGAAATAACACCTCTAACAATTGACGGTGCATAATGACAATTATTTAAAGATAGTACTAAGCCCGAAGGCAACACTAAATCAAATACGCCTATAGCTTCAACTTCTGCATGTGCTCCATTACCCACGTGCAAGAATTGTTGTCCATAGGCCAGCTTTCTCTCAACTCTAAACCCCTGCATAGTATTACAAATATGAATACCACATCCCGTATCATATACCCAGGAATTAATCTTACTAGTTAGAGTAAATAATTCGATTACAAAGAACGCACCTGAAGAGCTGGGTTTACCAGCTTCACTCTTTTGCTTCTTCTGTCGCAAGTCATTGATGTAGAGCGGACAGTTCCTCTTCCAGTGCCCTACTTCATGACAGTGGTGACAAGCCTGATCCTTCTTTCCTGGAGGACTCGCCTTGTTCTTCTTGGGCTGGTGTTGATTTACCTTAGGATTTGGTTGATAGGCCATGACCTGCTTGCCTTTATCACCTTTACCCTTACCCTTGTTCACATGCGATTTTTTCTGGATCCTACCTCCTTGAATTGCCAACACTTGCGGAGTAGGAGCCTTGCCCTTGTGTGGTAAGTGTTTCTCGTAGTCAACAAGCAATGCGAGTAACTCAGAAACTGTCTTCCCCGAGCAATGCATGTTGAAGTTCTGTACAAAACTACCAAAATCCTTGTTAAGGGACCTGTTGATTAGGTTAACTTGAACATTCTCGGGGTAACCAAATCCGACTCTATGAAGTTGATCAAAGAATTCTCTCATCTCATTCATATAGTCTTCAACTGGTTTACCATCACCATGTTTGCAGCTGTGTAGTTTGTCAAGAGACTCATACATTTCAATTTCAGGAGTCTTTTCATAAGACTTCTTGAGCTGCTCGAGCATGTTATATGGAAAATAATACTCAAACTTCTTTTGCATCATTGGTTCCATACTTTGAAGCATTAAGCACCCAATCTCATTGTACTTAGCATACTCAGCTCTCCATGCTGCTTTGACCTCTTCAGTAGCGGTCGCAGCAGGCTCATCAGGGCAAGGAGTATTCAAGTAATTGAGCTTACCAGTCGCCCTCAAGACAATTCTGAGCGATCTGTGCCGATCATTGAAGTTTTTCCCAGTCAATTTGGCTCTTTCAAGATGACTCTTGAAAGCAGCGAACACGGAGTTATCGGGTTGAGCCATTCTACAGAAAATAGAAAAGTTCAAACATTAGTATTTTCGATAATACTTATTCTCAAGAAAATATAATACCCATGGATATATTCATATAACCAACTTAATTTCCTTGAAAATCTAGGATCCAACTTTACATAATTCCACTACATCAGTTGATCTGCTAGTAGTGGAAGTACAAAAGATGGTAATCTGTCGTACAATAATTGGCAAACAAGTTTTCCAATTCCTAGATAATTTATGGGATTTACTACATATTGATTCATCAATATGTCACGTAAGCATGTTTATCCCATCTCATGCCTTAAGCTCTAGGTCTCATGCATCAGCTTAATTAAGTTGTCTAACTTAGAAACTGCAAATCAATCCATGTGTGGTCTCACGCACACTCGGGAATTTACCTTGTCATTAATTTTGGTCCAGGTCTCACGCATACCCAAAATTAACTTCAAGTGTTCCTTATAGTTAGATGGCATGTAACTTAAATTTTAGGGTATTTAGTTTTTGATGTGACAAAAACATGTACAAAGATGCATGCACTCATCTTTGTATCATTAGTTTTCAAAACAATTTTAATTTACCAATTAGTTAAGAGTAAACCAAAAAACTATTTACTTGAGGTATTGGGTTCACCAATTAAAGAAGTACCAACAATTATCGCCCACATATCCTACTCTTACATGTTATTCGGATATTTGCCACAAAAGTGGTGCGTGGAATTGAGGTAAATCACCCTTAAGATGATAGTGTACGTAAATAGTGATATAGGTAAGTCGCAGTTGACGCACAAGCGGGCCCGGAGAGCCGGTAGGAGCGAATCTCTTAAAAAACCCCTCTCCAGATAAACCCACCACACAGTTTGTCAACTTTGGTCCGCCTTTCACACACTATTGTACAAAAACATCAATCAAGCAAAAGTTTATGATCTTAATCTTAAAAATTAAGTAACAAAGTTTAGATCTTGCTAGTCTCGCCTGGGAGCTGATTACCGTGCGAATCGGACCACTAGCGGCACATAAGACTCTGCAAGATCCTTACTTTATCACTTTATGTTTCACCATTATTAGTCCAATTTAATTTTTCTTTAAAATTACCCTTTTATTGCTTACTTTAACATATCACATATAAAAAAAACAATAAACAAGTAATTAAAAGAAAAAACAAACAATCAACTAATAAGAAAACAATTAATTGTAAGTGAAACATCTAGCCACATGCAACCTTTTAAACAAATCCTATTAATAATCTATATGTGAATTATTATGTATAGAATCAATAAAACTCCCATTGGTTTTCGAGCTCATTGTGCCCAATGGACCACAGTCGCCAACAATTGGCCGCGTAAGTTTTAATAATAATATACCACGTTGCACATAACCGATTCATTAATTTAATATATTAGGTCTTCCCTAATTTTAGATTTATCTAAACATGTAGCAAACATCTAAACAATTTAATTCAAGTAATTATCCGTGACTAATATGCATGTATAGTCACGGATTCATGCATATCATATAGCAATTAGGTCACAAGATACATAACACAACAATTGTTTAAAGACCTAGGGTTTCTAATTAATCACAATTAATTATGAAAAACACAAACCCTAATTAGGGTTTATGTAACAAATCGACACCCCCCCCCCCAATTAGGGTTAGGGTTTCGACTTTTTATTAAAAAAACAAATTTTAATAATAAAACCCTAGAAAATAAAACATGTATAATCTAAACAATTTAAAGATACGTTTTTTATTGTTTAAGTAATCAATTACATGTTATACATGGCTCGTGATGCCACTGTTGGAATTAGAAAACCATGACAATCATAAAACTCCATAATCAAAGTACACAAGTATGCGGAAGCGTGTAAACAAATAAGTATAACACATAATTATTAACTTAAACATAAATAGAAAACGTACCCGATGCACTTCAATAAATCTTGAATATTTATTAAACTAGATCAATGAATAACCCCTTACCGTTTTGTTATTCGATCTCTTGATAATAACTATAGTGAGTTATTACCTCGTTCTTGTACACACAAATTAAACCGTATTAAGGTTATGCAAGTAAAACACAAGAGTTGATTTTTGGTTAACAAAAATCGATCCCACAACCCTTTGGAGAGGGGTGTACGATCGGCAAACCAAGAGAGAAGAGAAGGAAAAAGTTAGGGATAATTGTGTGCACAAAAGATTAGCCAAAACAATTACCCTAAGTTTGTTTATATACTAATTAGAAAACTTTGGGAACAAGTTAGGGTATGGGTTACCCTAACCCAATATTCGGCCGAGCCTCCCCATAGGGAATTCTAGAACCTTTTTTTTCCTTGTTTCCTAATTGTATACAAACACTTCTTTCCTTATTTGCGTCTAACGGTCGTTAGTCATTTAACGGAAAATACTAACGGTTGTTAAGTTCTTGTGTTAATAATAAATATATATAAAATACATTTATTATTATTCCTTAATACTCATTTGTAATGTGTGCAATCCCGAGGTCTCGGGTTCGATACTAGACATTTGCACATTAATATTTAACCATTTCTAACAATTATTGCTTTGTAAATTTAGGTTAAATTTCTTTGTCACTTTTATAATACTACAATAGCTAGTAAGGGCATACGGAGTGGCAAGCGGCATGCATGAATTTATGGGGCATATCGCCGGCGGTGAATTTATGCAAAAAAATTATGGTGGCCGGGTTCAATTGCCGGTGGTGATAAACTTGAAAACGTGGGCCCCCCTTCCTTCAATTCGACCGTTTCATGCTTTGACCAAACAAAAAAAAGCCGTTGTGGCTAAAAAAAAATATATTGGGAGGTATGAGAATTTATCGGGCGCCAGTGGATTAGGTTGAGAGGTATGGGAATGAGTTGGCTGAAGTTTATTGGCTGAATTTGGGAGGTATGATAAAATTTTTGGTAACCACTCCTAGTGCTTCCATCATTCCACATTTTATTGGTACTGACTTTCGGATTAAGATTTGATATTTTATTAATTTGAAGTTTCACACTACTTGTGACTTCTCATGAAATTATTATTCAAGTTTTTGTAGGTGAGCAACTTCGCTTAAAAAAATACTAGTTAATAGTAATGATTTGATCTTTGTTTTTCAGCGAAGCCTACTGTTAATCTAGCTTGAATATCTTAACAAAGGTAAACTAAAATAAGCATAGTTAGATATTACACGACGACATGGCATCTCAATTATCTTTATAAAAAATATATATACATCTATTGAAACTTCACCAATGGTCCTTGTTTGCTCAAAATAAATTGACTTGAACCATTTATGAATTTTAGTTTCGATGAAAAGACGATAATTGAAGTAAGCAAAACATTTTAGTAATTTATATTTAGATCTGAAACTTCGATCTGGATATACTGAAGTTTTTGTTTTCCTTCTGAATCTAAATTCTAATTTTATTGTTTCTGTTTGAACAATCGATATGTTCATAATTGTAGAAGTATAGATTCACTTACGGGAGGTGGAGTAAACACATTAAACACGAACTAAAAATTAAACATTATAAATTTCGGTTTATTGATTGGGAGGTGTATGTGTTATTTCTAGAGAGAGAAAGTGAAACAACACACACACCTCAAAGAACCTGTGAATCCTCAACCTTCCTAGTGTTGACTAGGAAGGTATTTATGCTAAGAATACAAAGCTAACTTAGCCAATATGTCTAAACTAGTCCTTGTACAAAGAAAGAAGTGCAATTCCCACATATGACAAAACTTTAAGGCTAACAATCTCTCCCCAAAGTGAAGTCATATGGGAATTGCTTACAATGTTCCCTACAAGTAAAATATAAACCATAAGCACAGAGAATAGTCTTCAAAGTCATTACTTCGTTCAGCTTGCAGAATCTTCTCAGCTTTCATTTCTTTACTTGCAGACGAACCATGTGAGCAAATCTAATTAGGGTTTAATACAACGTGCCCTGAGTGCTCTCCCCTAATTAGTGCTCTCCCCCAAACTGACAACCTTTCTGATGATTGCCCTGTATCTGAAGAAGTCTTTTGATAATTAAATGCATTTCGTCTTTAGTCTTCTAACATGCAGCGGAAAATGTAGAACAGACTGTAGACTCGACCTTCTTCAAGATTATCCATTTGGGGGAACAGGGTATCAACATCTTCATCTCACCAAATGCATCCCAGTTATCTTTCATTTGAAAAATCAGCCCATAACGTACACATGAAATGATAACACCAAAGTAACAAGTTGAACCACTGATCATCTTGATTTTGTTGCCCGAAATTGTTGAAGGTGGAAAAGGTAGAAGTACGAAGAATAAGATGAGTGGAGGATAAGACATAGAATCAACCAATCTCCGACACAAATCATTTCATAAATCATTAAGCCCGATCACGTGAACTTGTTCTCGATGTACACATTTCTCTCCCCTGCTGGTTATGATTTATCGGAATCAGCATAATGTTGTGTACGTGAAGTATTAACTGGAAGCACTTTATCATTAAACCCAGTCAGCCTGTGAGAAGATGTCGATGAACCCAATCTAACCTCCTGAATAAAAAACAACGGCTTCATGTAGTGACTACTGATGAAGAAAACCCACTATGACAAATTTGATACTGAAGTAAAATCGCCCAGATTTGTGACTTAATCTTGTACTATCCTTGTGACTAAGAACGGTGTACCCGATACCCTTAACAGAAGTATTAGTACAAAACCTCTTGACATATCCTCAACTACGTGAGACACTGAGTACTACAACGTAACTCCTTAAAGTGATAGCTACTTTGTGAGAATAGAGAGAGAATCACAAAAGTAACTAGATATCCAAGTCTTCGTCACCATTAATATATGCCCAAACAAGTCATCTTCGCGGTAGGGTAGAAAGAAAGAAGATGAAATAAGTACACGCGTCCGTAAAACCTTACTTCAAACCCAAATAAATAATAACGAATCATCCCCGTAGTCACAGCTAATAATTTAACCATTGTCATTTGATTGTGAATCTTGATCAGGATCTTTTTGGCTATACGTAGTGATTTTGAAGGTGTAGTCCGATAATATCATTTGTGATTTTGTTGTGAAAAATGCCATAAAATGCAATTCTAATGATGCTGGAAAAATTTGAGTTTAAGAAATTTTTACGCCAAAAATTCCCCGAAAAATTCGAATTTTGGCCAAAAAATTTGAATTTTGGGCCAAAATTTTCACTCTTGTACCAGAATTTGAATCTCGCGTAAAAATGGACCGTTAAGTCTCCTGTGAAAATTAAATTTTACTCAACTTTTCTCGCCAAAAAACTCTTTTTTTTTTTTTTTTTGGCAATTGCGATAAGATGTCCGATATCTGAATTGGGAAAAGATCTCGGACACAATTGCGATAAGGTTCTCGGATAAGGCTGAAGTCTGAACTGCGATAAGTCTGTCTGAGTTGCAAATGCGATAAGATTATCTGAGTTGCAACTGCGATAAGCTTATCTGGATTGGAAATGCGATAGAACTATCTGAGTTGGAAATGCGATAGAGCTATCTGAGTTGGAAAATGCGATAGAACTATCTGAGTTGGAAATGCGATAAAAGTGCCCAATTGCGATAAAACGTCTGATTTTTCGTCAATTGCGATAAAACGTGTTGAAGAGCCAATTTCGACAAACTGCACTTTTCACCCACTTTTTGACCTTTTGTGTCACTTGCCCACATGCACCAACTTACCAACTCAACTCAATTATTCTTGACCAATAATTCACACCAATAATTCAAGGACTAAAATAATCAATTATAATCCAAAAACAAATCTTATCCAAGATTTATTGATGATTTTCGATCTAGGGACCAAGAACAAACCAATATCCAGTCCACAAAAACTAGATTTGAGTGAAAAACTATCACAAAGTCACAAACCAACTCGTTAAAAACACAACCTTAACACTTTATTATGTGAACGATTCCAAGAAAATCAAAAACCACCCTCGTTGTGTCTTTTTAAGAAGACAAAAAAATCACAACAGTTGGTTTCTATTAAGCACAACTCGAACACACTAACCTTTAAACTCGGCTGATGAAGAAGATGAAGAAGAACCGAGTTAAACACAACATAAATCACATATTTCACCTTAAAAAACACCACGAATCGCCACCTGGTTAGCTCATGATACCAATTGTAGAGGTATAGATTCACATACGGGAGGTGGAGGAAACACAATAAACACGAACTAAAGATTAAACATTATAAATTTCGGTTTATTGATTGGGAGGTGTATGTGTTATTTCTAGAGAGAGAAAGTGAAACAACACACACACCTCAAAGAACCTGTGAATCCTCAACCTTCCTAGTGTTGACTAGGAAGGTATTTATGCTAAGAATACAAAGCTAACTTAGCCAATATGTCTAAACTAGTCCTTGTACAAAGAAAGAAATGCAATTCCCACATATGACAAAACTTTAAGGCTAACAATAATATCAATGTCAACTTCTAGATATTGACCCTTTCCATATATTCTAGCAGACCACACGCAATTGACATGTAACCAACCGATTTGGATTTCTCAAATGTAACCATTTTTACTTTTTTTATATATATAGAGGAGGCTAAGAAAGGTTCCCCAATCAATGTTGGACTTCATTCTAATCATCTAATGGCAAAGAACACCGTTAAAAGAAGGTTAAAATCTGTCACTTATGATGTGATGAGACAAAGTTGCATAGTTTGCATACTCACGAAAGTATTTCATTCATTGAGGAAACAACTCTGCACCAATGAAAATGTTGGAATATGTGAATCATAAAACTATAAACACATAAACATATAACATATAACATCAAAGCATACGCACCGGAATATACAAGATCTATATACACGTAATTAATTAACTAAATATAAAAGTGATGCGTACTTTTTTGATTCCTAGCAAGAACAAGGAACGGTGCATTCCAAGAACAAGGTATAAACCCTAAGTTGGGTTTAATGTGGATCGACTAACAACCTAGTCGAATAGGGGAAATCACACAAGCTAAAGGAAGCTTGTTCTTCGTTCTTGTACACACGTATTACTAGCGTCTCAATGTGAAAAGCTAGGTTCTAATTCACAAAACAAATCCAACACTTAAGTTAAAGCAAGATCAAAAATCCCAAGGGGATTTGGGATGAAATCCGATCGGCCAAACAAGAGGGAGAGAAGAAAGAAGTTGGATTGCTAGGGAATTAGGGATTTACAAACACAAGGGGTTTGTATTTATAGGCTCCCAATTACTTGCTCCCCACTCCAAGCTAACCGAACCCTAACCCATAAGGGAGGGCCGGCCAATCTAGAGCCCATGGGATGGGTTCTAGATCCTTCTTTCCTTCTATTACATATTTAGTCCTTTAACGAGCGTTATTTCTAACCCCGTTAAATACTAACGACCGTTAAGTGTTTGTTTGTGAAATGAATAAATAAATCATAAATCTATATTTAATTATTCAAACCATTGAGACTCATACGTAATGTGTGCAATCCCGAAGTCTCGTGTTCGAAACTGGACATACATATATTAATTATTATCCACAAACTCTAATAGCTCCCACTTGGATATTCATTAATATAGTAATGACATGGGTTAGTCTAGCTTAACACCCCCAATGCCCCCAGATCGACCCGAGTATGGTTTTCCTGGAAAAAACCACGTGATGATTATATCATCATACTTATCCTTTTGTTTCTAATACCGCGTTAATATAGATATGGATCTAGGTCATTCCATAATTAACAATTAGTTTCTCGTTTATACATAATTGATCAAGATTACCAAATTATCTGAACGTATTCCAGATAGCCTTTGGGCGTGCGCACGCAAACATCTTGTCAATCCTACGAGTGGCCAAGCAGTATTATACTTCAAAACAAATTTGAAGGAACAAATCCTTTATTGACTACGAGCATAACCCTCGAACTTTGCATCACCTCCGAAAATAGCCCTTATAACTACCAGTTACGGATAGCGTTAGACTATCTTACAGAAAATGAGCTACATCCTCGGCAGTTACCTGGTATCTCAAGTCTGAGGATAAATATTCATGATTTACTTAATGACGACGATCCATAAAGTACAATCATGTGGTTGGGATCTGTCCTATATTCAATTTATCCAATATTGAATATCATGTGAATTTGGCATGCCCACGCATCAATATACTTAAGTATATTCTACCAACACTTCACATTTGCCTTAGTTCAATAATATTCCCATATTAATGATCGACAACGGATTATTTAGAATAAATTAATTATTCACGGATTTAAACATGCAAATATAGGATACAATATTAATAAATGAGAATAAACGTTATCCACACTTTATTTCATTAAAATAACATTGTTTACATATCCCTTATCCAAATACTAATCCAACAGATTTACATGAAACTACTGGCTAAACGAAGACCAATACCATTAGCATGTTGAGTAAACTTTTCCTTAGGTAATGCCTTCGTAAAAGGATCAGCCAGATTGTCATCTATGTGAACTTTGAGTAAATTGATCTCACCTAATTCGACTTGTTCTCGAACATAGTGATATCTCCTAGGAAAATTTCTGGCGCCCTTCATAACTCCAGGTTCATTGGCGAATGTGATTGCGGCAGAGTTGTCACAATACACATTTATAGGTAATTCAATTGACGGCATCACTCCAAGACCCGAAATGAATTTCCTTATCCAAACAGCTTCCATAACCGCTTCCGATGCAGCAATATACTCAGCTTCTGTAGCAGACATGGCCGTTGTACTCTGCTTCTTACTCTTCCAGTCTACAGCTCCTCCATTGATGACAAAAACGTAACCCGTCTGAGACTTCGTATCATCTTTATCAGTTTGAAAGGACGCATCGCAGAAACCTGTAACATTCAGTTCTGCGTCTGGATTTCCCCCGTACACAAGAAACATATCTTTAGTATTCCTTAAACACTTAAGAATGTTCTTAACAGCATGCCAGTGATCTTTCCCTGGATTCTGTTGGTAACGACTGGTTAAATTTTGTGCAAACGCCACATCTGGCCTTGTGCATCTCACTGCATATATGATAGATCCTACTGCCGAAGCATATGGAACTTTCTTCATGTGTGCCACCTCTTCAGGTGTTGAAGCACATAGTTTGCTGCTTAAGCCATATTCTACTTGCATGGGCAAATATCCCTTCTTGGAATTTTGCATATTGAATCTCTTCAATATTTTATCCATGTAAGCACTTTGGCTTAATCCAATCAACCGCTTAGATCTGTCTCTATAGATCTTGATTCCAAGGATGTAAGCTGCTTCTCCTAAATCCTTCATGGAAAAACATTTACCCAAATAAGCCTTAACTTCATTAAGACTAGGTATATGATTTTCCATGATTAATATGTCATCGACATATAGAACTAGGAAAGTAGTATTACTACCACTAGCTTTGTGGTATACACATGGCTCATCGAAATTTTGAGTAAATCCACACTTCTTGATTTTCTCATCAAATTTCTTATTCCATTGCCTAGATGCTTGCTTCAATCCATAAATGTGTTAGACCCGTATCCCGGTTACGAGTAGGCCCCACCCTAGATGGAATATGCTAAGGATTTTATGGGATTGGTTGGTCAACAAGTTACGTGGAAAGTCAAACCCGATAGTTAAGTGGTAGTCAAAATATGTGTTATAAAGTTATGAAAAGTGTTAGGTGCCACAAATAGATAGGGAATGGACTTCAAGGGCTTAAGTTGTCATATGCCATTTGTGTTATAAGTTACTTGTGGCTAAAATAGGAGGAAAGAGACTTGAGGGGCCATTCTTGCCATTAGCCCAAAGATGCTACCTAACTAACCTTATCCAGGGAATTCTAGACCATTCCCTCATTATTTTAGATAAGGTTGAGATCCGGTTCTAGAGAGAGGAAAAAGAGAGGGAAAAATGAGATGATAGCTTAAGGAGAAGATGAAGATGAAGAGCAAGTGTCCATAGCCTTTCCTAGCATCGATTCCCTTCAAGTAAGTATTCTAAGTTATAAGTTAATAATGATTATTAAGGTAAAGGTTAATGGGTTAAGTGGGTTTTCATCATGTGATCTTGATATGATCATATGATGATATAGAGATGATGTTGGGTAAGTTTAGATGGGTTTTATAACCCTTGATAATGATATGTTGTGTTAAAAAGTCTTGATGATGGTTATGGTTTAGGAAGTAATGATGATGATGATGATGACTAGTAAGGATGATGATGATGGTGGTGAAATCATGAATGATAGAATAGCTTGGATATGAGGTAAGTAACTCTCACTAAAACATGTATTATATGTGTATTATCATATATGTATTATGGTTGTATAAGAGTATAGGATTGGGTTTAGAAGTGTGGTGGGTTAAGGATGGATGGCTAGTGGTTTCGACTAAGGGTATGTTAGCTCGTTGGATTTGGACTAATTAAGGTATGTTGTTGATTATGGTTGTGATGAATAGATGTAGTTATGATGTGAAGTTAGTATGATACGGAATGAATAATGTAGTTTGGAAGCTTTAATGTGATTATGATGCTTATGTGGAAATATGTGTATGAGATATGTTTTATGTCGGGTTACTTACTAAGCGTAAGCTTACCCTTTTAGTTGTTAATGTTTTTGTAGGTTTATGTGCGACAAGGAGTAAATACTTGGATTATAGCTTAAAGAGTTGGAAACGGTTTGGAAGATAATGAGCGTTAGGAGCTAGGTAGAATACCGAGCTCGAGACAAGGTTGTACCCCGAGAGTCTTTTTATGATTTGGATAGTGTGTGTCAAGTCGTCATAAAGTTTGGGTGGTCAAGGGTGTGTTCAAGTGTGTTAAATGGTTTACGGTCAATGTTTAAGGGGGCGTTTGGATTAAGGGTGTTTTTACCCATTTTGGGTTGTAAACGGGTCAAGTGTCGTTGGAACATGTCATATATGTTAAAGTAATGATGTTGGTCTAGTTTGGTGGGAAAATGAAGTGTTATAGATGATTTGTTATGTAAATGGGTCAAATTGGGTTAATGCATAACCCGTCAGTTTACTCATCTTGGTTGTAAATGGTCATCTTGGTTATGAAATGGTCATCTTGGTTGTAAAATGGTCATCTTGGTTATGAAATGGTCATCTTGGTTATGAAATGGTCATCTTGGTTGTAAATGGTCATCTTGGTTGTAGATGGTCATCTTGGTTATGAAATGGTCATCTTGGTTGTAAATGGTCATCTTGGTTATGAAATGGTCATCTTGGTTGTAAATGGACATATTGGTTATGAAATGGTCATCTTGGTTGTAAATGGTCATCTTCGTTGTGAAATGGTCATATTGGTTATGAGTCTGAATATCTCATCTTGGCTATGAATGTGGATTTTTGTAATTAGTCAAAAAAAGGAATAGAATGTCTATGAAAGTCAAGCGTTTCCGCGTGTAAAATTTAAAGTTTTAAATTTTTGGTCAAAGCGGGCACGGGGTGTAACAACTTGGTATCAGAGCTTCGGTTTAAGTGAATTAGGTTTTCTTTAGGATTGCATAGACTTAAACCACTCATAGACGCGTTATGTTTAAGTTTAAGTAATGCGGGCGAATAATTATGTAAGTTATAGGATGTGAATGTTGAGTTATGAGATGAACCATGTGATTTCTAGATGAGTTTAATAATGATAATTGTGAATGTGTTCTTTGTGCTAATATGTGTATGATGAATGTTTGTGAAAGATTCGATGTGCTTAAGTGATAGAAATTACCG
The DNA here is from genome assembly GCA_021014915.2 of Artemisia tridentata subsp. tridentata. NCBI lineage: Eukaryota > Viridiplantae > Streptophyta > Magnoliopsida > Asterales > Asteraceae > Artemisia > Artemisia tridentata. Next base: position 438,800,277 of record CP139504.1, on the reverse strand, counting down.
TGCACCTCGGGTTGTGACGGTAATTATTATGTGATTATTTGAATGTATGTTAAAATAACGGTAATGGAATATGAGTAGGAATGATAAGTGGTATTAGAGATGGGATAATGAGTGAATTAAGTGATGACACTTTTAAGTGTAGATCGTAATGATATTAAGCGCACTAAGGTATAACGTGAAAAGACAAGATGAAACTAGCAAATTAATGATTAAGTGTTTAATGACTTGGAGGATAAAGAACGAAGATAGGAAATGATGGCATAAAATGTGACTAATATATGGTCTCATTATATTTAGTGACTAAAGACTAATGTTAAAGTGGTATAGAGACGGGGAAACGGTAAGGTAAAGTACTTGAGTTTAAGTTTAAACGTGAGGTTGTGATAAAGGGTGTTGGTATATAAAGGATGAAAACTAAACTAAAAAGCTTGAATACTAAAAGTAATTACAATAAGTTAATAATGTAAATGAGGATGAGATGGTTAGGTAGAAAGAGTGAATGCATACACGAATGTATAACAATGACAAAGACGTTATCGTAGATTATAATGAAAGCGGGATTAAATGAGTACCTTGATGTTTAATAGGATGCTTTAATAAGATAATGACGAGATAAATGGGGTGGTTTAAACGCTAACGATTGAATGAGACGAGTTAAGTACGAAAGCCAAAATGTAATGAAATATTGTGTGGAAAACGTAACGAGCTTATGTAATAGAAAGTGTGCGAAGAAAAGGTGACGCTAATGAGTGTGTTATAGTTAATGATTCATGAAGGGTATATATGTAAAAAGCGAGATGAAACAATATTGCTTGAATACATAAATAACTAAAATAAGATGAGTTAAGGTATGAGAATAAGAATGCGACGAGTTAAGAATGTTAGAAAGAATGAGATAAGTATGAATGAGGTAAAGGTGTTACCCTGAAAACAATATATTACGGCTAAGGCGGTTAGCGGTAATTATTATAATGAAAGCATGTGTTGCAGTTGATGATGTGTGTAAAGTCTAGATGTAAATGAGTTGGGTAGACTAAAAAGTGTAATATAAAAATGTGGAAATGATTAACGTGGGCTAAGGCATGCAAGTTAGAGTGAGAAGTGTAATGTAACACCCCAACCCGATAAGGGTAGAAGTATTATGTTATGGTGACAAATCAAAGCAAACAGAAGCATATGACTTAAATAATACAAATGAATTTCAAAGGTTACAAAGGAAAAATATGAAATACAAGGTTACAAAGGAAACAACAATAAACACTAAGTCTAAAAATGTAATCGCTTCTAGTCATCTCAAATCCAGAATAGCTATCAAGATATAGTATTCTAAGTCCAAAGTACACTCCACTCATAACCCAGCTTCCAACTAAAACCTGCCGTAGGAAAAGAAATGCGGCTGAGCTTAAAAAGCCCAGTGAACAGATATATATATATAAACGAAACCAAAAGATAAGGAACGAACATGTAAAGTATATATATAATTAAGACGAATAAACAAAACGTATTTAAGTATAGGAAAAGAGACATAAGTTCCTGCTGAAATGAATGTCATCTGACAAATGAATAAGAGGTCAACTGAACAATACAATGAGTCAATTGAATAAAGAACAAGAAGAATTAAAGGATAACAGGGTATAGTGCAATGGGAAAAGCATAAGGTATAAACAACTGGGTATCAAGAGTAAGAAAAGGTCAGTAATCTACCACGAGCCCAAACAAATCAAATCAAATATCATAGTAACCATAGAGGTGCGACCTCTCAAATATGTAAAGGACGTGTATTGCACACAGCATCAATCACCAAAATATATCACATAACATAACAGATACAAATCATATCTAGGATGCATCCATACGCCCCTACAAAGATATTAGTGGCCAAACATATATATATATATATATATATATATATATATATATATATATATATATATAATAATTGAGCTCATACTAAATAACAGAAAAGAGACGGTGTGGAACATCACTCGACCACACTAGAGTCATGTCAGAGGTGCATCAATGACACGGCCATGGAACCCCCATGACTAGGAAACAAAGTGGCTCGGGTATCAAACTGTAGGGTTTAAAAGTCATATTATATCAAAGGTCCATAAGTTTCAAAGCAAAGGTTCATAATCAAAGATTTCTATCAAATGTTCATTTACAGAAATCTTTTAATAACGGTTTTCATAAAAGTAATCCTTAAAAGTAGTTTTCTTAAAAGATAGTAAAATTTCATATGAAAGTAGTATCGCATCATGCTCATAAACATCATTTTAATATAGTTTTTCTAAAAACATTTCCATGATATAATTAAGAAAGGTTTTCACATCCAGTTACAATATCAATGGTTTACAAATCTAAGGAAGCATAGCAAAGGCATAGATCAAATAAGAAAGCAATAATAAGAAGGCTCAGATCAACGGCATCATAGTTAAAGCTAATATCTAAAAGATGTGTACGAATCATGAGAAACCCTAAGAGATAAGGTCAGAATATATGTACCTTAGACCGCAAGTGAAAACACAATAGAAACATAAGATCGGAAGCAAACTCCATCTTCAGCGAATCTACACGAATTCATGATCGTCTTATTAATAACTTATTTTAAGTCAGATTACTCATTTTAGTCGGCTTTCCATTTTTAGTAACTTCCCCTTTATAGTAGCTTTCCAAAAATAGTAACTTTCCATAATTAGTAGATTCCCGATTTAGTGACTTTTAGGGTTATTAGTGTCAATTTAATAACTTTTGGATCTAATATAATTAATGTTATAGCTTAGGGTTTAATATGACACTTTTAATAACTTAGGGTTTACAAGTGATCACAATTCCGTTTACTTACTTGCTATTAATGTAAAATTAGAGTTTCATGACCAAAATAGTAAGTTTAGGATTTTATGCATCGTTTAACATTCATAAACACACTAATCATGTTTTATGTCAAATTAGGTTATGAGAGGTATTTAGATATCTTAATTATATCCTTAAATGTAATATTAATGGATAAGTATAGTCTAGGGTCAAAATACATCTTTTATAGTTAAGTTACACCGTACATTAGCTTATTATTTCAATTTCAGCTTTTATATATAATCAGGTCACCACTATTCGAATTTTTCTACCACATCAGAACTCAAAGATAAATTCCACAAAAATTCACACAGATACTTTAATGTCTTGAAAACCCACACGAATTTTCCCAGAATTTATTAGTTAGTGTAACCCCACACTAAAAATACTCCAACTCAGACTACCCAGAAAACGTATATGCTGCAGTACCCAAAAAGTATCCACTTGGTTTACCCACCAATACATCCAGGAAAAATCTCCAAAAATTCATGACATTACTAGGAATATAGAAGTTAAATACTGGAAAGTTTCATGACCCAACTCCTCATAGTTTTAAAATGAAAAATCGTCAAAGTGGACTGATTTCCAGACTCCCAAAACAGTTTTAACACTTGAACTTGTAAAATCAAAAAGGACATTCTCCCGACCTCTAAAAATTACAAGGCTTATATATTCAGAAAGCTCTTTTCCAAAACTTAATTTTAGACCCAAGTATCACTCAAAAACACGTTACTATCATCAAGATCCGTCCAAAACAATTCGACCTAAATTCCTGGACAGTAAACAAGGGTTTATAATTTTATGCTTATCATTCCAACGACTTATCTATTGATACAAAGCAATTATGTATGATACAGAACTGATATAGGTCGACTCTTAAGTGGTGTTAACATGTACATAACAATCGAAAAAAGAATGATTTACATAGGTCGATTACACAAGGTTTTCATAATCGTTATTTATGTGTATAATAGTTATGATTTCATGTAACTCTTCTTCTATGATTTTATGTGTATTAATCGACACGAACAACAAGGAAACGAAACAAGAATCAAACAGATAAGGTTGTATTGAACAAGGATTGACACAAGTTACCCATGATGCATGATAAGGAGAGCAAGAACAAGATCGAAACACCAAAAATATTCCCAGCCGAAAACCTAACTAGAACCCTTCGAACAGCTTTCAAACCCACGAGCAAGAACACCATTCGAACCAGGAACAACACGCCTAGATGTCACAACAAAAACCTCCTTTTGCTTGATCTTGAACCGAACAGCAGGTACAGAAAAGAGTAGCAGCCGAGTTTGTGGTTTGTAGTTTAGTATTTAGGGTTTTGCAAAGTGAGAAAATTTGTTCGGTATAAAAAAAATGGGAAGGAAACCGTGTTTTGTGATTTGGATAAATAAGGAATGACCAAATTTTGAAGGATTATGATATCAATCAACTTAATGCCTTCTTATCCTTTACTCATTAGCCGAATTTTTGGTATGGGTTACAATATAGTGTCGCCAATATGGACTTGCCTTAGTGAACATTTATTTTGTGAACTTTACTTATAATGTAAAGTTTTATTAACTTAATTTATTCGGTAACTTAAGGATTTTAATTACTTTAGGTTAGGTTCAAATAATATTCCATTTTATGATTTTATATATTCTTAAAATTTCAAAGTTAGAGGGGTATTTTGGTCACTTCAGATTATGGAAATTTTAGGGTTTTACATGTAACGATGTAGAGGACGTGTAAAAGACTTAATAAGCGTAAGAAGAATGAATGATACTAATGAGTTAATGTAAATAAATCTATCGAGGGCTTAAATGTAGAAAGAGTCGAGTAGACTAGATGGTAAAGTAAGAATGTGAAAATGATTAATGTAGGTTAAGAATGCAAGAGGTAATGAAGAGCGAAACACATATAAATGTGTAATCATATTAAGCAGGCTCATATGCTCTATGCACTTGCTTTCACTAAAATAAATGGATGAGATATTGTGTGTAAGATAAAATGTTAATGGCTTGGATCCGATGTTAAAATGTGAAAGTGGTAAGTGATGAATGTTAAAGATCCTTCGGGATGAATGTTAATGATCCTTTGGGATGAATGTTAAAGGTGGTATCCTTTGGGATGACCAAGTAAAGGAATGTTAAGGAATCCTTCGGGATGAATGTTAAATATCCTTTGGGATGAAACGTATTGCCTTCATCGGCAAATGGGGTTGCCTACATCCTTGGCAATAGAAATATCCCCAGAATGAATGTGTTAATGATACGGATCCAAGTCTAAAAAGGAAATGGGAAGTATAAAAAGAATGAAAGAATAAAAGTTAAATTTGGAAATAGGAGTAGTAGTGTTATGTCGGGAGTACATAACCATGAGTTTATATTTCTTGATTTACATCGATTGGGACGCCTCTCCATGTAAATGAGGAAGTATAAATGAGTGGGCTTATGTGTTGCCGACACGGCACGAGTAGGGTTAGAGAAGTAGAAAGCGGAAGTCTAGAGTTAGCTAAGAATTATAAGGACTAAGATAGGAGGATTAAGATTAGAGTACGTCTTTTAGTGAGACTTAAGAGAAACCTATGCTTTGAGTGTTAAGTCTAAGTTGAAGGAATTAAGGAATTGTAATGACATTTCAAAATGTTATAATACATGATTGTGCCGTGGTACAAAATGTGAGTAATGGAAATAGTTGATGATAAATGTCATGTGAAATGTCACGAAAAATGCTAAAGTATAATGCTATGAAGCTAATTTATGTAATATTCTTTGAGACTTGTAAGAAGAGCGAAAATGACGTGAAGAAAATAGTAGAATAGCTGAGGAAATTGTAGGGACGTAAAAGAAGTGATTAAGTAGTGTGATAAAACGTGAAAGCATTAGCCAAGTGTATTTATGTAAAGTCAAATGATTCGGTCTTCCCTAGTAACATGTAGTCCAAGGAAGAGAATATACAATGAGCAAGTGGAAATGTGATGTAACGGTAATAGAACGGATTAGAATGATAACTAGTTATGGAGGGTATGTCTCGTATTATGTAAATACCTAAGTAAGAGTTGTATCGTATAGAAGTAAACAGGAAGTAATGGGGATTAAGGATATGTGATATGTTATAGTATGTATGGAGTTGCAAGATCACTTAGATCGTTGCACTAAATAAACTAGGAATTAAGGTTCTAGGAATGAGATGAGTTATGTGACTAAGTGTAGATTAATAATGAATGATAGATTTCGGGGACGAAATCTAAATAAGGGGGGTAGAATTGTTAGACCCGTATCCCGGTTACGAGTAGGCCCCACCCTAGATGGAATATGCTAAGGATTTTATGGGATTGGTTGGTCAACAAGTTACGTGGAAAGTCAAATCCGATAGTTAAGTGGTAGTCAAAATATGTGTTATAAAGTTATGAAAAGTGTTAGGTGCCACAAATAGATAGGGAATGGACTTCAAGGGCTTAAGTTGTCATATGCCATTTGTGTTATAAGTTACTTGTGGCTAAAATAGGAGGAAAGAGACTTGAGGGGCCATTCTTGCCATTAGCCCAAAGATGCTACCTAACTAACCTTATCCAGGGAATTCTAGACCATTCCCTCATTATTTTAGATAAGGTTGAGATCCGGTTCTAGAGAGAGGAAAAAGAGAGGGAAAAATGAGATGATAGCTTAAGGAGAAGATGAAGATGAAGAGCAAGTGTCCATAGCCTTTCCTAGCATCGATTCCCTTCAAGTAAGTATTCTAAGTTATAAGTTAATGATGATTATTAAGGTAAAGGTTAATGGGTTAAGTGGGTTTTCATCATGTGATCTTGATATGATCATATGATGATATAGAGATGATGTTGGGTAAGTTTAGATGGGTTTTATAACCCTTGATAATGATATGTTGTGTTAAAAAGTCTTGATGATGATTATGGTTTAGGAAGTAATGATGATGATGATGATGATGACTAGTAAGGATGATGATGATGGTGGTGAAATCATGAATGATAGAATAGCTTGGATATGAGGTAAGTAACTCTCACTAAAACATGTATTATATGTGTATTATCATATATGTATTATGGTTGTATAAGAGTATAGGATTGGGTTTAGAAGTGTGGTGGGTTAAGGATGGATGGCTAGTGGTTTCGACTAAGGGTATGTTAGCTCGTTGGATTTGGACTAATTAAGGTATGTTGTTGATTATGGTTGTGATGAATAGATGTAGTTATGATGTGAAGTTAGTATGATACGGAATGAATAATGTAGTTTGGAAGCTTTAATGTGATTATGATGCTTATGTGAAAATATGTGTATGAGATATGTTTTATGTCGGGTTACTTACTAAGCGTAAGCTTACCCTTTTAGTTGTTAATGTTTTTGTAGGTTTATGTGCGACAAGGAGTAAATACTTGGATTATAGCTTAAAGAGTTGGAAACGGTTTGGAAGATAATGAGCGTTAGGAGCTAGGTAGAATACCGAGCTCGAGACAAGGTTGTACCCCCGAGAGTTTTTTTATGATTTGGATAGTGTGTTTCAAGTCGTCATAAAGTTTGGGTGGTCAAGGGTGTGTTCAAGTGTGTTAAATGGTTTACGGTCAATGTTAAGGGGGCATTTGGATTAAGGGTGTTTTTACCCATTTTGGGTTGTAAACAGGTCAAGTGTCGTTGGAACATGTCATATATGTTAAAGTAATGATGTTGGTCTAGTTTGGTGGGAAAATGAAGTGTTATAGATGATTTGTTATGTAAATGGGTCAAATTGGGTTAATGCATAACCCGTCAGTTTACTCATCTTGGTTGTAAATGGTCATCTTGGTTATGAAATGGTCATCTTGGTTGTAAATGGTCATCTTGGTTATGAAATGGTCATCTTGGTTGTAAATGGTCATCTTGGTTATGAAATGGTCATCTTGGTTGTAAATGGTCATCTTGGTTATGAAATGGTCATCTTGGTTGTAAATGATCATCTTGGTTATGAAATGGTCATCTTGGTTGTAAATGGACATCTTCGTTATGAAATGGTCATCTTGGTTGTAAATGGTCATCTTGGTTGTGAAATGGTCATATTGGTTATGAGTCTGAATATCTCATCTTGGCTATGAATGTGGATTTTTGTAATTAGTCAAAAAAAAAAAAAAAAAAAGAAATAGAATGTCTATGAAAGTCGAGCATTTCCGCGTGTAAAATTTAAAGTTTTAAATTTTTGGTCAAAGCGGGCACGGGGTGTAACAAAATGGATCTTTGAAGCTTGCATACCCGCTCAGGAAAATCTGGATTCGCAAACCCCTCAGGTTACGCCATATAGATGTCTTCATCTAGGTGACCATTCAGAAAGGCGGTTTTGACATCCATCTTCCAAATCTCATAGTCATAGTAAGCAACTATGGCTATAAGAATCCTAATAGCTCTAATGTCAGCTACAGAAGAAAAGGTCTCCTCATAGTCAACACCATATGTTTGGGTAAAGCTTTTAGCCACCAAACGAGCTTTGTAGGTGTGTACATTGCCATCCATGTCCGTTTTCTTTTTGAAGAGCCATTTACTACCATCTACCTTAGCATTGGGAGGAAGGTCTACTTCAATCCAGACTTCATTGTCTCTCATGGATTGCATCTTCCCATTCATAGCAACTTGCCATTTTTCCTTTTCAGGACTATTTATGGCAGCCCTATAACTAGTGGGCTCATCAAGATCCCCTAGTATAGTTTCCTCACACTCTACGTTTAAACATAGACGTTCAGGAGCTTTTACAGATCTTGTAGATCTGCGAATGAGTACCACTTCAACTTCAGGTGGAGGACCTAAACTTTCAGGTTCCACATGAAGTGTGCTAGTGCTTTCAGAAGGTGACGTATCTTCGTGATCATTTTCTAGATCATAAACTCTCCCATTGAATTCTTGAGATATCAGATTATCCTCAAGAAATTTGCCATACCTAGCCACGATGACTTTATTATCTTGTGGGAAGTAAAAGTAGTAACCCTTAGTTTCCTTAGGGTATCCTACGAAGATACACTTAATAGATCTTTGTTGAAGTTTATCCGGTGAGTCACTGATGCATGGTTTTGCAACCTTACAACAGGTTTTACCTCTCGAGGGATCTCAAGAGGCTTACAACCCACCAGGCAGTGTACCTGACCGATGTAGTATAGTGTAGTGGTAAGTACGGGGGATTGATCGTTCTCCACAGGGAATAGTGTTCGTTAGGTATGAAAAACTACTCTAATAGGTCTAAGGGTGAGAGAAGATTCTTTTTTTTTTTTTTTTTATAATTTTATGAAAGCAAGTAAAATCTCGGGTTTGAAAGAGTGGGCGGAATTAGTTGCTAGTCAACTAACCCAAATAACTACGAATGCAAATAAAATAAAATAACTGAAAATGAAAAGGTGGTGAAATTTATGTGGAGAAAAATGTGTTTACTTAGATTTCCTTACTCCCTAACTATCTTTTACCGGTTGATTAGTGTGTATTAATTGCGTGGATGACGGGTGTATTCCTTAATACCAATCGTGGGGTGGCGTACGTACTTCCCCAACTCTACAAGCTCCTACTTCACTCCTATGTCGAGCCGGCTAGGAAGCTCCTAACATGGGATCACTAGAATTCGCTTGTGCATTAAATACAGCCATAAAAACCTTTAGTACTCATTGGTTCATGTTTCTTAAGACGTTCAAGCAAGTTACCGAATAGGAAGTTAGCCAGTTTTCTTAAGCCTAACATAGATAAACAATCATCCAATACAACTAATAACACACTAATAACCAATAATCAATAGCTAGGTTTCATTAGATCTAAGCAAACACAAAGAAAACCTAGCCTAGCATGTTAAACAAAAGACAAGAACAAGATAGAATCAAACGACACATAGACATATTGAATGATTAATTGATAACTTATCTTCAATGTAACATGGAAGATCTCAAGGCAAAAAGCCTTGAAAAAGCTGCTAAAATCGTCTTAGGGTTTTCACACACAAAGTTCCACAATAAGTTCCACACTAATGACAAAAAATTGCAAAACTATATATAGACTTTCAGATCTGACGGCGTCACGTTATGGAGTGTGACGCCGTCACCTCGCCGGTTTTAGGGTTCCCGGATGGCCTTCTTGACGCCGTCCCTCTTTAGCTCTCCAAAATCCGTTCTGGCTTATCAAGGCTTGACGCCGTCAGAATTATACGTGACGCCGTCCCTCTTTAACTTATACCGTGACGACCTTGATCACTCCAAAGGGTGACGCCGTCAGAATTCCCATGCAAATTTCTCTGGCTTATCATGAGTAATTTTCATATCCACCTTTTTCTTGCCAAGCCATGACGCCGTCTAGACCAATATCTGACGCCGTCTGAGGTACTTTTTAGCCGATTTTGAGACTTTGTCGTTTTCTTCACTTTTATGCTCCAAAAACGTCCAAAATGCTTCCTTTTCCAGATTTCTTCTCCAAAGTACCTAAAATGACAAAAGGAACGATTTAGGGCAATATTTGATCAAATAAATACGATTTAGGGCTTAAATGACCCCTTAAAAGCGGTACACTTTTCGCTTCATCAAATACCCTTACACTTGAGATTTGCTTGTCCTCAAGCAAATGCGCTTTTATTCTAATCAAAATACAAGTTAGGGGTCATTTAATGCTAACATAAAAGTAATTACAACAAATATTCGTTCCACTTTAATCATAATAAGCACGGAGATTACAAACTAGCACCTCACGAGTAGTGTTTAGATACTCACATCTCTCAAGTGTCATCAAAATAAATCTCATAAATGAAAACGGATAATATCTCTCACTACCTGTCATAGCAAATAGATTACCATAGGCTTGGAAAAGGATCGAAAACCTCCTCCACTAGGCGTAAGCACCTAAGATAAACTATCAAAGAGGGCTTTTACATGGGTTATAACGTTAGGTGTAGGGATATGATAAACACGGTTTTGTTGGATAAGGGGTATTTTACTGGTGGCGAGTTAAAGATCTTGATTAATTACATGTACTATACAATGTTGCTAAGCCAAGACTCGACTCCATCTTAAGCTAAAAACAAAATAACAAAAACATAAAATAAAAATAAAATGAAACGGGATGGTAGTCCGTATGTTTTTTTTTTCAATTTTTCATTTTCTCATTTTTTTTTTGTATTTTTCTTGATTTTTTTTATTTATTTATTTATTTTTTTTTGCATACACTTTTGCCCTACCATCCAAAATAATACATCATAGGGGCGTTGCATTCCCCTTACACTTGAACTTTTACATAACTTTACAATTAACTATTCTAATGACTCGAATTAAGATAATCGAAAAACTTGGAGTACTTTTAAAATATTTAGCACATATGGGGGTAATAAATGATGTTCTTCCCCATTACTCCATTACACTAGTACTTTACCCATGAGTCCCAATCGTCCCAAAACAATATGTACAAGGATATGACTCGACTTAGCAACCATGTAATCAACTAGATAATTAACTTGGGTTTAAACAAATGTTTTCACAATAATGCACTGAAAATGAGTGCATACAAGGTAGGCTAAGGCGATTTGGGTGTACATTTAAGTGGGGTGTAAACAAATTCTTCCTTTAAGTAAAATGCTTAAAGGTCGAAACGAAAAGATAGGCTCTGAGGGGTGTACTAGGAGTATCGTGTACTAAAAATGAGTACAACGCAAAGGGTGTGGGAGAATTACTTGACCAATGTAGCCAATGTAATTATAACAAAAACACAGGTGTAAAACAATGGGTTAATCCTAATGCCTCTTATCATGTAGTAAATCTAACTACACGAATGTAGTCTCACTTGTGGCCTTGGAATGGTCCTAACGCAAGTTCTAGAATCTAAGTGCTACCGGTACACACATCATAGCATAAATGCTTTTCCTACCAATTCTAGGGGCGAACCTCACATATTTGGGGTGGAAAATTTTTTAGTGGTACGGTTTTGTGCTAGTCATATAACTCCTATCCATGAGACGCTCATTAAGATCAAAGTTTCACTCCTAAATGTTGTAAAAAAATTTAAATTTGGCACTAAAATTGCCCTAACAGGTATTTATCTCAGTTTTATTACACATCTACCATCAAACAAACAAAAATTAACAGGTATTTATCTCAGTTTTATTACACATCTACCATCAAACAAACAAAAATCAAGCGTAATAGCATTCTCTAATCGTACTTTTACCCCCCCCCCCCCCCTTACACTTAAGATGAACATTGTCCCAATGTTCAAATAACAAGATGTAAAAGAAAAAAGTAAAAGAATGAAATCAAATACTCCCCTGATTCGCTCGGTGGATAATGAAGTAACATGGTTAAATCTTCTTCCAAGAGAATGTTGAAGCTCCATGACTAATGCATCGCCAAAAGCTTGATCCAAAACATTTCCTTGTCCAAAATAACCTGTTAAACCTGAGAAAACAAACACGAAAACCTGCATAACATCGGCGGGATAAACTCTATATATAAGGATATAATGCTTGTGGAATGATAATTTTGCAGATTCCTGGAGATTATAAGTTATAGATTTAATAAAAACTTTTTATGAAAACAAAACTTTCAAAAATTTTCAGAAAATTAAACCTGACGCCGTCAGGTTGTAAATCCTGACGCCGTCAGAAATGATCTGACAGAATTCTCATGTTACGTTTCCGGAAAATTTTTGGAAAAACCTATACCTTACTTCCTGGAAATCCTGCAAAACATCATTATGACTCGATACAAGCATTTGACTCAAACAAACACTAATATGTATGTTAATTTATTATTATTACGATTCATGTTCATTTGTGTTCTAATAAACCGATTTAGATTTCCCTTACACTTAACTTTTGCAAAATACCTTTATATGTAGTTAAGACGAAGTTAAAAACAAGATAAAGCATTTTCACAAATTAGTTTTTAACATGAATCAATAATAATAAAACTTAAACACACATACGGAAACAAATAAAATCAAACAAACAAAGAAATAAACACACAAAGCAAATAAAACTTGGGTTGCCTCCCAAGAAGCGCTTTTCTTTATTAACGAGTCTTGTAGCTAGACTCAAAGTCCTTCTACCCTATGTAAGTGAGCTCGTCATCGAGGACGTCTTTAGGGTTAAGCTTGGATTGAAGTTTCCTATTGGTCCGCTTAGTACGATATATCCTTTCAAACTTCTCTCCATCCGGGTCATACAATGTCATCTTAATATGCCATGACCCATCTCCATCTTTGGGTGGTTTGTCCCAATCCCACTTATGATCATCTTCCTCACAATTCCACTTATTCATCCCTAGGTTAATTGGCAAAACTCCTAGGAAATCAATCATCTTCCTAAAAACTAGAGGGTCTTCAAACGGATCCAATTCGGTGTCCCTAGCTAAGAGTTGCTCTACCGTATGTGTTCGGTTAACAAAGTCCTCTTCTAGGTAAAATGGGCGTTGGGGTCCTATGAAGTCTCTATCGATCCAAGGTCCATATCTAGATGGTCTCCTATTTGATTCTAACCAATGGGGTGTCGGTTCCTCACTAGTATCATAGGCATGTTTCTTAACATCATAGACTGACCAAGTATCTCCTTCTCCTACTGCTATCTTGGATTCCTTACAATCAATCATAGCACTAGCGGTCGCCAAAAATCCTCTACCTATCAACAAGGGGCATGTAGGGTCGCTAACCATATCAAGGACGTGGAAATCGGCTAAAATGGTTAGTTTTCCAATGTGCACTAACACGTCCTTAACTACTCCAACCGGGTAAGCAACACTTCCATCCGCTAAGCCTATTATCACCTCGGTTTCTTCAAGTTTTCCTAGTTTTAGAGAGGTGTAGAGAGGTAACGGAAGTAGGTTAAGGCTTGATCCAAGATCGGCTAATGTGTCATAAGCCTCCGAATTACCGATCTTGCAAGGTAGAACAAATAAGCCCGGATCATCTAACTTCTTAGGTAGCTTGTTTTGAACAAAGGCGGTCCCTTTTTCGCCTAACTTGAGCTTCTTCTCATCCAACACTTCAATAACCGGACTTTCAAGGTGGAGCTCCTTGAATCCTTCGTCAAGGTTTTGAGTGGGAGGTGTTTCAACTACAACTTGGGTTTGTTTGAAACACGTGCTCATGGAATTGACCGAATAATATTGTGGACAAGAACTAGGAGACGTAACCGATGAAACGGCGTTGACATTTAGTTTCGGGTTCTTGACCGTGTTGCTAGGGAGTGCTCCCATTTCTCGGTCATTGAGGGCTTTCAACAAAGTGTCAATCTTATTGGTCATCTCGCTTTGTTTTTGTTTGAAATCGGCTTCAAACTTGGCTATACGCGCTTCTTGAGATGCCATAAATTGGGACATCAATCCTTCAAAGTTATTGGTACTACCATAATTGTTGGAAGGATTGTTATTGAAAGTACGGTTCGAGTTGGAACCGCTTGATTGGAAACGATTAGGTGGGTTGGAAGAATTGGTTTGTTGTGTGTTTTGGTTTTGTTTCCACCTAAGGTTCGGGTGATTTTTCCATGAGGGGTTGTATGTATCACCGTAGGGGTTTGGCTCGGGTTTGAAAGTGTACCACTTGTCTCCCGCTCCGTCGGTACGCGAGGATGTGTAGTCCGCAAAAGCTTGTTCGGGGAGTTCCATGCAATCACGAGTGTCGTGGGGACCACTACATAATTCACATGAAGAAGGGATTTTGTTCACTTGGCTTGAAGGTTTGGGAGCCTCGTAGGATTTCATGAGAAACTTGACTTGGTCTTCAAGTTCTATGATCCTACGGTCGGAAGTGCTTGAATTGTTCGAAGGCAAAGATATTGCCTTGACCGTTTTATTCAAATCATGGAGATCACTCCAACTTTCGTTGTCATAAAGAGCAAGATCTTCTAGGAGAGCCCATGATTGTTCCGCACTTAGATCACGTAGCTTACCACCGGCCGATTGGTCAATGATTTGCCTTGTGGAGAGGCTGATATGGTCATAAAAGATTTGGACTTGGAGCCAAAGTTCTATGCCATGGTGAGGGACTTTTTGGAGTAAGTCCTTGAATCGAGTCCATGCCTCGTAGAGGGTTTCGCCTTGACGTTGTTGGAACATCAAGATATCATTCCTTAGCTTGGTAGTTCTTCCCGGTGGGAAAAACTGAGCAAGGAAACGAGTGGTGAGATCATCCCAAGAGGTGATGGATCCTGCGGGTTGACGCTCTAGCCATTGACTAGCTTGGTCCCGCAAAGAGAATTGAAAGAGACGCAATCGGGTCGTCTCTCGAGTGGCAACATCAAGGTCTATAGAATCAACGATTTTGAGAAAGTCCTTGAGATGTTGATTAGGATCTTCAGAACGAAGTCCATGGAATGCGCATCCGCTTTGCACCAACCGGATGGTGTCGGATCGCAAGGGAGTGACATTGGCTCCTTGAGTGAGCTCAATGGTGTTTCGATAGCCATGGTGGCTAGGACGGGAGTACTCTCCTAAAGTACGGGCTCTAGGAGGTGGTGGTTGTTGTGGTGGGTTGTTGGGATCGAGGATATTACCACCTTCCATGATATCGGATGGTAATGGTTACGAACAAAGAAACGAAGAAAAAAGATAGACTAAAGAAAACCTAGAAAAATAAAATAAAAATCTCACTAGAAAGGAATCTAGTGAGTAGACCTATAAAATAAAAATTCAACCTAAACAATAACTATTCCCCGGCAGCGGCGCCAAAAACTTGATGCGTGGTTTTGCAACCTTACAACAGGTTTTACCTCTCGAGGGATCTCAAGAGGCTTACAACCCCACCAGGCAGTGTACCTGACCGATGTAGTATAGTGTAGTGGTAAGTACGGGGGATTGATCGTTCTCCACAGGGAATAGTGTTCGTTAGGTATGAAAAACTACTCTAATAGGTCTAAGGGTGAGAGAAGATTCTTTTTTTTTTGTTTTTATAATTTTATGAAAGCAAGTAAAATCTCGGGTTTGAAAGAGTGGGCGGAATTAGTTGCTAGTCAACTAACCCAAATAACTACGAATGCAAATAAAATAAAATAACTGAAAATGAAAAGGTGGTGAAATTTATGTGGAGAAAAATGTGTTTACTTAGATTTCCTTACTCCCTAACTATCTTTTACCGGTTGATTAGTGTGTATTAATTGCGTGGATGATGGGTGTATTCCTTAATACCAATCGTGGGGTGGCGTACGTACTTCCCCAACTCTACAAGCTCCTACTTCACTCCTATGTCGAGCCGGCTAGGAAGCTCCTAACATGGGATCACTAGAATTCGCTTGTGCATTAAATACAACCATAAAAACCTTTAGTACGCATTGGTTCATGTTTCTTAAGACGTTCAAGCAAGTTACCGAATAGGAAGTTAGCCAGTTTTCTTAAGCCTAACATAGATAAACAATCATCCAATACAACTAATAACACACTAATAACCAATAATCAATAGCTAGGTTTCATTAGATCTAAGCAAACACAAAGAAAACCTAGCCTAGCATGTTAAACAAAAGACAAGAACAAGATAGAATCAAACAACACATAGACATATTGAATGATTAATTGATAACTTATCTTCAATGTAACATGGAAGATCTCAAGGCAAAAAGTCTTGAAAAAGCTGCTAAAATCGTCTTAGGGTTTTCACACATAAAGTTCCACAATAAGTTCCACACTAATGACAAAAAATTGCAAAACTATATATAGACTTTCAGATCTGACGGCGTCACGTTATGGAGTGTGACGCCGTCACCTCGCCGCTTTTAGGGTTCCCGGATGGCCTTCTTGACGTCGTCCCTCTTTAGCTCTCCAAAATCCGTTCTGGCTTATCAAGGCTTGACGCCGTCAGAATTATACGTGACGCCGTCCCTCTTTAACTTATACCGTGACGACCTTGATCACTCCAAAGGGTGACGCCATCAGAATTCCCATTCAAATTTCTCTGGCTTATCATGAGTAATTTTCATATCCACCTTTTTCTTGCCAAGCCATGACGCCGTCTAGACCAATATCTGACGCCGTCTGAGGTACTTTTTAGCCGATTTTGAGACTTTGTCGTTTTCTTCACTTTTATGCTTCAAAAACGTCCAAAATGCTTCCTTTTCCAGATTTCTTCTCCAAAGTACCTAAAATGACAAAAAGGAACGATTTAGGGCTTAAATGACCCCTTAAAAGCGGTACACTTTTCGCTTCATCAGTCACGTTTAACAAACGCCTCACAACCCCAAACCTTTAAGTAAGACAAATTGGGAGCCTTTCCAGTTCATAATTCATATGGAGTCTTATCAACCTTCTTAGTTGGAATCCTATTCAACACGTGAACAGCCGTTTCAAGGGCATAGTCCCAAAAGGATAAGGGTAGAGTTTTCAGATTAAACATAGATCGTACCATATCTAACAATGTACGATTTCTCCTTTCAGATACACCATTTTGCTGTGGAGTATAAGGAGATGTGAGTTGCTGGACAATGCCACACTCAGCTAGATAATCTTTAAACTCTTGGCTTAAATACTCACCACCACGATCGGATCGAAGAGCCTTAATCTTCTTCCCGAGTTGTAATTATACTTCACTTTTAAAAACCTTGAATGTCTCAAAGACTTCATGTTTATGTTTAAGTAAATAAACATAACCATAACGACTATAGTCATCCGTGAAGGTTAGGAAGTAGGTAGCACCGCGTTTTGACACATGTCTAAGTGGACCACACACATCAGTGTGTATCAATCCAAGTAGATCCGTAGCCCTTTCCACTTGATGTGAAAAGGATTTCCTTGTCATCTTACCCGATATGCAAGATTCGCATTTATCAACTGAATCATCATTGATATTTTTCAAAAGCCCATCATGTTGCAGCTTTTGCATGCGATTCTTGCCAATATGTGCAAGACGACAGTGCCAAAGATAAGACGAATCCAAGTTAGACTTGATTCTCTTATTGCTAATGCCATACATAGAATTATTTCCATTGGATACATGATTTTCCATGTCTATTTCAAACACACCATTTAATGGAATTGCATTAAAGTAAAAAATAGAATTTAAAGAAACCAAAATTCCATTATTATTAAAAGTGTGATCAAATCCAATATCCAACAATAAAGAAACTGAAACAACAACTCTAACAATAGACGGTGCATAATGACAATTGTTCAATACTAAAATTAAACCCGAAGGTAAAACTAAGTCAAATGTCCCTATGGCTTCAACTGCTGCACGTATGCCATTGCCCACGTACAAGTAGCATTCTCTATAGTTCAGTTTCTTCGCTCCTCTAAGCCCCTGCGATGTATTACAAATGTGAGTACCACATCCTGTATCATATATCCAGGCATTTTGCTTACGAGGAAAGGAAAATAATTCAACCATAAAAATGCCTGAAGTGCTCGCGCCATTTGCAGCCTTGGCATTTTTATTCTTGCGACACTCCTCAAGCAGCAATGGACAGTCCCTCTTCCAATGTCCAGGAGTGTTGCAGTGGTGACAAGCAGCCGTATCCTTCTTGGGATAATCCTTCTTCACAGGAGGATTCTGCTTCTTAGGATTCTGCTGGTGGATCACAACCTGTTTTCCTTTGTCAGCTTTGCCTTTGCCCTTCTTGTTCACATGTCGCGGCTTGTTGGGCTTAGTGATCCTACCACCATGAACTGCCATCACAGCCGGTGTAGGTGCCTTCTTTGAGAGTCCCTTCTCAAAGTCAATAAGCATTGCATGCAAATCACTTATTGTCTTCCCCGTGCAATGCATATTAAAGTTGCGCTCAAACTCACCATACAATTCCTCGTTGAGGGATCGATTGATGAGGCCAACTTGCACATCTTGCACATACCCGCATCCGAGTGTATCCAATTGGTCAAGATATCCTTTCATCTCCAATACATGGGCACTCACGGGTTTACCAGCTTCCTGCTTGCACTTTTGCAAAGAGTCTAAGACATCATACAACTCAGCCATAGGTGGCTTCTCAAACATGCGTTTGAGTTCGTTTATCATGTCCATAGGGCCATAATTCTCAAATTGCTTTTGCAATTGAGTATCCATGCCAGACAACATTAGACAAGCCACATCATTGTGCTTCTCATAATTGTCGTTATACTCTTGCGGCACCTGATTGGATGAGTTGGCCGCAGGGGCTGTAGGAAGAGGCTCACTAAGAATATCAAGTCTTTTGGCCATTCTAAGAACAATCCTCAAAGAGCGGTACCAATCATTGAAATTTTTAGTCCCAGTCAATTTCTCTCTTTCAATCATAGATTTGAAAGCAGAGGTCATGTTTGACATGTTATTGTCGGGGTGGGCCATTTCTACAGAAAAAGTTCAAAAGTTAGTACTTTCGATAATAAACTTTTCAAGAAAATTAAACACCCATGGTAAAATAACCATTTAATTTTCACTGAAAACTAGGATCCAAATTGACGTCGTTTCATTACATCAGCTTTGGCTGCTAGCAATGAAAGTACTCAATAAGGTACGGGTTCACCCAATTGCCAATATCTAATTGCAATTCCTAGAAATAATGGGACTTACATATTATGCCAACCTCAGTTGCAAATGTAAGCATGTTTCATCCCCAAATCTTTATGCCTTGACGCCGTTCCATTACATCAGCTATGGCTGCTAGTAATGAAAGTGCTCAATTAAGTTAACCAACTTAGGAAACTGTAAATTGACGTCATTTCATCACATCAGCTTTGGCTGCTAGCAATGAAAGTACTCAAGTTACCCTTAGACTACCACCCTTTGAACATCACATTCAGCTGTGGCTGCTAGTGATGTAGAGTGTAACCTTAGGTGTTTCCTTTATAGTTGGATGGCATATAACTTAAATTTTAAGGGTATAAATTTTGATGTGTGTAATCAAAATATGTACAAAGATGTCATGCATTCATCTTTGTATCATATATATTTCAAAACCAGTTTACTCATTTGTTACATTAATAAGCTCAAATCATCAAAGTTTTAATTAATGGCGTTGAGAAACTTACAACATTGCCTTAAGATGCTTCGTACGTTATCATGGTGTATGATGAGTGTCTAAATACTCATCATTTTATTCCCATTTAAACTGCAAAAACAGCCAAAAACACTTTGAAAAGTCACATAATGCTACAAATATCCATAGAATGTGCTTTTATATGATTCAGGTACAAAAGGATTGAAAACAGGTGAAAAACGAGCTAAGTTTACAAAATTGACAGTTTCAGTCCCTGAAGTTTCATAAATTGGCAGAATTAGTCCCTGAAGGTTTAATTTGGAAGATAAGTCAACATGAGTCCTTGGGAAATCAAATATGTTCACTATTAATCCCTGGATGAAAGTTTTCAAGAATTGGCAAGTTCAACCCCTCAAAACTTCATAAATTACAAAAATGGTCCTTGTGTTTAATTAACAAACCAAACCGGACCCTATCTTACTAAACCCAGCTAATAAAACCAACCCAGTCAAGCCTAACACAAACTAAGCCCAATCCCAAAACAACCCAACCCCGATCCCTTAGCTAACCAAAGGTTTGACTTCGGTCAAACCTTCTCCCTTAAAACCGTTTATCGCCAACCAAAACCACCATAGCCACCGCCTTCTCCCTGCAATACCACCCATCACCTCAACCTTTCCCTTACCACACTCTACCTAACAAACCAAAAGCAATTAATGCTTCTTCCCCATTTTCAAGATTATCAGAGATAGTGGATTTTTCCACTATCTCCTTTTTGGCGCCAAAAGTCCAAATGGACGTTTATGATGAATTTGATGAATCCAATGGCCAAGATCAAGTGGGAAAGTCTCAGAGATGTCGTCTGAATGGAAAATATCTATAAAGAGAAGAAGTGAGGCAAAGGAAAAGATATCATAGAATCATAGTTTTTATGGTCATTTTACTTAATCGTCTTTATTGTCTTTCTTTATTACATTGTCATTTACAGCTTTCAAGTGTTTTATTACTCATTCACAAGTGTAATAAACCTTATTTTCAGTACCAATTTCAATCTATCTTTACATTTCCAATTTATGCTTAAACGTACCCTTAATTTTCAAGTCATTTACTTATTGTTGATTGTAGTTGTTTAGTGGACTCTATTTAGCTCACATAAGTTCCTGACAAAGCTTATTTAGCTTTTAGAATCCTTAAAACAAGTTATAGTCATTAAAACAAAAATACCAAAAAGAAATCAAGAAAATCAATGAAAAATACAAAAATGAGTGTTCATGAAGAAAACTGCATGGAGCAAGGTTAATTTTGGATTGCCTTTGGTTTAGTGGCTTATTGGTAAGCTTATAGGTGTGTTCTTTGGCCTTGGTTCTTGGTTTTGCTCTGGAAAGCATTTTGTAAGCTAATTTATAAATTTTTGCATTTTACTGTATAAGTAAGTATTGTGCTTTAATCTTTGTGCTTTTATGTTCCTGTGGTATTGTTAAGTGATTATATTGATTAAAAAAGGTTGCTTGTTCATCGAATTAACTTGTTGCTAAAAATTGAAATTACACAGTTTAAATAGCATATTTGACAAATCTGTGGTTTATGCTTGTGTTGTTGATGTTTTATGCTCATATGATCTTGTGTGTTCATCTTGTAACCTTTGGAATCATTGTTGTGGTCTAACTCTATCATTTGCTTTGAAAATCTCATTTCAGTCATCATAAAGGAATGTTTGGTTCTGTGTAACTCACTGAGACTTAGTGAGTTTCTTGGATTGTTTGTGGTTATTATCAGTTACTTAGGTACTATTAGATTCATACAAGTCATTAAACTTGCACTTAGAACACAGAAAGTCAAAATGACCCTTTGATCTCATTTCAGTTAACACTGTTAAAGTTTAAGGATCATTTATCTTGCATATCAGTGAAAATCTTGTTGTGTTAGCTTAATCTAATCATAATATATCTTAATATAACATAATCATTCAGTAGATTAGGTTTAATGTTCACATAAGTCAAATATTAGGTTTTATTAAACTGCTTCTTTGCTCTAGCAGTACCTTGCTTGAACTAACGGCAGGTTCATAAGCTTGTATCTTGTTCATTAGGGAGGTTTAGCTTGTGTAATTTGTTGATTCTAGAAGCCCTTCTGGCTAGCTTGCTATTTAAAGTGCTTATTGCCTATTAACTGCTTATTTGGATTGCTTATTGTGCTTAACCATGTTTATCCAAATCACTCACTACACTGAGCAATCAGTGTAGTTGAGTCAATTTCATAAGCTAATCAAAAGCTCATCAGTAAGCTTAAGCTTGTGACATTTGGATTTTTCTAAAGCTAATCCACCATACTCAAAGGTTCAAAGCTTATTTTTTACTTACAAGCTTATTTCATAAGCCTGCTAGTGGTTTTTAAGTTGTCCCATTTTTCAGTATACACTGATAGTTCAGTGTGTTTAAGCCTTTTTCATAAGCCCTTCATAAGCTCATTTGTGGTCCCCACAGTGTAAGCTTTGGCTTTTTGGAAAGTCCACCAACCCAGCTTGCTACCTCAGTCATTATATTGTGCTTATCAGCTTATTTCATAAGCTTATATTGCCTTTAAAGTTGTCTGCAGGCCTGGTTGGCTCAGAGGGTATTTTGGAATTGCTTATTTGCTTATTCCAAGCTTATCAGTGTTATTCATTGTACCATCTAGCTTATTTCTAGTCCCTTTAACTTATTTTCATCTTATTTCACCTTTGTTTCCTTTTGTTTAGCTTATTTGGCCACTTATTTGAGTTTAAACCATCAAATCGAGCCAAAAGCTCAAACTGATAAGCTCATAAGCTTCCAATCAGCTTGTTTTTAAGTTTTGAAATTTTTGTCTTCATTAAAGTTAGTTATTTTCAGTAGTTAAATAGTTTTGTTCAAGAAAATCAAAACATAAAATAAGTGATAGCTTCTATTTAAGCCATTTGGCTTATTTTTAGCTTTTTCCTTAAGCACTTATCATTTTTATAATTTTTATAGGTTCCTGTCACCTTATAGTATTTTTAGAAAAAGTTTCATATTTATTAGAGTTCATTTAGTATTTATTATAATTTAAATTAGTTTTTAATAATTATTAAATAGTAATTAATTAATATTAAATAGATAAATAGTCAAATAAATATTTTTATTTTTCCTAAAATTTTCTTTTATCATTTGGATTCTAAAAATATAATTTTCACATCCGTGGGATTTATATTGGTCAGAATTCACGTTTTATTTTGTACGTTTACGTAATTTTTATTTAAACGTACATTTTTAAGTTTTTAAACGTTTCTAAGTCATTTACTTTCACGTAATCGTTCTTATAGCTTGTTTAAGTTATTTTCTTTTAAAATTCCTTAGTTTAAATCACTCACACCCTTTTCCTATTCAATTTTACCCGATCACAAATTCGTTTTATTACAGAATTCACATCTCGCTGGGACATAACGACCCGGGGAAACACTAAACTCCTTTGGTAAATTGTATTGTGTCCTTAAGCTGTTTGACTCTTGTTGACCATTTACTTGGTCAATATTAGTTGACCGTTTGGGACCGATCAAATTTTGGCGCCGCTGCCGGGGAGGTGTGCTGCATAGAACGCATTTGCAGAATCAGTGTTGTTGAATATAGATCCATTGTATATTTACCATCCTTGTTCATATTCTCTTATATATATATATATATAAAACAAAAAAAAAATATCGTTAAGTTAATTCGTTTGACTGATCGATAACCAAAAATATCGTATTTCAAATTTCCATAAACAAATAAAATCCAAAAAGATTCTTCTTACCCTTTTCTAAGTTTCCATCACTCTAAAGGATTCTTAGACTCGTCTTAGTGCATGCACACTCGTTCTTCTAGGTCATCGAGCCCTTTTCGTGAGCTTGTAAACATACCTCAAAGACGTCGTAGACGTTCTGCTCCATCAGTCGTACCCGAGATACGAACTGATCCTAAAACTCCTGTCATCATGACAGAAGATCGTCCGATGAATGAGCTTCTCCAAGCACCCACCGATGGGTACGGAGATGCCATTGTTGTTCCAGCCATCGTGGCTGAGAATTTTGAGCTTAAGACTGGGTTGATAAACCTGGTAACCCAGCGGCAATTCTATGGTTTTGACAGGGACGATCCTCAAGATCACATTAGATGGTTTAACAAAATCACTTGCACCATCAAATGCAAAAATGTCCCTGAGGAATCAATCAAACTTCTTCTTTTCCCGTTTTCCATCGATGGGGCAGCCCGGATTTGGCTTGACAAACAACCCCCTTGATCAATTGGAACATGGGAAGATTTGGTTCAAAAGTTCGTAAATGAATTCTTTCCTCCTTCTAAAACCACGCATCTTAAAAATGAAATCATGAAATTCTCTCAAAGGTTTGATGAACCATTTGGAGAGGCATGGGATCGTTTCAAAGAATTGCTCCGCAAATGTCCTCATCACGGTTTCACCGATTTGATGCAAATGGACACTTTCTACAATGGGTTAAACCCATCTGACCAAGATTCTCTCAATGCCTCAGCTAGAGGTAATTTTCTGAGCAAATCCACAAAAGAAGCTTTAGCACTCATTGAAAATAAGTCTAAGGTCCGCACTGCACGAACCAGGCCATATAATTCTCAAGCTAGTGCTGGTCCTTCCACTTCATCTCCCGTGAGTTCTCCTAGTACTGATACTCAGCTTGCTGAACTCACGAAGGCTATTCAAGCTTTGGTTTTCTCCTCACAAAAGAAAGATTCTGCTCCACAAACTTCTCACACTGCTGAAGTCAAAAAGATAGAAGTTTGTGTTACTTGTGGTGGTCCTCACGCTTACTACAATTGTACTGCCACCGATGGCACTCCATTTGATGTTAATGCTATATCCGGAACTTCCAATCAAGGAGGTAATCAATACCGTCCTCAAGTGGAACCAAACTACCGTGCTAGCAACCAAATTGGACCACCCGGATTTCCTCCACCCAACAATCCAAATAGGATTAATCCTAATCAACAAAAAGGGCAAAACATGCAAAATCAATTTCATGCCCCGAACAATCAATACCCACCCCAAAGGGGTAATCAAGGGTATTCAGCTCCTAATTACCAAGGACCTATCTCAAATGACCTTGATAACTACATCAAGGTTAATGAGACCAAAATGAGGGCAATGCAAAATCAAATCTCTAATTTGAAGAATGAATTTCAATCTTCAATACACAAGCAAGGAACTGAGCTAAAGAATGAGCTTTCAAACAAAATTGATCATTCTCAAAGCGAAGTTAAGAATATGCTTGCCAGTCTCATGAACCATCTCAATCCACCTTCTTCCTCGGGAGGTCTCCCTGGTAACACTGTTGTCAACCCAAGGGGTGAACTCAAAGCTGTCACTACACGTAGTGGTAAAGCTCATGATGGACCATCGATTCCTATTCCCTCTCCGATGAGGGAAATGGAACGAGAAACCAGGGTGACGAAGGACCCGGTGCTTCCCTCTGACAATGGAAGTGCTAATTACGTCCAACCTACGGTCGTCCAAAAATCTAAGCCCACAATTGCTCCTAAACCGTCAAGAATAGATCCTACTCTTTCACGATTTACGGTTAAAAGTTTGTCAAGCAAACTTAGTGAGCAAAGAACAGCTAGAACTTATTCCAATATCCTCAATGCTGCTCCTATCAGTGCAATTGATGACAGTGATGATGATGAAAACACCAATTTCATCAAAGCTATCACCACTCGTAGTGGTGCTGCTTATGAGGGACCCTCTGGTCCTATTCCTCCTCCGTTGTATGAAATGGAAAAAGAGACGGAGGTTACAACGGACAAAGTGCAAATTCCAAGCCCACAAAGTACAGCACAAGTCCGTCCTCCGGTTGTCCCGAAAAGAAATCCAAACCAGGAGTTGTCTTTGAATCTGTTGAGACTCCTGAAGTTGCTGCCCCTAAATCCAAACCTTATATTCCTTACCCATCACGCTTAAATGAGCAAAAGCTCCGTGAAAAGTATAGTCAACAAATGGACAAATTCTTTCAAATCTTTAAAGAATTACATTTTGACATAAGTTTTGCGGATGCTCTCATTCTGATGCCCAAGTTTGCATCAACAATCAAACACTTGTTAAGCAACAAGGAAAAGCTGATTGAAAAGGCTAAAACTCCATTAAATGAGAACTGCTCAGCAGTTATCTTGAAAAAGCTTCCCGAGAAGCTTGGAGATCCTGGAAAGTTTCTAATACCTTGTGTATTTCCGGGAATGGTTAAATGCTATGCCTTGGCCGATCTTGGTGCAAGCATCAACCTGATGCCTCATTCAGTGTGGTAGAAACTTTCTCTTCCTGAACTCACTCCTACCTGCATGACTCTTGAGCTTGCAGATCGTACCATATCTCATCCACGCGGAATTGCTGAGGATGTATTTGTGAAAGTAGGAAAGTTCCATTTTCCAGCTGAATTTGTGGTTGTTGATTTCGATGCTGATCCTAGGGTTCCTCTCATTCTTGGAAGAGGATTCCTAAAAACGGGCCATGCTCTTATTGATGTATTTGAGCATGAGATCACATTGCGTGTGGGTAATGAAGTTGTTACCTTTAACCATGATCAAACTTCGAGGTGCTCCTCAAATTATGATTCTGAGTCGGTTAACCGAATCGATGTCATTGATATTGCTTCAAAGGAGTACTCTCAAGAAAGTCTTGGTTATTTTCATAATTCTGTGAGTGGGGATCCCACCACATCTTCTCAACTTATCATAGCCGACTCTTCCCCTTCTCTCACTTCATTTGAGGGAAGTGACTCCTTTCTGGAAGAGGTCGAGGCTTTTCTTGCTCTAGATAGTTCGCTTCCGCATGAGGTTGATGATAACTATCTTGATCCTGAGGGGGACATTCTTTTTCTAGAAAGTTTGTTAAACGAAGATTCATCTTCCCCTCTTCCACCAAAACAACTTCATAATGAGGAAATCAAGTCAGTTGAGAAAACTGATAAATTTCCTGAGATCAAGTTTAAGGACTTGCCTCCTCCACTTGAATATGCAATTCTTGAGGAGGAAGTTCTTATCTTAATTGCTATTCAGATCTCTCTTCTTCCCTTCACCTACCCAGTGATTTCCCCTATCCTTCACTCATTCGGGAGTGAGGATATTACCTTTGACCCCGGCATTTTCAATTTACTATTCTTTTGAGCCGGGTATTTATCTCATCGGTGTGGAACTTTCACATACTTCAATGTTTGTCCAAACATCTTGAATGAAAGTCCGATGGAGATTGTCTCTTCCACATGTTGCTTCCCCATGAACCAATGAATGCGGGGTCGAGTCAAGCTAAGTGACTCGGTGAACAAAAACATTAGCAAAACATGGGTTTTCACCCATGTCTCTGTCTTCTTTCTCTGTTCTACCACCTAAGTGTGGGGGAGTTGCCCCTGCTGTTGTTACCATGTATATATATGCAAAAAAAAAAAAAAAAAAAAAAAAAAAACATGTGTATATATAAAATAATGGCTATTAGTAATGTTACCTTTTTACGTTCTAAGTGTCGGCATAATAGCCGGTACTTTGAATATTGAGGGCAATATTCAGTTCTAAGTGTGGGGGGGAATTCTAGCAAATTTGATCATATGTACCATCTAGTACCCCCATTTTGGCCAAAATTTAAAAAAAAAAATTTCTCACTTAGAACGCAATAAATGGTTATCAGTCCGCCATGTCTAACCCACATAAGGATTGGCTAATCCGAGAGCAAACGGCTCTTGGTAAAGATGTCTCAAATCCGTTTATGGCTTACAATTTGCCAAAAATTGTATGGTATTCAACTCCCCATATCTTTATAAGTGAAGAGTTGGCTAGCCCGCAAAGTTATGGCTTGTGGTAAAGGCATTGGAAAACCATAATTGGTAATCAGCTCACCAAGATAATAACTGTATTTTATCTAAGAGTTGGCTAGTCCAGAAGCAAACGGCTTTTGGTAAAGACAAATCAAATCCGTTGACAGCTGATGGTTTGCTCAAAATCATTTGGTTATTAATGTACCAAAGTATCATACTAAAACATTGGCTACTCCAGAAGTAATGGCTTTTGGTAAAGAGACATAAAATCCATTAAATTTTCATAAAAGATTGCTAGGGACTAGCAATAGTTTAGTGTGGGGGATTGATGAGTGTCTAAATACTCATCATTTTATTCCCATTTAAACTGCAAAAACAGCAAAAAACACTTTGAAAAGTCACATAATGCTACAAATATCCATAGAATGTGCTTTTATATGATTCAGGTACAAAAGGATTGAAAACAGGTGAAAAACGAGCTAAGTTTACAAAATTGACAGTTTCAGTCCCTGAAGTTTCATAAATTGGCAGAATTAGTCCCTGAAGGTTTAATTTGGAAGATAAGTCAACATGAGTCCTTGGGAAATCAAATATGTTCACTATTAATCCCTGGATGAAAGTTTTCAAGAATCTTTCTTTCTATTAGAGTCGTGAGCTTGTTGTAGTCTGGCAAGTTCAACCCCTCAAAACTTCATAAATTACAAAAATGGTCCTTGTGTTTAATTAACAAACCAAACCGGACCCTATCTTACTAAACCCAGCTAATAAAACCAACCCAGTTACAAGCCCAACACAAACTAAGCCCAATCCCAAAACAACCCAACCCCGATCCCTTAGCTAACCAAAGGTTTGACTTCGGTCAAACCTTCTCCCTTAAAACCGTTTACCGCCAACCAAAACCACCATAGCCACCGCCTTCTCCCTGCAATACCACCCATCACCTCAACCTTTCCCTTACCACACTCTACCTAACAAACCAAAAGCAATTAATGCTTCTTCCCCATTTTCAAGATTATCAGAGATAGTGGATTTTTCCACTATCTCCTTTTTGGCGCCAAAAGTCCAAATGGACGTTTATGATGAATTTGATGAATCCAATGGCCAAGATCAAGTGGGAAAGTCTCAGAGATGTCGTCTGAATGGAAAATATCTATAAAGAGAAGAAGTGAGGCAAAGGAAAAGATATCATAGAATCATAGTTTTTATGGTCATTTTACTTAATCGTCTTTATTGTCTTTCTTTATTACATTGTCATTTACAGCTTTCAAGTGTTTTATTACTCATTCAAAAGTGTAATAAACCTTATTTTCAGTACCAATTTCAATCTATCTTTACATTTCCAATTTATGCTTAAACGTACCCTTAATTTTCAAGTCATTTACTTATTGTTGATTGTAGTTGTTTAGTGGACTCTATTTAGCTCACATAAGTTCCTGACAAAGCTTATTTAGCTTTTAGAATCCTTAAAACAAGTTATATTCATTAAAACAAAAATACCAAAAAGAAATCAAGAAAATCAATGAAAAATACAAAAATGAGTGTTCATGAAGAAAACTGCATGGAGCAAGGTTAATTTTGGATTGCCTTTGGTTTAGTGGCTTATTGGTAAGCTTATAGGTGTGTTCTTTGGCCTTGGTTCTTGGTTTTGCTCTGGAAAGCATTTTGTAAGCTAATTTATAAATTTTTGCATTTTACTGTATAAGTAAGTATTGTGCTTTAATCTTTGTGCTTTTATGTTCCTGTGGTATTGTTAAGTGATTATATTGATTAAAAAAGGTTGCTTGTTCATCGAATTAACTTGTTGCTAAAAATTGAAATTACACAGTTTAAATAGCATATTTGACAAATCTGTGGTTTATGCTTGTGTTGTTGATGTTTTATGCTCATATGATCTTGTGTGTTCATCTTGTAACCTTTGGAATTAGTGTTGTGGTCTAACTCTATCATTTGCTTTGAAAATCTCATTTCAGTCATCATAAAGGAATGTTTGGTTCTGTGTAACTCACTGAGACTTAGTGAGTTTCTTGGATTGTTTGTGGTTATTATCAGTTACTTAGGTAATATTAGATTCATACAAGTCATTAAACTTGCACTTAGAACACAGAAAGTCAAAATGACCCTTTGATCTCATTTCAGTTAACACTGTTAAAGTTTAAGGATCATTTATCTTGCATATCAGTGAAAATCTTGTTGTGTTAGCTTAATCTAATCATAATATATCTTAATATAACATAATCATTCAGTAGATTAGGTTTAAAGTTCACATAAGTCAAATATTAGGTTTTATTAAACTGCTTCTTTGCTCTAGCAGTACCTTGCTTGAACTAGCAGCAGGTTCATAAGCTTGTATCTTGTTCATTAGGGAGGTTTAGCTTGTGTAATTTGTTGATTCTAGAAGCCCTTCTGGCTAGCTTGCTATTTAAAGTGCTTATTGTCTATTAACTGCTTATTTGGATTGCTTATTGTGCTTAACCATGTTTATCCAAATCACTCACTACACTGAGCAATCAGTGTAGTTGAGTCAATTTCATAAGCTAATCAAAAGCTCATCAGTAAGCTTAAGCTTGTGATATTTGGCTTTTTCTAAAGCTAATCCACCATACTCAAAGGTTCAAAGCTTATTTTTTACTTACAAGCTTATTTCATAAGCCTGCTAGTGGTTTTTAAGTTGTCCCATTTTTCAGTATACACTGATAGTTCAGTGTGTTTAAGCCTTTTTCATAAGCCCTTCATAAGCTCATTTGTGGTCCCCACAGTGTAAGCTTTGGCTTTTTGGAAAGTCCACCAACCCAGCTTGCTACCTCAGTCATTATATTGTGCTTATCAGCTTATTTCATAAGCTTATATTGCCTTCAAAGTTGTCTGCAGGCCTGGTTGGCTCAGAGGGTATTTTGGAATTGCATATTTGCTTATTCCAAGCTTATCAATGTTATTCATTATACCATCTAGCTTATTTCTAGTCCTTTTAACTTATTTTCATCTTATTTCACCTTTGTTTCCTTTTGTTTAGCTTATTTGGCCACTTATTTGAGTTTAAACCATCAAATCGAGCCAAAAGCTCAAACTGATAAGCTCATAAGCTTCCAATCAGCTTGTTTTTAAGTTTTGAAATTTTTGTCTTCATTAAAGTTAGTTATTTTCAGTAGTTAAATAGTTTTGTAAAAGAAAATTCAAGAAAATCAAAATATAAAATAAGTGATAGCTTCTATTTAAGCCATTTGGCTTATTTTGAGCTTTTTCATTAAGCACTTATCATTTTTATAATTTTTATAGGTTCCTGTCACCTTATAGTATTTTTAGAAAAAGTTTCATATTTATTAGAGTTCATTTAGTATTTATTATAATTTAAATTAGTTTTTAATAATTATTAAATAGTAATTAATTAATATTAAATAGATAAATAGTCAAATAAATATTTTTATTTTTCCTAAAATTTTCTTTTATCATTTGGATTCTAAAAATATAATTTTCACATCCGTGGGATTTATATTGGTCAGAATTCACGTTTTATTTTGTACGTTTACGTAATTTTTATTTAAACGTACGTTTTTAAGTTTTTAAACGTTTCTAAGTCATTTACTTTCACGTAATCGTTCTTATAGCTTGTTTAAGTTATTTTCTTTTAAAATTCCTTAGTTTAAATCACTCACACCCTTTTCCTATTCAATTTCACCCGACCACAAATTCTTTTTATTACAGAATTCACATCTCGCTGGGACATAACAACCCGGGGAAACACTAAACTCCTTTGGTAAATTGTATTGTGTCCTTAAGCTGTTTGACTCTTGTTGACCATTTACTTGGTCAATATTAGTTGACCGTTTGGGACCGATCAGTGTACTTGGTAAGTCTAATATTGACGCACAGGCGAGTGGAGAGGCAAACGTCTGCCAGAAGGCTAGTTAAAAACGCGCCCCTTTCGGATGACAATTTAATGTCAAGCCTCCTTATACCCACTTTATAGTTTGTCAATATTAGGTCCGCCGCTTCGACCACTTTTGTACAGTCGCATCAATTAATTAAACACTTATGATTTTCTTGCTTAAAACAATGTTACACCATTATAAAGTCATGTTTATTTTTTATATTGAAAAATTACCCTTTTGTTATAAACATGTCTAGAACATATTAAACAAATGCGCAATTAAAAAAAATAAACATAAACAACTTAATAATGAACATGCTAATAAATCAATTAATATGTATATATTGGTCTTAAGACTCCCATTGGTTTTCGAGCTCATTGTACCCAATGGACCACAGACGCCAATTTCTTGGCCGCGTAAGTCTTATGATTAACATATACATAACACACATAATTGATTAAATACGCGATTATATGGGGTCTTCCCCAATTTTAGGTCTTCCCTAAAAACCTAATTAATTAACTTTAGTAATTTTAATTCGTGTTCAACAATTTTAATTACTAAACCCCTAGTTAATTAACAATCGCATCAATTAGCACATAGAACATGTAACATTTAGCATCAATTTTTCATGACAAAACATGCATGTTTTTGTCATGGATTCCCCATATTGCACTTATAATCATGTAACACATATTATCAAGCCAATATTGTACACATACTTAATTAATGACATCTCAAGGTACTCATTAATTTACATATAAAAGTTTACATGCAATCCTAGGGTTTCTACAATTTTTTTTATCAATACCAAAACCCTAAAAATCATTAATGGGTGTCGACCCATAATAAAAAAATTAGGGTTTACAAAAAAAATTAAAACCCTATATTATCTAAAGCATGTAAAGTTTCAATTTTTATGTGTTTAGTAATTAATTATCATGTATAAACCTTTCTCTGATACCACTGTCGGAATATGTGAATCATAAAACTATAAACACATAAACATATAACATCAAAGCATACGCAGCGGAATATACAAGATCTATATACACGTAATTAATTAACTAAATATAAAAGTGATGCATACCTTTTTTATTCCTAGCAAGAACAAGGAACCGTGCACTCCAAGAACAAGGTATAAACCCTAAGTTGGGTTTAATGTGGATCGACTAACAATCTAGTCGAATAGGGGAAATCACACAAGCTAAAGGACGCTTGTTCTTCGTTCTTGTACACACGTATTACTAGCGTCTCAATGTGAAAAGCTAGGTTCTAATTCACAAAACAAATCCAACACTTAAGTTAAAGCAAGATCGAAAATCCCAAGGGGATTTGGGATGAAATCCGATCGGCCAAACAAGAGGGAGAGAAGAAAGAAGTTGGATTGCTAGGGAATTAGGGATTTACAAACACAAGGAGTTTGTATTTATAGGCTCCCAATTACTTGCTCCCCACTCCAAGCTAACCGAACCCTAACCCATAAGGGAGGGCCGGCCAATCTAGAGCCCATGGGATGGGTTCTAGATCCTTCTTTCCTTCTATTGCATATTTAGTCCTTTAACGAGCGTTATCTATAACCCCGTTAAATACTAACGACCGTTAAGTGTTTGTTTGTGAAATGAATAAATTAATCATAAATCTATATTTAATTTTTCAAACCATTGAGACTCATACGTAAAGTGTGCAATCCTGAAGTCTCGTATTCGAAACTGGACATACATATATTAATTATTATCCACAAACTCTAACAGAAAATCTATCACTTATTGAGCATATTCTATAAAGGTCACTCGAACAAGGTTTACATGCAGGGCATTGACCCCTATCATGTTCAATTCATTGTAAACTGAACACATGCCCATCAACTCATTTAATGATGCCCATTAACTAGATAAACCCACAAACCACAAATTATTTCCAATCAACAGGGTGACTAGTCGATGGTAATACGTTTCTGAATTAGATGACTTGAATAATAATTTCATGACAAGTCACAAGTAGTGTGGTTCAATTAGATGACTTTCTTTCCACAACGTCCTCTTTGCAACTTGGCTGTGGAAAGAATTTGTGGTTCAAATAAATATAAGTCGCTCGCTCTATAGGTTAAGGAAGAGTTGGTGGAATCCTTCCTACTAAAAATGTCACATTCTTGAACAGCTACAATATTAACTAAAGAGAGCATTTCCAATTAAAATAACCATGTAAACAAAAAACTTGATTATTTATAAATATAAACGACATCGCGTTAGTGCATCTTTTACGTGGAATAAGCATGCATATTTCATTCGGAATAAGAATTGTCTAATTAGGTGATTCAAATTTATATTATTATTATTATTTTCTGGAATATGTTTCGTGACTTTGTGTGTTAGTTATTCTCCTTAAGATGATGTTATGTGTGTGTTACTCAAATTTACATGGCAGCTTGCAGTGGCGGAGCTTGAGCATATCAATTGGGTAGGTGGTTTGCTAAAGAGTTTGTGTTATGTTGAGATTTAAAAAAATAGCATACATTATTCCTTCAACATAAAACAAGTCAACAATTATGACGTACCGTGTATTTTGGTAGATAAAGAATATGGGGGAAAAGGGATAAAAGTAAGAAAAGATAGAGGAGATTAGGAAAACAGATTTAAGTTTCAAGATTTCAAGATTTAAGGTTTGGGTCTTAGATACAAAAATGAAATACATGTTTTAACATAACGTACGTCTTAGATACAAAATGAAATACATGTTTTAACAAGTAACAACCCAAAGTCCGTACAATTAAAAGACACTGGATTGCTCTTAATTAGGTATCCTAAACAAATATAGAACAATATAATTATGACATCGAAAATTAAACGGTAAAAATAGAAATAATTACTATAACGTATAATAGTTATAAAATACTAAACATGAGCTCAGCTCAGTTCATGTTGCTTGCCTTCGTGTTTCGAATTCTTAAAATGTAAATGACAAAACATCTTCTTAACGTTAAACGTGCATAATCATTTTTTTTTTACTATGCAATTTGATCCTCGAATGCAATCACCTAACACATTAATACGACAAAAAGGACAATGTTTATGCGTTTGTGGCCATCATATATGACTTTTATGAAACTCAAATACTCAATGGCTTGTGGACTTGGAATAATAATGGTATCAGTTCATCTCAATGGGGCACACGAAATTCTATTTTAATCAATGTCTAAAGTTACTAATAATTTTTATAGTACTAGAATCAATTGGACTTTTAATAATGAAAATTTTTATAAATCTTTATGCCAGCGGTGGCGGAGCTTTTTTTTTTTGGAGTGCCGAAATAGTTTGTAGTCTTTTATGGGAGGCCCAAGTTATAAAAACAAAGTTTTTTACACATGAAATATGGGCTGTGATATCCTAACACCCCCAAAAAATACCACCCACACACCCCATATTTTTTGCATTTTTTTTTTTATTTTTATAATTTTGTTTATATCAAAAAACTATAAACCTGAAAGTGCAGAATAGAAAATATAAAGTTTAATAAGTCAAACGCTTAAAACTGTCAGAAATACGAAACAGAAACTGACAAAAACTGTGATATACTATAAATAAAATGGGGGACAAAGAGAATAAAATGACAAACACCCCCTGATTTGACATAATAAGGGGTGTTTGTATAGTAGAGGCCATGAAATATATTTAAATGTACACCGGTAGTCTAAAGTTTCTAAAGTTTTTAGTGTCATCACTCTCCCTAGTCCCTTCATAGCTTTGTCTTTGATTAATGGTATGCATGGACGTGTTCCGGACATAAAGTAAAGTCGTCATTATTCAAAGTCCGCCACGCCATTAATCCTTAATGTTCCAAGTCAACAAGGTCACAAAGATTTATAGAAGTCGTCATTAATAAAAGTCCAATTGGACAACGGCTTTGTAGCCTAGCGGTTAACCGTTCATTCGGTTAAGCGTGCTCGTGTGAGAGTAGTACTGGCTTGGGTGACCTACCGGGAAGTCTTCACATGAGGGCCACAAAGTTCTGTTGGTTAGGCAATGAAGAGGAGAGCCTGTAAGCCAATGTTGCGCAGGTTCGAATCAGAGCCGCCCCCGGTTTTCATCCGGCCGTTACTCCAGCGAGGAAACTCGTGTGGAGGCGGTACGGTTTCCGGGCGGAAGCCGTTAAAAGTCCCCACTACGTCAGCGTGGGCCCGGTTCAGACAACATAGTCTGGGTACGTGGTGGATGGGGGCCTGCCGATGTGGCGGGTGCGACTCCAATCCAAAAAATGAAAGTCGCCTTCAAAAAAAAAATAATAATAAAAGTCCACTTGGTTGGGATCTAAAAAATAAAGTGGATCCCAGTACTATAAAATTGGTAACATTAAATACTGATTTAAATAGTCTTTTCTGAGTCCTACAAAATGGACTTTAGATATTTATGTTCCAAGGTCCGACCAAATGAACTTCCCATGATATTACATTACACATATATTTCGGCTCACAAAATGCCAGTAAAACATATGTGTTGAGAAATCACTAAATTAGAGGTAAAAAAAGAGAACAATAATCACTAGTGTATCATTGTGGATATAATAAGTAGCTCAACATAATATGTAGAAGGATAATAATGGAGAATTTAAGTTAAACCAATCGAGAAAAAGCATAAAAAATAAGTGAAAGCAAAACTAAAGTGTTGTTTGGTTTGTAAATGGGTTTAGGATTTAAATTTGGATTTGATGTAGGTATAAACTAATATTTAAGTAGAAAAATATAAATTATGATTTCTTCTTACAGTAAATTTTTTACGATTATGAGAAGCGATGTAAAATGAAAAAAAGACGAAAAATTAATAAATGAGGGGACTAAAAGACCAAGTGGTGGGATCAAAAGGTGAAATTGTCACATTATTGTCTAATCCTAGGTCCACGTTGAGGATTTGTTGGGTTGAGTTAGAAAATAATCTTATGTACACCATTAAACCAAACACACCCTAACTTGACCAAAAGGTTGAACTTGACTAGTACGTCCGACAGATACTCGTTCACTAACAAGTCACAACACATGCCGTAACAATATCACTCTATAAAGTTGTGGGACTAATATGCCGTAAGGGATGCGTTTTTATTTTGCTGCAGGTTTGCCAGGGTGGGAAAGGTATTCCCGCAACTCAAAACCTACACAATAAAAGCAAAGTGTTCAAATAACTTTCCCATAGTGGATGTCATGGTTAATGGATTTCACCATTTCCTACTTCGATAATTTGCCTTAATTCCATTTCCTACTGCAATCAGGATAGTAACCCAAGTACCTGACCATTTCTAAATATACACAATGCGAATAAATTTTGTCTCGTCGATGAGAACTCTATATTTACATGAAAGGGTTGTGTCAACACTTAATACAAAGTTATTTCCCGAATGATTCGTAGGACAAGGAGGATAATTTCATCAACCACTTATGAATGATTCGTTGGTGATCCTACTTCTATAATTGTTAATTCATTTATTCGATTTAGGTAGAAGCATTTGGTTGTTAACCATGACAGTCAAAGTTGTGGCTTGCATTTCACTAATATTCTGTACTTTCTTTTTGCAAGGCAATATAAAAATAGATGGAACCAACAATATATAATACAAGCTCTCGACACATATAAGTTTCTGTGACATATAGAAATAATTAAGGCTAGGAGCAAACAAACACACATTAACAACATAAGTAAACATATCTACACAATCCATAAGATTAACCCCTGACACGTTATCAAAATGAAACAGGAATCAAAGGATGGAGTCACAAAATAAAACTACAGGTTTGTAAAGTAATCACATAACATAGTGTTTATGCGAATGGCATATGATCCAACTTAACTCAGAAATATTCTGAGAAATATCATCTATATATAGTCAAAAATCATACAATCTTTCTCCCTACTGCAAGTTTATAAAAGACTTTTCAAAAGTTACCTACTCAGTAAAGATATGGATTATTGTCTACGCTTTTTGACACCTTGTATGAAAGGGCTGCTTGTTTCTCCATCATCAGTATAGATAGCAGCATGTCGATTCTCCATACTCACATTGTGTAACACCTCCTAAATTATGAGATAACAACGGAAGACTAAACCGGGTATTACTGTGAGGATCGAAGTCATAATCATAGAAAACGGCTCGAAAGAAACGTTTTGAAAATATAGGTCCATCATACAAATTCAGTTACAAAAGTTTCATATCAGAGTTGATGAAATCCATAAAGGAAACATTATTTTAAACTGAATTACACGTTTTATTTTACACCATAATAAAGATAAGTCACAGCCCGCTCCATGCCCTTGCTGCTCCGCTAATTACCTGAGATAAACATGCTTAAAAGTCAACAAAAATGTTGAGTGATATCATAGAGTTTGAAATTTAATAATCAGTTCGATACACAAGTAAGATTGTAATGGAAATACAATCGGTTGAAAAGTTGATATTGCAGTATATATTGCCCTAAGTCTCATGACAATCAAAACGTTAACAAAGTACCGTAAAACGGAGGAGTCACATCAAGTTAATGATGGAAATAATGCCCTCGAGTAATAGGTGATTTGCCAATTCCTATTTTTCTCAAATATAATGCATCGCGACTAATACGACTAACCAAAAAGGCATTATGTCCAGTATTAGTGGGATAGGTCGTCAACCTCTAATAGATCTATTTATTATATTCGCGTTCACTTACTAGTGATTAATGGCTCATGATAAAGGGTCTTGTGGCAATAAGGGTACTTAGTCATATATCAAGTCAGGTAAAGCATACATAAAAATACTTGTGATCTGTTTATAGCATGTATCTCCCTCACGGAGTATAAAGTTGTTAAATAAGTAAATGTGAGGCTATGACTCACCTTATGTGATACTGAGGTTGATGAAAAGTAAGTTCAGATGAGATTATGGTAACGGCTTCAGAACAAAACCTGGTGAATGGGGAAATTTAAGAATCTGACCAAATACGAATGATGGGAATGATAACGAGAACGAATAACGATTTGATCGTTAGAGTGAGAATGTGATATGCTTAAAATGCTTAAAGTTCAAAAATAATATTACATATAATATTATCTTTTTTTTATGTCAATTATT
The DNA here is from genome assembly GCA_021014915.2 of Artemisia tridentata subsp. tridentata. Taxonomy (NCBI): domain Eukaryota; kingdom Viridiplantae; phylum Streptophyta; class Magnoliopsida; order Asterales; family Asteraceae; genus Artemisia; species Artemisia tridentata. The sequence continues at coordinate 438,761,802 of CP139504.1, read as the reverse complement.
CCAAAATATCATTTCCTCGAAATGTATAGTTAAATCGTTCAAAATCTCGTTATATATAATTAACGTAACGTTAAATAGTACGTAAATAAAATGTACAAAATGCATATGACGTGATGGGGAAATAGAAAAATGGAAAATAAAATAAGAATGTCAAATATAATGTGTTGGTCCTTGTCCTTTTCCAGTTTTTACACTTTTTACCCTAACGGCGTTAGCGTCGCACCGTTAGTCCTTTATTAAATATAATTTACATTTATAGTCCACTACTTGTCCAATATAGCATCCTGAGCTTGGAATATGATAATATATCAATTTATAACCTAATGTTTCTGTTTTTACGTTTTCAGTCCCTATTTTACACGTTTGGCAGTTTTGGTCCCTCTAAGTGAATTCCAATTACATTTTTAGTCCAAATGTGCAAAAAGGTGTGGAAAAAGTTGGCGAATTTTTTTGAGACTTATTTAAGATTACTGGAACTTATTTTAACAGCTTATATGGCCAATAACTTATTTTTCATCTAATGGGCTTTTAACGAGCCACTTTTAAGGCCCAATAACGTTTTAAAAACCGTACGCCTTGAGACGAGTTGAGCTCATCCAAAATCTCATTTTTATTGTTCTATTTTCATATCTGAAAGTGAAGCTAGCTTATTCTATTTGCTTAAAAACTGCTTAATGGGCTTAATAGTCCATAGCGAGTTTAGTTAACAGTTTTAGTATGGTTTTGGCGTTTCACTTTGCTCGATTTAGAGTGCCTAGGTGTGCTTATATTTACAAATTGTATATACGAAAGTTGTAGTTAGCTAGGTGGTCTAATAGATTATGTAAAAATATTGTATGCTCGTTAAGTCCATTTTTAAGATATGAGGTCGTTTTTAAAGCAACATGGGACGTATTTTATAGAGTAAAATACTTAGAAATTTTCTAAGTATTTTCAGTTTTAACGATTTGAGCATGGTTCAATATGGATTCGTATGATGCATGAAACGTAAAAATAAAGGTGATATGGGTGTGCATGGTGACTCCTAGGCCTTCCACGATGGAGGCTCGTCACTTTTTGTGTGCTACATGATTATGAGTACGTAAATAAATAAGTAAAAATATATACGTTCGAGTAGTAGTAAAATACGATGCATAATTAATAAATAACGTACGAGATGAATTGGAGATAGGTTTATGAGTACTTACAACACCTCTAAGGGTGGTAGAGACTGGAGTGAGACGATAGGAACACAAGAATAACCCACGTTCGCTTATAACCCAAGTATACGCTATATATATTAAACCCGAATTCTTTGATAAGCTTCCAAATGATCCAAGTGGAACTTCTGGTCTTTCAGAGGAGTTTTTATGAGTGATAGAGAGTTTATATGATAGTATAGAATGAGTGAGTGAAGGTGGTGAACTAGTAATACTCAATACGTAATATATAAATACATAAGAGTCGTAAACTTGGACCTTTGAATATACACTTGCATGAACAGTATAGGACTGTTTATATTGATGAAATTTAGACTGAAATTCCTGACAATGAAGACTCTAGGGGGGGCTTGTGAGTGTATGAAAGTTTGTGCAACATTTTGCTTAGAAACAAAGTGTCGACATATTGCTAACTCGACCAAATCGATAGTGTAACGTGTGAGATTAATTTCTAGGGTGAGAACATTACTAAATAACACATATATGATGCGTTAAAAATGTTGGAACAAAGGGGAAATAAGTTGGGTTCGAAACGGGTGAGTATTGGATCTTTGATTATACCGGGTTGGGTGTCTAACGGGTGATCACTTTGGCTTTTAAATACACATCAAAACTCGACATCTAAATCTGAGATTCGACGTACGTATTGTCTGCTGGGGGGTGAACGAGGTGGTGTAAAAATATTCATAGGTCGCGTTTAATATTTGAGAGAAATGGGAACGTTTTGGAGAGGTGTTTGGATCGGTTTTCACATGAAATCACAAAAATGAAGATTGGGCTTGTGGTGTGGGTTGATGAATAGTACTTGATAGGATTAAGTTGGGCTGTGTGAATTTTTGGCCCGATTAGGTGTTAATTATGAATAATTAACTTTCGTAATAATCGTTGAACTCGTTCCGTCATTTGGTGAATTATGTGATATCGCAATCACAACCAAATAATATAATAAGAAAAAAATTAAATTTCCCCGCAAAAATGGAAATCAGTAAACATTAACTGAGGTTAATATTGATTAACGATTATAATTACAATGGAATTTTACAGTGTATTACACATTGGTGGATGTTGGATTAATTGTTTATGTCAAGGATTCACGCATGCATGGCATGGCTAAAATCTTTAATAGTTTACTACGTTATGGTTTACTATGTTGTTAGATTTCTAGTTAATAATTTATTGTTAGTTTGAATTAATAGAAGGTCTGACCGAATCTTATGTATGTACATTTGCTATTGGGTTAATCCCACTCTTACCCGCCTTACCCATTTAGAGGGTCAAACCCGAAGTCAAAGTCAACTATATTAAAAAGTCAACTCTCAGGAAATAACTGCCATTTGACAGTTACAAAAGGAAGCGTTGCATCTGTTGATTCTACCGAACCAACACAACCATTCAAACGCACCTTTTCATTCATTATATATAGATTAGAATCTGTAACATTTACAGATGATGACTTATTATTATTTCAATTAATTCAAAAGCAATTCTTTGAACGTATCGTGTTACTTGGTATATTGTGACCACGTTAGACCAATAAAGATCCAACGTTGTGGCCAACAATTGGTATCAGAGCGGTTTGGATTCTTCTAACCAAATCATCATATACCAAGGGTTTTTATTTTGCCCTGAATCGAAGAAGAAACAATATTCCCAGAAACGGTAAAAAAAAAATTTTTGCAAAACTATATCCGAACCACAAATCAAACTAGTAATCATTTTTGTGATTCTGAAAACCGTCCATAATTCATAGCCGCCTCGTAATTAATTACCGGCAACTAAGAATAGGCAATTTTCAATCATCTTGCAAAATTTTTCATTCGGATTTTTTTACCGAGACTAGAAATCATCAAAGGGAACAAAGGTTTTGACTTTTAATCAAAAAAAACCTTACATCGATTCAGAAACAAGAACCCATTACCATCGATTAAAACACGATAGTCATCAGAAAAGGAAATAGATTGATTCAACAAAAGGAACAAACACACCTGTTGCATCCAGAATCAATACCCTTTTCACTTTTTGAATCATCTTGATTCAATTTTTCCACGGACGAACAAATCCAAAAAAAAAAGGATTAACCGGCGCTCGAAGTAACGAGAACACCGAATACCCGTGAAGAAGGAGGTTAACCAAAGCCAAAATATTCGGCGGTCAACCACCAGAAGCATAGCAGTGCAACGGTCTCACCCGAAAGAAAGAGGCAGAGACATTTTTTATCTCTCAAAAGAGATAACGAAGAAGAAGAAAGAGGCGTACTAAATAACGCCTAGGGCACACAGAAACCAACAAAAAGGGCACCGGGTTTATATTACCCCCCCAGGTTTCAAAATTTACGAATCCACCCTTCTATCTTTTAAACTTTACTTATTATAGTATAGTTTATTTTATTTTTTGATAAGTTACTACACAATACCCTTAAGTATACTTATCATATTTATATTATAATAACCTAGTGTAATTACGCTGCTTATTATAATTAGGAATAACTTTTAAGGAGTAATTAACCTTAGGTTTATTCACTTTGAATTTTTAATCTCCGAGGATAGTTTATATTATAACTAATCCTATAGGTTTTGATTGTCATTTTTTAGACTCAAAACATTAGAAGCGCGCTATATTTCTTAACACACACCCCGTGTTAGAATTTTAGGAGATTACCTAGTCATTATCATTTAGAAATGACTAAAGAAGGTGGAGATAGTGGAAAGAAGGAGGTTAGTACATCTAATACTACCCCTCAATTCCAATGCCCGATATTGAAACCCGCGAATTACTCACTATGGGCAATTCGAATGCAAATTATTCTAGAAGCAAATGGGTTATGGGAAACAATTGAGCCAACTGAAACAACTCAACCCGATAAGAAAAAAGAAACAACTGCTATTGCATACCTTTACCAATCCTTACCCGAAGAACAATTACTTCAAATAACAAAGCACAAAACCCCGAAAGCAATATGGGACGCTTTAAAAACTAGACACTTAGGTCTGAACTTGAGTTACTACATATGAGAGAAGATGAAACCATCGATACCTTTACAGGAAAACTCACAACTCTTGTAAACAAAGCCGCCAGTCTAGGACACACAATACAAGATCAGAACTTAGTTAGGAAATTACTAAATGCTGTACCCGATAGGTATTTGCAAATAGTTGCATCTATAGAACAATATTCCGATCTAAACACTATGACCCTAGAAGAAGCAATTGGAAGACTTAAGACCTATGAAGAAAGGATTAAGTTTAAGAAAGGGAAACAGGAGAACACTCAAGAGAAATTGATGTTCACACGACATGAAGGTAGAGGAAAGACTTTTAAAGGACGTGGTGGTGGAAGACATAAATTCCCACACAATAAAAACCACGAGAATCCTAGAGGAGAAAGAAAAGAGGGAGAAAAACCTCATAACAACTTCAAGAGATCAAACTTTGATCCTAGCAATGTAACTTGTTACAAATGCAACAAGAAAGGACATCTTGCAAATAAGTGTTATGCCAAGACAAACACTAACGTGCAATCTAATCTTGTCGAGGAGGACTTCGAACCTACCTTATTAATGGAAATTTTAGAAGATCCACTTGTAAAAGAAGTTGAAGACCAAAATGTCTCTCTACACGAAGAGGTAGAAACACAAGAGACAAATTTGGATAGTCAATGGTATTTAGACAATGGAGCTAGTAACCATATGACAGGAGTGAGAGAACACTTCAAAGACCTAGATGAGAAAGTTAGTGGAAAAGTGAAATTCGGAGATGGATCACACATAGAGATCAAAGGCAAAGGTTCAATCCTAATAGAATGTGATGATGAGCAACAAAGAATCATTTCACATGTCTATTATATCCCAAGCCTGAAAAGCAATTTATTGAGCCTTGGTCAATTCACCGAAATTGGTTGTAAAGTTGTAATGGAAGATAATGAACTGCGACTTTATGACATGGATGACAAAATCTTCTTAAGAGTCACAAGACAAAGAAACCGTCTATACAAAGCAAGTCTGAAAGTAGGAACACCTGTTTGCTTACTAGCAAACTTAAAGGATAACACATGGTTATGGCACGCAAGACTAGGACATCTCAACTTTGATTCATTAAAAACTATGGCTCAAAGAGAGTTAGTTCAAGGAATACCTGCCATTAAACATACAACACAAATCTGTGATGTTTGTTTAGTTGGTAAACATAGTAGAACACCATTTCCAAAGAAAGCCAAAACCAGATCTACATCACCCTTAGACTTAGTATATGGAGATTTATGTGGACCAATCACACCACCAACACCATCTGGAAAGAAATACATATTCTTGTTAGTCGATGATTATTCAAGATACATGTGGGCGTATTTCCTAGAAACGAAAGATCACGCATTTGATACTTTCAAGGAATACAAGAATTCAATAGAAAAGGAGTTAAGGACAACATTAAAGATGTTTAGAACCGATCGTGGAGGAGAATTCACATCAAATGAATTCATCAAGTATTGCAAAGACAATGGCATATCACGACAACTCACCGCTCCTTATTCACCACAACAAAACGGAATAGTAGAACGAAGGAATAGGACAATTATGTCTACAACTCGATGTATGATGAAAGCAACTAACATGCCACAAGATTTTTGGGCTGAAGCTGTTAGACATGCAATTTACATCTTAAATAGTGTACCTACAAAAGCACTAGAAGATATTACTCCATACGAAGCAATTAAAGGAAGAAAGCCAAATCTAGAAACACTTAGAATTTTCGGCTGCATAGCATATGCTAAGGTACCATCTCAACGCTTAACAAAGCTTGATGATAGAAGCAACAAAATGGTATACTTAGGCAATGAACAAGGATCAAAAGCTTATAGATTATTTGATCCAACAACACAAAGAATTTGTGTTAGTAGAGACGTGAAGTTTAAAGAGGAAGAAGCATGGGACTGGAAGGATTACATGAGTGAACACACCAATGAACCAGAATGGATTGACTTCAGAATAGAAAACCTTGAAGCCACCAATGAACACCATGAACAAAATATCCAACCAAATGACGAAGACAATGATTTTCCCAACAACGATGATGATAATTACACAACATCAACAAGAAGCTCACCCTCTCAATCACAAACACTTCACACACCATCTACAATTTCATCCCGAGTAAACTCTCAAATTACACCAATCAACTCAATACAATCAACCTATCAAAGTGATAGTGGTTCTACATCAACCACAGCTTCACATTCACACTTTGATCATACACCTATAAGAGGTTTCAGAACCTTGAATGATTTATTTGACAACACTGAGAGATTATTACTTGCTGAAGATGAACCTAAGAATTACAAGCAAGCATCAAACGATCAAAAATGGATCGAAGCAATGAAGGTCGAGTTAGATTCTATCAATAGAAATAACACATGGGAACTAACCACTTTACCTAAAGGACATAAAGCAATAGGCTTAAAGTGGGTATTCAAGACCAAGAAGGATGCTAATGGAAACATAGTCAAGCATAAAGCAAGACTAGTAGCAAAAGGCTACATTCAAGAGCATGGCATAGATTTTGAGGAAGTTTTCGCACCTGTAGCAAGGATGGAAACTATAAGATTATTACTCGCCATAGCTGCTAATAACAAATGGGAAGTACATCACCTTGATGTAAAATCTGCATTTCTACATGGAGATTTAAAGGAAGAAGTTTATGTTTCACAACCGGAAGGCTTCATAAAAAAGGAAAATTCAGGAAAAGTCTACAGACTTATTAAGGCACTTTACGGACTGAAACAAGCACCACGTGCATGGAACATAAAACTTGACAAAACTTTGAAGTCCTTAGACTTCAAGAAATGTGCATTAGAACAAGCGATCTACACGAAAGCCACAAAAGACTCAATTCTACTTGTAGGAGTCTATGTAGATGATCTAATCATCACAGGCACACCAAAGAAAGAGATCGACAAATTTAAAGCTCAAATGGAAGACAAATTTGAAATGAGTGACCTTGGATTATTAGCATATTATCTAGGGATAGAAGTCACACAAACTGGAGGTGACATATCAATAAAGCAATCTGCATACGCGACCAAGATTCTAAAGGAAGTTGGAATGACGGACTGCAATGAAACCCTAATACCTATGGATCCAGGAACAAGATTGACAAAGAATATTGAAGGAACAATGGTCAACTCAACTGAATATAGAAGCTTAATTGGATGTCTACGATATCTGCTTCACACAAGACCTGACTTAAGTTACTCCATTGGATTACTTAGTCGATTTAGGCAAGAACCTAAAGAGCAACACATGAAAGCAATTAGACATGTACTACGTTATGTTAAAGGAACAAAGAACTACGGTATCACCTACAAACATAATGGAGGAAACAAAATACAAGGCTTTAGCGACAGTAGCTATGGAGTCAACACTCAAGAAGGCAAAGGAACTACTGGAATCATTTTCTACTATGGTGATTCACCAATAAGCTGGAGCACACAGAAGCAAGCCACAGTAGCATTATCATCATGCGAATCTGAATTTATTGCAGCAACTGCAGCAGCAACACAAGCATTATGGTTAAAAAGACTACTCAGCAGGCTTACGCACTCGAAGGAAGAAAAGGTAACTATTCTAGTTGATAACAAATCAGCTATATAACTAATGAAGAATCCCGTTTTTCACGAAAGAAGTAAACACATTGATACAAAGTACCACTTCATACGAGAATGCGTTGAAAGAGAAGACTTACAAGTTGAATTTATTCGAGGAGAACATCAGAAGGCTGACATACTCACAAAGGCACTACCGAAGATCAAATTTCTAACAATGAGACACTTTATTGGAGTCAAAGATCTAGGAGATGACGATTGTGATTAAGGGGGAGAATATTGGGTTAATCCCACTCTTACCCGCCTTACCCATTTAGAGGGTCAAACCCGAAGTCAAAGTCAACTATATTAAAAAGTCAACTCTCAGGAAATAACTGCCATTTGACAGTTACAAAAGGAAGCGTTGCATGTGTTGATTCTACCGAACCAACACAACCATTCAAACGCACCTTTTCATTCATTATATATAGATTAGAATCTGTAACATTTACAGATGATGACTTATTATTATTTCAATTAATTCAAAAGCAATTCTTTGAACGTATCGTGTTACTTGGTATATTGTGACCATGTTAGACCAATAAAGATCCAACGTTGTGGCCAACATTTGCACATTGGGTAGAAGTGGTCATGTTTACCTGGTTTTTAGGTGCTACTTTCATGTTTAAGTTGTTACTTTTGAAGGCTATATATAGGCCTTGTTTTCACATGAATAAAGCAAGTACTCAGAAGTTCTTTTCTGCAAGTCTCATACATCACTTTCATATTACTTGTTTCATTTATAGCAAGTTCTTTCTTCTATATCAGTGAGTTAGTGAGAGTAATGAAATCTGAGTTCCTTCATTTGGTATCAGAGCGTAGGGCTCGTACCAGGCTTGAGTGAAGGAAGATAAAGCGATCTGATGTGAGGTTGCAAGGAAGGAGAAAAGCAGCAAGAAAGAAAAGAAAGAGCTGATAAAATTCAGCAAGAAAGAAAGGAAAGAGCTGATAAAATTCAGCTAGAAAGAAAAGAAATAGATGTCTGAAATCAGCAAAGAAAGAAAGCAGCAGCAAAGAGAAAGAGAAAGAAGCTGCCAGAAAGAGAAAGAAGGAAGAAAGTCACGATTGGCCAGAGAAAGAAGAAAGTTTGCTGATCAGAAAGTTGTCGCAAGAAGAAAGAAACAAGAAAAGAAAGTGAAGAATGGCGATGGTACCAGCAAAAGAGGCCGGTTCGATCACGTACCAATATCCGGTTTTGACCGCGACAAACTATCCGGTATGGGCGGTCAAAGTGAAGGCGATCATGGATGCTCACGGTTTATGGGAGGCCGTCGAACCAAGGACTTTAGGAGCGGAACCTAATGAGCAAAAGTCGAAACAAACGCTTGCATTTTTGTTTCAAGCAATACCCGAGGAGATGGTTTTGCAAATGGCTAGCTACAACGACCCCAAGCAAGTGTGGGACGGATTGAAGACACGGTACTTTGGTGTAGATCGGGTAAGAGCGGTGTTGGAAAGTATTAATCAAGAAATTCATATGAATCGAAAGCCTAAGGGTTAAACATGTTAGTTAGATAGTTTACAACCGTTATTCGGTTAGAAGTAGGTAGAAGTAGTTAAAAGTAGTTATGGTAGTTATTGTATTCGGTTATGGTTGTTTTCTGAACAGACATGATGGTTTGATGGAACCTTTAGAAAACTATAAATAGGTACCGAATGTAAACATGTATTAGTGTGGATAATAAAATTAAAGTGTGTTTATCATAAACTCCCACCCTCTGTTCATAACCGAGTCACTGCACAAATCGTGTGCATAGTCCTTCAATATGTTGTTCATCCATGATTGATCCAAGATCCGTAGGACCTCAACAAGCGGCTCGCCTTGCGACACTAAGAAAGGAGCTTGAAAGTTCGCGAATGAAGGATGGCGAAACAGTTGATGATTTCGTGGCGAAACTGACCGGGGTAGCCTCGAAGGTAAGAGGTCTCGGGTATGAACTCGAAGAAGTCGAGCTGGTGAAACGATTGCTTGATTCAATTCCCAAACCATTTTTCCAAATTGTGGCGTCCATTGAAAAATGTTTCGATTTGGACTCAATGCTCTTTGATGAAGCAGTTGGAAGGCTTAAGGCGTATGAAGAAAGACTAAAAGGCCATGGTGAAAAGGAAGAAGAGCAAGGCAAACTCTTGATGGCTGAACAAAAATATGGTGAAAGTAGCGGACGAGGAAGAGGTCGTGGAAGAAGCTCTGGTAGAGGTGAAAGAGGTCGAGGAAGAGGTATGGGTCGAGGTGGTGATAAAAGCAAGTTTCGGTGTTTTAATTGTGGAGAATTTGGGCACTTTGGTTATGAGTGCACTAAATGGAAAGACAAGGAAGAAGAAGCAAACTTGATCCACGATGATGAACCGACACTCCTTTGATGAAGAAACGAATCAAGATGGTGATTAAAGCTGCTGTGACTAAAGGGCGTGAATAAACGATTAAGGGGGTGAATGTTGGATTAATCGTTTATGTCAAGGATTCACGTATGCATGGCATGGCTAAAAGCTTTAATAGTTTACTACGTTATGGTTTACTATGTTGTTAGGTTTCTAGTTAATAATTTATTGTTAGTTTGAATTAGTAGAAGGTCTGACCGAATCTTATGTATGTGCATTTGCACGTTGGGTAGAAGTGGTCATGTTTACCTGGTTTTTAGGTGCTACTTTCATGTTTAAGTTGTTACTTTTGAAGGCTATATATAGGCCTTGTTTTCACATGAATAAAGCAAGTACTCAGAAGTTCTTTTCTGCAAGTCTCATAAATCACTTTCATATTACTTGTTTCATTTATAGCAAGTTCTTTCTTCTATATCAGTGAGTTAGTGAGATTATTGAAATCTGAGTTCCTTCATCATCAGTATAGATAGCAGCATGTCGATTCTCCATACTCACATTGGTGGAGGACTCTGTCTCTGGGTCATTTGCAGAGCAAGTACTTTAAAAAACATCTGTCACACTTGACTCTGAATCTGAACTATCTACATGAAAAATGGATCTGTCAGCAATCATATTAATGAACATTTCAATAGTATCAAGTTCGATCCGTACCTGACAAATCCATAGATGATTTATCACCGAGTACAAAGTCAGAGGCGACCTCAATTTTCAAAGTTTTCACCACATCTTTAACAAATCTACGATCGTTGGTGCCCACTGGAAGAAAAAACTCTAGAACATACTCATCATCTCCTTCAACAGGATGCAAGGAAACTGCAAAGCAGCTTTTAACCTTATTAACGCACACACGAGGATACTCTACTTCATTGAGTTCGGTTACATCTCTACAAACAAATACACCGTGGAATGACAATGCCCTCCCAACAACCCCCTCTGACTTGTACATGTGTCGCTTTCTACATTCTTCCACAAATTTCCACATGCCAGGGTCTTTAACATAATAAGGTAGAGCAACCGTGGACATGCAGACCTTCCCAATGCATTTAGTACCAAAACTACTACAACTCTTCTTTATATTTTTATCATGTGAAATAAAACTAGTGGATGGGGAAACAGCCCATGTCTGAGCAAGAGGTAATTGGTGAGTGTCACACACTACTTTCATAATATTGAACATTTTTTCCAATTCATTCACCTGTAGATTAATGAAAGGACATCTCCAAGATAAGTATTACGAAGAAAAATAAGGTTTAGAAAACGACTCTTCCAGAATAGATAGTCATAAACTCATAATAGTAGAATTTTAGATAATAAATCAGCCATGCACAACTTACATTTGAAGCAGGATCATCCAATACTTGTAGGCATGTCAACTTTTGTGTCTGCCAAGTTGTCAACATTTGGAAATTAATAGCTATATATGCAAGGAAGAGTAAAGTAGATAGATTACAATACAACAGAAAACATGACTTATTAATAAGCGAATTATAAAGATTATAACCTTCAGTGCCTTCTCAAATTGTTGAACCTCGTAGTCAAAACTCGTGTACTTTGAAGAAGCCAACAATTCAAGTATACCAACACATAATTTTGTAGTTGAATCAAACACTGGTAAAGCCAAATATCCATGGAGATTGCGACGAATCGCACACTCTTGTTGTGGAAAATGTTTTGGCAAGTAGTCAGCTAGATCGGGGGACCATTCTGGTAATCCTCGCTTGAATACTCGAGCGATCGGACTAGTGTCTTCATCTTCATCATCCTTAGCCACAACAAAAGAGTTGTGCACATAGTCGTCTCGATACAAAAGAAGTCCTTCATCAATTACACCAAGACCAAATGGTTGATCAATAGATGTAAGCAGTTGGTGTCTCCCATCGACACGAGGTGACCAAAACTGAACAACAACACGTTGCTCGCGGAAAGTTGGCAACTTAAGTGCAGCTTTGATCTTATCCTTTACTATCCGATTATGTTGGTCGATTTTGGCAGCCATCAGCTCATAATCTATATATGTTTTAGAAAAATAATGAACCAAATCAGAAGCATGAACAAGTTTCTTGTATAAACCTTTTTGTTTGCAAAATGAAACATGAACAAGTTTCTTGTTATAGCTAAAAATTATAGTTAGGAAGAAAGATATACCACCAGTAGTTGTAGATTCATCAGCTGTTCCGACCCAAAGTGGCGTCAGGTATCTCGACTCCCCGGAAAGTGCAACTGAAGGGGGTTCTAAAGAGATGTTCTTACTCAACATATCATTAGTTGGAGTCATACCCAAACTAAATGATTTGCCTTCGTATGAAAAATCAACAGATATAGTGAATGTGTGAAAACAAGGCCACAGAAAATAGAAAGATTTGATATTCCTATGAGGAATGGGGTCTAAACTATATATAGGGATAGGTGGGACACTTTACCCTACTCAATTTATAAATATTTATTGAATATAATTTAGAGCTTTTCTTAACTTGGTTGATCCGGTTTAATTCTTATTGATTTTTTTTTTTTTTTTTTTTTTTTTTTTTTTTTTTTTTTTCGTGTTTGCTGTTTAATCCCTTGAGATAGTTACCACTGTTTCTTTAAGTCAGGGGCCGTTTGGTTTTATAATAAGTGTGTTGGGTTCATTTCGGTCCGTATGTGAGCTCGTTTCAATGTGTTTGTAATGTGATAACGAAATTTTAAATTTTGCCCATAAAATTGGTTAACTGAACTGTATTAGAATTTAATACTTGATTAGCATGTACAAATTACTGAAGATTTTTACAGATTGCTACAACTTTACCCAAGTCTTTGTAAAAAAGCTTTTCCAAAAGCTTTGATTGCAATGCAAAAAACTTCTTAAAAGACTTTTTAAAATAGTAAAAATCTTTAAACTACTTGATCCATTGTGGATGCTCTAATGCAGGGATAAAATATGTATCTAACATGTTTATTTATTTTTGTCTATTTTTTTATTACGTGTAGGTGTGTAGCATTTTTATTTTTATTTTTTTATTAATTAAAACAATTAAAAATATATATATATAACCGGTGGAGTTTATTCATTGGACTGTTAGAGCGGCTAACGCATTTTTATTTGAAAGATTTTTTATTTAATAGTAAAAGAAGAAAGCTACACAGGATAAAAAAAATAAAATAAATAAACAAATTAGATAATTTTTTCTATTATTTTCCGTTTAATCTATTGTGTTTATTTTATTGGAGTGTTAGAGCGGTTAATGCATTTTTATTCTTTTGAGATTTTGTTATAAAGTGCTAATATTGGGTTATGTTTAAGAGAATAATTATAATTACTCAAAACGATTATACAAATAGTTAAGCAGAGGGAATTGTCGGCGGGAGGTAAAGCTATTAGATTTAAACCTTTTTATGTAAACCTTTCAAGGGTGTTTAGGGAAAACATTCCGAAACAAGTACGAATAATTTGGTTGATCGTGTATATTTGTATAAAAGATTAAGGGTGTGTTTGTTTGACATCTTTTGGCAATAAGGAATCTTTTGAAAGCCAAAAAATTTATTTGTTATGGTGAAGGGTATGGTTGAGGGTTCCCCTCGCCACACCAACTTATCATCTCTTCTAACTTTTTTTTCAACTTCCTCTTAATAATAGTAGCAATTTCTCTTTTTTCATTAATTTTTTTATTTTTTTTTCTTTTATTTTTTAAAAAATACCTTCAAAACACAATTAACCACTCATAGCATAATAAATAATACTTTCTCTTTTCCAAAGCACTCACACTCTCAAGTCTCATCTTTTTCAATCGGGACTTACTCAAATATTTTGTTTTAGTTTTCTCGAAAGATGGGGTGAGGTGTTTGGAAGCTTCGTGCTAACATGGCATAAGGAATCTATGATTTTCCCGTAGTGCACCCTGCACACTCATGAGGGTTAGGATTACGATATTTTGCAATTAGTCTCACATTTTCTCTCTATCTTTTACTTTTATGTGCTCCACTAACTTAAACAAAAATATTTTTTCAAATAATAATATATTTTTCTTTCTATTATTTTTTAACTCAACCCTATCCTAAACCAACCCTTAATTGCATTCAAAAACTCACTAATGTATGTAAAGTTGAAGTTCTCGATATTTTAAGAATCAAATAATTTTGACAAACTGTTGTTACTACATACCTTACATCGTACCGAGCAAAGCAGTGGTCTGTTGTCTCAATTGCATAGTCACACATTGGACATCATAGCAGTGGTCTATTATCAAGAAGTCTCATTACAAGTAGCTGACCACGCGCGTTCTAATCTCCACATGAAAACATTAATAATCTTACAACGAACAATTTCACTTCACTTTATCTATTCCATTATATTTGTTCTATCATCCCAAGGATCTTTTTGTCCAATTCCTTAATAAGTAATGGAATGTGTATAGAGTAATTTCCATCCTCATTGTCTCGCTTTTTGTCCCTAACAGTACTTTAAAGGAGAATTACAAATACGTTTTGGATCAATGATTCATCCTTTCCGGTATTGTATCTGTATAACGATGTTACTAATTGTGATCAGTTAGTTTGGAAATTAATTAGCTTCTTATTCGATCAATAACATATTGGAGATGCGCAAAAAACAATTGTTGGCACATATATGATGTGTAAAAAACTGTTTTTGCTAGCTTTTTTATTAATCGGCGTTAAGAAAAAAAGTAATGACTTTCTTTGTCGACTATGTATATAAACATCTTAGCCAACTATGTGCTTGAATATATACATATGTTGTTATATAAAAACAGCAACTCCGACTTTTTTTTGGGACAACCGATATGAGAATTGGATGTGGCTTTCAGATTTAGGTTGACGACATAAACTCTTTTAATACCAATAAGCTTTGTTACGTGATTAAAATGTATTACATGTCTTTGTAATCGACTTATGATATCTATTGATTTTTTAGACATAAACGTGTTTTAAAATAAATATAACATCTACATTGACAAATATTTAAAAGATACCTTAAAAAATTAGTTGCATTAAAAATAATTGAAACCAAATAGAAAAATAATTACACTTTATGTATATGGCTAGAAGTGATGATAGATGATGCCAAATAGGAGAGTTGTGGAAGTTGGACCCATAATATGTTTCTTTTTTTAACTTGGACCCATATGTTTAATAAAACAAAAAGGACGATGTATTCAGTCAATTTATCTATCTGTTGTGCAACGTTAGCCCCAACCAAAACTACTAAGTTTGGAAATTTGAGTGTGAAAGAATAATAAGTCACAAACCAAACGGCCCCTAAGCTTTGTTTTTCATATCCATTGTGATTCTACCCGATATCAAATCTGGTACCCATTGTGATTCCTAGCAACAAACCAAACGGCCCCTAAGCTTTGCTTTTCTTTAACTAAGGAAACCCGACCCTATGAAACCTCCATCTACCAGTCCACTGAAAATGAAAAAATGCAAAGCTTTTCTATAAATTTGGATATCATACGTATGCATGACATATTCTCACACCTCACTGTTAAAGAAAACTAAGAGTCGAAGTCTCGAAGACCCACGACATAAGGGGGAGACCAAGTTTACCAGAATTGGGCAACGAAAGTCATAATCCTACTGATTAGTGATAATTTATACAACGGGTGTTCATCAAGTCTGTTTATGTGTCTGTACGTGTGTTTTTTATTTTTATTTTTTTATGTAAGGTGTTAGTTTGGTTTCCTTGGGTTGAGTTTAAATCCAAGAATCATAATTCCAACCTCTCAATTTTAATACTACAAAACAAACAATATAATATTTGCAAATGTTTTTCTAAACATCAGTTATAAAATTATGCAAACTTTCAAACGTTTTTACGCCTTCACCTCTTACAAATAAAGCATAAGCTGTAAATACAATTAATTAATATGTTTACTACATAGAATACAACTACCGGATTTAAAAAAAAAAAAAAAAAAAAAAAAAAAAAAGAAACTTGATATATGCAGCCTGTAACCCGACCCCTTCACCTGTGACACGTAAAATATAGCCTGAATTGATCCACTCACAAAGTCGCAAGTAAATTCAGGAAGGTTAATCAGTAGGACGGAAAGAGAGAAAAAGGAGAAATTAAAAAATAAGCTTGATTTTGATAAAAATAAGTTTTGCATTGTGTGTAAAACGAGTCCTAGATATAACATTGCAAAGTTGAAAGATTGGGATAGACTTGTCTTCTTTCTATTAGATGATAATTAAGCCCAAGCCCGTTTGTGTGTTTAGGGTACGTTCCTAGGGTTACCTCTATATATTGTGTCTCAATGACAATCATAACCAGTCGATCCATTTTCCTAAAACCCTAAATTGGTTCCTAACAACGATCGTTAACCTTGCTGCTTAAACCCTTCGTTTAATTGTGGACGAATTTTAAATTTTTTTCACACTCATATATGTGAACTTTTTAATGCATTACGTTTTGTAAAATTTGTTCACACTTATACATGTATCAAAATTTCACACATATATAAATGTGTCTAAGAATTAATTGTGTCTAAGAATTAATTGTAGCAAACACACTTTGTAAAAGTGTCTAAGAATTAACTGCGTCCAGTCGGAGAGCTTTCGGAAGATGAAGCCATCTTGGACGTAGTAAATAATTGATGTTTAGAAAGAGGGTGGGTTAATTTTGTAGTGAAGGAGTGTAGTTGTTTTAACATACACCACATATATATAGCTTATATATAGAGATGCAAAAAGTCCCGCCAATAGCCAGCCAATATATTAATAATAAGAATCAAAAAAATCTTTTGGATTTGAGTTCCATATTAGGTAAAGATATCTATGTGTGAGATAAGAATCAAAAAAATCTTTTGGATTTGAGTTCCATATTAGGTAAAGATATCTATGTGCGTGTAAGAGTGTATCCAACGCTTGAATATATATATTAGAGCCGATTCTCAAAATAGTATTTTAATTTTGCTTGTTTCAAAAAATAGTACAAAAATAATGATTTTTTTCAAAAAGGTCATGTGTGAATGTGCGAATCCATGAATATTTTGACAAGTACCCAGACACTTTTATAAACAAATGTGCGAACGATGGATGTGCGAATGTGCGAACGACGGATGTGCGAATTAGTGAAGTCGTACATTCGCACATTCGCACATGACCTTTTGTGAAAGGCCATTATTTTTTTACTATTTTTTTAAAAAAGTTAAATTAAAATACTATTTTAAGAATTGGCTCTATATATTAACAAGCAGATGTCGATCGATGTAAGGGTTTTATATATGCATGTGTTGACTGTTGAGTATAAAGTGCCGTACAGATTTTTTTTTTGAAAAGTAAATTTCATTCAAAAAACGACCAACCAGTCCTCAAAGCAAGGGCCGGAGGTCACAAACCACCACTACAACATGTACAAAGGGGAACGAACCCAATCTTGCCACACTAACCTATTACAATTAGATCTATTCTTTAACCATAAAAAGGAAATCGACTTAATTTTCGCCACTATCACTACTAGAAAAAGGGCTATCCTTGACTCGCTTTTTATGACCCACGCTAAAAGATGACGCGCAAAGAGCAAAGTCATAAAATAAGAGTCATAACGAGTAAATTTTCTATTGGGGATGACTCGTTTTTAGAAGCGTCATAAATACGGGTCATCTATGTTTTTTTTTAACATCTGATTGTTTTTTTTTGGCCAAAACACTTCCTCCCGCTCTCAAGTCCCTACAACTAATAAAAATCTTCTTCATTATCACTTAACCCTAAAAACTCACATACTCTCTTTCTCTCTTCTCTGCGCCGCCAACTGTCACCACCCAAGACACCATCACCGCCACCCGAACAAGCACACCACCACCAACCAAAACACTCACCACCATCTCCCCTTCCATTTGACGTGACTCACGCGCTCAAACACCACCTCACCGTCACTCTAGCACCATAACGCGCCACTAAAAACCTTGTTCATCACCTTGTATCATCACCACTCGTGTAGATCGAAGAAAGAAGGTAGGAAATATGCTATGTATGCGAGAGTTGACTCGGAAACGAGCTGCCACCATCATCCATTTTTGTTGAAGATCCAAGGTTGTGGTGTCATTTGGGGTTTTAAATCATGATCTTTGGCTCTCGTTTGGTTCGAGAACCACCATCGAGCCGCGCCACCATCTCCATCATCTCTCTCGTGTCCTTGGTATGATGACACTTTTAATTTATCTTTGTCACTTTCTTTTGTATAAACCGATTACATAATTGTTTTATGTGCTTTCGTGGATTAATGATTTATTAAAACCGTTTTTGTTAATCAAGTCGTGTGGTGTTGGTTTGTTTAGATTCGAATTAGAGAACAAAATAGGGGGTATTTATTTGTTTAGACTCAGCTAAAAAACGGCCCGAAGGGATGTTTATTTGTTCTGGTGTTGCAAATAATCATATTTGCAGCCATGGCAAGGCAAATTATTATATTTGCAGCCATGGCGGGGCAAATATGTAGTTTGCATTTTTATGAGGCAATGATGAATCTAAGGGTGGTAATCATATTTGCAGCCATGGCAAGGCAAATTATTATATTTGCAGCCATGGCAGGGCAAATATGTAGTTTGCAGTTTCATGAGGCCTAGCCCCTCATAAACCCCATATTAGCCCAAACCCACCTCCTGCCGAATACATATGTATAATGCAGCAGCTGCTGCTGTTTTGTTGCCTTCGTTATATCTACCCTGTTAAGGGTCTTAAAATTGAGGAATGTCCATGTACATCTATGCCATAAATTAACCTGACCCAATTTGTATCAGATTAATGTGTAAAGTTTGTTGCTTTTAGTGAATTAGGTTTTGTTTATTGCGGTAATTTGATATAGTTGGTTAAAGTTTTTGTGGATGCTAAGACTGATGTTCTTTCCATTGTGGCAGGGAGATATTTATATTGGTGTTGCAAATAATCATATTTGCAGCCATGGCAAGGCAAATTATTATATTTGCAGCCATGGCAGGGCAAATATGTAGTTTGCAGTTTCATGAGGCAATGATGAATCTAAGGGTGGAGAATACTATAAATGAGAACAACTGATTATCAAAGTTGTGATTGTCCGTGCATAGGCGGGGCAAATGAGTATATTTGCAGCCATCGCAGACGTTTATGCTTTCTTCACTTCCCACCCTATCTGAGCCTTATAAAATGTATTCGGTAAGAAGTTGGTTTGGAGTGACATCACTGAGCTATTATATGCTATTTTATGAGACATAGGTACTGCTTCTTTTTTTGTGTTTTTTTCAGGTTAAAAAAAATCCATGATCTCACTGAGCTATTATATGCTATTTTATGAGACATAAATTTAATAAAGTATGTAATCTATGTGCCATAAAATAACATTTAATAGCCCAGAAAAATTGTGAATTTTTCTTTACACACGTACTGTTGGAAGCTGTAACAAAGGACAAGTAAGTTGTAGAAAGCACTCCTTTTTTTTTTTTTTTTTTTTTCCCAGTTATAAAAGCATTTTGTTACTCTTCGTTTGTCCAGGTCAGCCACATTTCCATTGACTTAGAAGATCTGTTGATAACTTCTTGCAAAAAACATCAAAGTCTTAAATATAGACGTGACGTAAGTCAGAATTTGATCAATGAGATAGTTATCTGGTCTGTTTGACATCGTTTATTGGGTATGCGTTTTACTGATGATTGTTCATCTTTGATGTAGGTTTCTTTGAAGACCGAAAGGGAGAAGAAAAAGGAGAAGTACTTCCCATTGAGGAAAGTACCCCTCGGATATCTCAGGTTACTTCTAAACTAGTTCAGTTATAATAATGATGCGTATATAGGTATACATATAAGACATTTTCTTATCTTGAAACATTATTCGTCTATCTCGCATGACATGTAAGATTAAGGGCATAAACTGTGAATCTGTTGGAAATCTGCATCTGATATATACGTATCCTATCTTTATAAACTTTAGATAATTAGATACTGGCTTTGATTCCACATCATATTTCAAATTACATTTATTATTCAGCCTAGTGTGACCCCCGTTGATGAGTATGCTGCACTGATATATTATTCATCCTGGTGCTATTCAACCACCATCTTCTTGCTCTAATAAATTACATTTATTATTCAGCCTAGTGTGACCCCCGTTGATGAGTATGCTGCACTGATATATGCTGGAAGGTGGGGAATCCATGGTGCTTCTCTTCCAGGTAGAGCAACATTTGCACCAGGCAATGTTGGATTTGCAACTTTTGGTGCCCCGCGTCCTATGGAGGTTTGTGCAGTGTTTTTACATACTACCGAAAATTTATTTTATTTCAACCACCATCTTCTTGCTCTAATGGCTGAATGCTTGTGCTATGCAGACTCAAGTTGTCAGTGATGATACCTGGAAGCTTGTTGACAAAATTTGGGAGACAAGGGTTCAGGAAATTAGAGATGGGGCAATAAAAGAAACTGAAGCAGAAAAGGAGAAGCCACGGGTTTTGATTGCCAGCCATTTCCTGTGACCATTGTCACCTTGTTTTATGGTTAGTGTCTACTTATCTGCAAATGTAGTGTTAGTAAGAGGGTTAAACGAAACACTTTAAGTATAAATCAAAAGGACGCTTGAGAGGTTTATTTTAATTCATAGACTTCTAATTGCTAAAGCCATATAGGATATGAAAAAGGGTTGATTGCCTAAAATGGAATACAGATTCACATTCAATTTCTATTTCAGGTAATCAACTTTGTTTTTACCCATAAGACCCTGGTTCGTTTATTAGAAATAGTTTTATTCTGGCTCGGACTTCTTTTGCAACTTCTGCTCTTTAAACTGGACAATTAATTGGGTTTCTTTCTTTCTTGGTGACTGAGCAGCGTCTGATGAGTTCTGGGTTATGTGGCGAAAGTTATGCGTCTGATGAGTTTTGGATATGCTGCGACATTTGTGAGAGGTGGTTTCATGGTAAGTGTGTGAAGATCACTCCAGCCAGAGCCGAACACATCAAGCAGTACAAGTGCCCAACATGCAGCTACAAAAGAGCCCGTCCTTGATGCTGTATCTGTATCGTGGTGTTCTTAGCTGTGTACTCTAGTAGTCTCTAACTGCATGTTTAGTTATGTTTAGCAACGATAAAACCTGGTTGATGCGTGGGTTTTGCAACCTTACAACAGGTTTTACCTATCGAGGGATCTCAAGAGGCTTACAACCCCACCAGGCAGTGTACCTGACCGATGTAGTATAGTGTAGTGGTAAGTACGGGGGATTGATCGTTCTCCACAGGGAATAGTGTTCGTTAGGTGTGAAAGGCTACTCTAATAGGTCTAAGGGTTGAGGAAGATTCTTTTTTATGTTTTTATAATTTTTTGAAAGCAAGTAAAATCTCGGGTTTGAAAGAGTGGGCGGAATTAGTTGCTAGTCAACTAACCTAAATTACTACGAATGCAAATAAAATAAATAAATGAAAATAAAATGTGGTGAGAAACTTATGTGTAGAGAAATGTGTTTACTTAGATTTCCTTACTCCCTAACTATCTTTTACCGGTTAATTAGTGTGTATTAGTCGCGTGGATGACGGGTGTATTCCTTAATACCATTCGTGGGGTGGCGTACTTACTTCCCCAACTCTACAAGCTCCTACTTCACTCCTATGTCGAGCCGGCTAGGAAGCTCCTAACATGGGATCACTAGAATTCGCTTGTGCATTAAATACAACCATAAAAACCTTTAGTACGCATTTGGTTCATGTTTCTTAAGACGTTCAAGCAAGTTACCGAATAGGAAGTTAGCCAGTTTTCTTAAGCCTAACATAGATAAACAATCATCCAATACAACTAACAACACACTAATAACCAATAATCAATAGCTAGGTTTCATTAGATCTAAGCAAACACAAGATAAATTTAGCCTAACATGTTAAACAAAAGACAAGAATAAGATAGAATCAAACAACACATAGACATATTGAATGATTAATTGATAACTTATCTTTCAATGAAACATGGAAGATCTCAAGGCAAAAAGCCCTGAAAAAGTAGCTAAAATCGTCTTAGGGTTTTATCCCAAAATTCCACACACTAAGCTCTCCTTCATGACAAAAAATTAGAAAACTATATATAGACTTTGACATCTGACGGCGTCACCTTATGGAGTGTGACGCCGTCACCTCGCCGCTTTTAGGGTTCCCGGATGACCATCTTGACGCCGTCCCTCTTTAGCTCTTCCAAAATCCATTCTGGCTTATCAAGGCTTGACGCCGTCGAACCTATAACGTGACGCCGTCCCCTTATGATTTAAGCCGTGACGCCCTCGATCAAGTTAAAGCGTGACGCCGTCAGAATTCATATGCTATTTTCACTGGCCCGTCATGAGTAAATTTCACGTCCAACTTTTCTTGCCAATGCATGACGCCGTCAAGAGTAAATTATGACGCCGTCAAAGGTAGTTTTTAGCCGATTTTTGAGACTTTGCCGTTTTCTTCACTTTAATGCTCCAAAAACGTCCAAAATGCCTCCTTTTCCAGATTTCTCCTCAAAAGTACCTAAAATGACAAAAGGAACGATTTAGGGCAATATTTGATCAAATAAATACGATTTAAGACTTAAATGACCCCTTAAAAGCGGTACACTTTTCGCTTCATCAAATACCCTTACACTTGAGATTTGCTTGTCCTCAAGCAAATGCGCTTTTATTCTAATCAAAATACAAGTTAGGGGTCATTTAATGCTAACATAAAAGTAATTACAACAAATATTCGTTCCACTTCAACCATAATAAGCACGGAGATTATAAACTAGCACCTCACAAGTAGTGTTTAGATACTCACATCTCTCAAGTGTCATCAAAATAAATCTCATAAATGAAAACGGATAATATCTCTCACTACCTGTCATAGCAAATAGATTACCATAGGCTTGGGAAAGGATCGAAAACCTCCTCCACTAGGCGTAAGCACCAAAGATAAACTATCAAAGAGGGCTTTTAAATGGGTTATAATGTTAGGTGTAGGGAAAAGGAAAACACGGTTTTGTTGGATAAAGGATATTTTACTGGTGGCTAGTTAAAGATCTTGATCAATTACATGTACTATACAACGTTGCTAAGCCAAGACTAGACTCGATCTTAAGCTAGAAACAAAATAACAAAATAACAAAAACATAAACATAAAATGAAACGGGATGGTAGTCCGTATGTTTTTTCTATTTTTCTTTTTCTCATTTTTTTTGTGTTTTTCTTGATTTTTTTTTTTTTTTTTTTTTTTTTTTTTTTTTTTTTTTGACATACATTCTTGCCCTACCATCCAAAATAATACATCATAGGGGCATTGCATCCCCCTTACACTTGAATTTTTACATAACTTTACAAATACTAATCTAATGACTCGAATTAAGATAATTGAAAAACTTGGAGTACTTTTAAAACATTTAGCACATATGGGGGTAATAAATGATGTTCTTCCCCATTACTCCATTATACTAGTACTTTACCCATGAGTCCCAATCGTCCCAAAACAATATGTACAAGGATATGACTCGACTTAGCAACCATGTAATCAACTAGATAATTAACTTGGGTTTAAACAAATGTTGTAACAATAATACACTAAAAATGAGTGCATACAAGTTAGGCTAAGGCGATTTGGGTGTACATTTTAGTGGGGTGTAACAAATTCTTCCTTTAAGTAAAATGCTTAAAGGTCGAAACGAAAAGATAGGCTCTGAGGGGTGTACTAGGGGTATCGTGTACTAAAAATGAGTACAACGCAAAGGGTGTGGGAGAATTACTTGACTAATGTAGCCAATGTAATTATAACAAAAACACAGGTGTAAGACAATGGGTTTATCCTAATGCCTCTTATCACGTAGTAAATCTAACTACACGAATGTAGTCTCACTTGTGGCCTTGGAATGGTCCTAACGCAAGTTCTAGAATCTAAGTGCTACCGGTACACACATCATAGCATAAATGCTTTTCCTACCAATTCTAGGGGCGAACCTCACATATTTGGGGGTGGAAAATTTTTTAGTGGTACGGTTTTTTGTGCTAGTCATATAACTCCTATCCGTGAGACGCTCATTAAGATCAAAGTTTCACTCCTATATGTTGTAAAAAATTTTAAATTTGGCACTAAAATTACCCTAACAGGTGTTTATCTCAGTTTTATTACACATCTACTATTAAACAAACAAAAATCAAGCGTAATAGCATTCTCTAAAATCGTACTTTTACCCTCCCCTTACACTTAAGATGAACATTGTCCCCAATGTTCAAATAACAAGATGTAAAAGTAAAAAGTAAAAGAATGAAATCAAATACTCCCCTGATTCGCTCGGTGGATAATGAAATTACACGGTTAAATCTTCCTTCAAAGAAAATGTTGAAACTCCATGACTAATGCATCGCCATAAGCTTGATTCAAAACATTTTCTTGTCCAAAATAACCTGTTAAACCTGAGAAAACAAACACGAAAACCTGCATAACATCGGCGGG
The DNA here is from genome assembly GCA_021014915.2 of Artemisia tridentata subsp. tridentata. NCBI lineage: Eukaryota > Viridiplantae > Streptophyta > Magnoliopsida > Asterales > Asteraceae > Artemisia > Artemisia tridentata. Next base: position 438,737,187 of record CP139504.1, on the reverse strand, counting down.
ATAAAATCTATATATAAGGATATAATGCTTGTGGAATGATAATTTTGCAGATTCCTGGAGATTATAAGTTGGAGATTTAATAAAAACTTTTTATGAAAACAAAATTTTCAAAATTTTCTGGAAATTAAATCTGACGCCGTCAGGTTATAAACCCTGACGCCGTCAGAAATGACCTGACAAAAATTTTCATTTTAAGTTTCCGGAAAATTTCTGGAAAAACCTTTACCTTACTTCCTGGAAATCCTGCAAAACATCACTATGACTCGATACAAGCATTTGACTCAAACAAATACGGATATGTATGTTAATTTATTATTATTATGATTCATGTTCATTTGTGTTCTAATAAACCGATTTAGATTTCCCTTACACTTATCTTTTGCAAAATACCTTTATATGTAGTTAAGACGAAGTTAAAAACAACATAAAGCATTTTCACAAATTACTTTTGAACATGAATCAATACTAATAAAAATTAAACACACATACGGAAACAAATAAAATCAAACAAACAAATAAATAAACACACAAAGCAAATAAAACAAATAAAGATTGGGTTGCCTCCCAAGAAGCGCTTTTCTTTATTAACGAGTCTTGTAGCTAGACTCTAAGTCACGCTACATTACGTGACTCCATCATCGGTCACGGTTCCTAGGCCATTCTCCTTCCCGGTTTTATATTCCGGTCCTAATTTCAAACAATCCTTGTAGAAACCGAATATCCTTTCCATAACATAGTCTACTCCTTTACTTCTATCCTTATCATTCCTATAGTAGACCGCTTGTTTAAGCTCCTTCTCAACATTTGACAAGTGTTGGAATTGTTCTATCTTATATGGCATTTGGTAGCTTACTTCATCGGTCTCATCCTTAAATCTAACTATCCCTAAGGAAGGTTCATAAGTCATTCTAGAGACCTCAACAAATGGTTTTCCAAAAACCACTTGAGTCAAGGACGCATCGACTATTGGACGGATATCTTCTACAATTACAAAGTCGGTGACATAGGTGAAGTTTCCTACATAAACCGGTAATCCCTTAACTCTTCCCGTGAAGTTACTCATCCAACCCTTGTCAGGGAACATCCTATACCCAAGTTGATTCTTCATTATCAAGTTGTAGTGGGCTCTAGTCATGATGTTTATGGGCGATCTAAGGTCGATGTAAGCTTTCCACACATGTAGATGTCCGATGTTGCATGGTATGTTGAGATTAGAAGGGTCGCCTATTTCAATGATTGGTTTACCTAGGAAGTATGGTGTCTCGGGGTCATCGAATAAGTTTGTATGATATGCGCGCTCTTCCTTAGTGGGTAGCCTATTGAAGTAGTCCTCATCATTATCTACTTCCTCAACTTCACTTTTCTTAACTTCCTTATCAACCTCGACTTTCTTATCCTCATCCTTAGGTTCACTATTATCCTCATTCCTATCAATTGGTTTAATAGTGACAATGTTGACAAAGTGGACGTGTTTGGATGAAGAGGGGTCTTTTACTTGGGGTCCGCTATTTGTGTTCCTAGCGTCCTTATGTGGAGGTGATAACACTTGGTTATGGAGAGCTTTCAACAAGTTGTCAATTTTATTGGTCATCTCCGTTTGTTGTTGATTGAATTCGGATTCAAACTTGGCTAAACGAGCTTCTTGAGATGCCATAAATTGAGACATCAATCCTTCAAAGTTATCGGTACTACCATTGCCAGAAGGATTGTTGTTGAAAGTACGGTTCGAGTTGGAACCGCTTGATTGGAAACGATTAGGTGGGTTGGAAGAATTGGGTTGTTGTGTGTTTTGGTTTTGTTTCCACCTAAGGTTCGGGTGATTTTTCCATGAGGGGTTGTATGAATCACCATAATGGTTTGGCTCGGGTTTGAAAGTGTACCACTTATCTCCCGCTCCGTCGGTACGCGATGATGCGTAGTCCACAAAAGCTTGTTCGGGGAGTTCCATGCAATCACGAGTGTCGTGGGGACCACTACATAATTCACATGAAGAAGTGATTTTGTTCACTTGGCTTGAAGGGTTAGGAGCCTCGTAGGATTTCATGAGAAACTTGACTTGGTCTTCAAGTTCTATGATCCTACGGTCGGAAGTGCTTGAATTGTTCGAAGGCAAAGATATTGCCTTGACCGTTTTATTCAAATCACGGGGATCACTCCAACTTTCGTTGTCATAAAGAGCAAGATCCTCTAGGAGAGCCCATGATTGTTCCGCACTTAGATCACGTAGCTTGCCACCGGCCGATTGGTCAATGGTTTGCCTCGTGGAGAGATTGATATGGTCATAGAAGATTTGGACTTGGAGCCAAAGTTCTATGCCATGGTGAGGGACTTTTTGGAGTAAGTCCTTGAATCGAGTCCATGCCTCGTAGAGAGTTTCGCCTTGACGTTGTTGGAACATCAAGATATCATTCCTTAGCTTGGTAGTTCTTCCCGGTGGGAAAAACTGAGCAAGGAAACGAGTGGTGAGATCATCCCAAGAGGTAATGGATCCTGCGGGTTGACGTTCTAGCCATTGACTAGCTTGGTCCCGCAGAGAGAATTGGAAGAGACGCAATCGGGTCGTCTCTCGAGTGGCAACATCAAGGTCTATAGAATCAACGATTTTAAGAAAGTCCTTGAGATGTTGATTAGGATCTTCAGAACGAAGTCCATGGAATGCGCATCCGCTTTGCACCAACCGGATGGTGTCGGATCGCAAGGGTGTGATATTGGCTCCTTGAGTGAGCTCAATGGTGTTTCGATAGCCGTGGTGGCTAGGACGGGAATACTCTCCTAAAGTACGGGCTCTAGGAGGTGGTGGTTGTTGTGGTGGTGGGTTGTGGGGGTTAAGGATATTACCATCTTCCATGATGTCGGATGGTATGGCTACGAACAAAGACACGAAGAAAATAGATAGACTAAAGAAAACCTAGAAAAATAAAATAAAAATCTCACTAGAAAGGAATCTAGTGAGTAGACCTAATAGAAATAAAAATTCAACCTAAACAATAACTATTCCCCGGCAGCGGCGCCAAAAACTTGATGCGTGGGTTTTGCAACCTTACAACAGGTTTTACCTCTCGAGGGATCTCAAGAGGCTTACAACCCCACCAGGCAGTGTACCTGACCGATGTAGTATAGTGTAGTGGTAAGTACGGGGGATTGATCGTTCTCCACAGGGAATAGTGTTCGTTAGGTGTGAAAGGCTACTCTAATAGGTCTAAGGGTTGAGGAAGATTCTTTTTTATGTTTTTATAATTTTTTGAAAGCAAGTAAAATCTCGGGTTTGAAAGAGTGGGCGGAATTAGTTGCTAGTCAACTAACCCAAATTACTACGAATGCAAATAAAATAAATAAATGAAAATAAAATGTGGTGAGAAACTTATGTGTAGAGAAATGTGTTTACTTAGATTTCCTTACTCCCTAACTATCTTTTACCGGTTAATTAGTGTGTATTAGTCGCGTGGATGACGGGTGTATTCCTTAATACCATTCGTGGGGTGGCGTACTTACTTCCCCAACTCTACAAGCTCCTACTTCACTCCTATGTCGAGCCGGCTAGGAAGCTCCTAACATGGGATCACTAGAATTCGCTTGTGCATTAAATACAACCATAAAAACCTTTAGTACGCATTTGGTTCATGTTTCTTAAGACGTTCAAGCAAGTTACCGAATAGGAAGTTAGCCAGTTTTCTTAAGCCTAACATAGATAAACAATCATCCAATACAACTAACAACACACTAATAACCAATAATCAATAGCTAGGTTTCATTAGATCTAAGCAAACACAAGATAAATTTAGCCTAACATGTTAAACAAAAGACAAGAATAAGATAGAATCAAACAACACATAGACATATTGAATGATTAATTGATAACTTATCTTTCAATGAAACATGGAAGATCTCAAGGCAAAAAGCCCTGAAAAAGTAGCTAAAATCGTCTTAGGGTTTTATCCCAAAATTCCACACACTAAGCTCTCCTTCATGACAAAAAATTAGAAAACTATATATAGACTTTGACATCTGACGGCGTCACCTTATGGAGTGTGACGCCGTCACCTCGCCGCTTTTAGGGTTCCCGGATGACCATCTTGACGCCGTCCCTCTTTAGCTCTTCCAAAATCCATTCTGGCTTATCAAGGCTTGACGCCGTCGAACCTATAACGTGACGCCGTCCCCTTATGATTTAAGCCGTGACGCCCTCGATCAAGTTAAAGCGTGACGTCGTCAGAATTCATATGCTATTTTCACTGGCCCGTCATGAGTAAATTTCACGTCCAACTTTTCTTGCCAATGCATGACGCCGTCAAGAGTAAATTATGACGCCGTCAAAGGTAGTTTTTAGCCGATTTTTGAGACTTTGCCGTTTTCTTCACTTTAATGCTCCAAAAACGTCCAAAATGCCTCCTTTTCCAGATTTCTCCTCAAAAGTACCTAAAATGACAAAAGGAACGATTTAGGGCAATATTTGATCAAATAAATACGATTTAAGGCTTAAATGACCCCTTAAAAGCGGTACACTTTTCGCTTCATCAATAAACCTGGTTTATAATTTTGTATTATCAGGTTTTTAATATATGAAATGCGTTATTTTGATATTTGTGTTTTTAATTTTGTATTATCAGGTTTTTAATTGTCATTTAATAGAAAATTAGGAACTGAAAAAAATTATTTAAAAAAATATATATATGTTATGACTCTCAAAAAGGAGAGTCATAAAACGTGGGTCATAAATGCGCGTCATAGAGGGATGACGCACAAATGCGAGTCATGAAGCTTTATGACTGGTCCATCATTGACTCGCATTTGCGCGTCATAAAGCCTCTTCTTGACTCGCATTTGGAGTCAAGAATAGTTGTTTTTCTAGTAATGTATATCCCCTACGTTAGGCTTCTTCCCATTGAAAATCGTGTCGTTCCTCGTAACCCATAAACTCCACATAGTGACCATGATCAACCCGTGAACAATCTTTCTTCTCATCTTGTCTCCCTTCACCGTCTTGTACACTCCCAAAAAGTCCTTGACCTCGAAAGCATATATCGGATCCAAACCACACCATCTACTTATTCTATCCCAAACATTGGAAGCAATAATACAATCCGCCAAAACGTGCATGGTAGTCTCCTCGCAATGGTCACACCACGAACACAATGTATTCGTAATATCCACATTCCTCTTGACCAATTCCATTTTGGTTGGCAACCTATTCATTTCCGCCCGCCATACCATAATAGAGCATTTTAATGGAACCCACGAGACCCACTTTAAAACAAAATTCGAGCCATAATCCACACCATCTTGAATCACCTTTCGGACAGATTGCATTGAAAACGGCTTATTATTTTCCCCAACCCAAACCCATTTATCAACCATAGCCGAAAAGTCCATACGTTCAACACAAACTGACAGCTGCAGCCAAGCTTCAAACTCATCGACAGAAGATATGCAGCTTATCCAATCCGCTTCCAACACCCAGCGGCCATTCCGAAATGTGACCCGATCCGCAATAGAGCAGTTCTTGTTCGATTCTAACCGGTATAACAGAGGCCACCTATATTTTAGAGCGCCCTCTCCCAACCATATGTCTAACCAAAAACGAACCGAAGACCCTCTACCAACCTTGGCCCGAATAAGGGTGTGCAAAAGAATGTCATTCGCCTTTAAGGAACCTCCGACTTTGACTATAGATTTCCAGCAACCCGCTGCATATTTATTAACCGGCAAAACGTCCCACATGTTGTTGTTTTTATGACACACTTCCACCACCCGACGCCACATCGAATCAGGATTGGTACGGAACCTCCAAACCCACTTAAACAAAAGCGCTTCATTGATCTCCTTCAACCGTTTTATCCCCAAACCACCTAGTTTCTTTGGAGTAGTCACTCTATTCCAATTAACCCAATGGATTTTATTAGAATCACTCGAACCCGACCATAAAAACCGTTTCATAATACGTTCAAGGGTATCATAAACCTTCCCCGGAGCTTTATACAACGAGAAATAATATATCGGAAGGCTTTCAAGAACCGCTTTTATGAGAATGACACGACCACCAATCGACAAGAGATTCGCCTTCCATAAAGCAAGTCGAGCTTCAAACACTTCTATTACTCTCTTCCAATTACAACTTCTATTCATATTAGCTCCCACCCGTATACCCAAATAGTCAAAAGGCATGACACCTCGTTGACAACCCAAAACCAACGCCGTATTGTCCGTCTCCATATCACATGTACCAATCCCATAAATATTTGACTTATTAACATTTATTTTCAATCCTGAACAAGCGTAAAAGCACCTCAAAATTCTTGCCATCTTAATCACATTAAGATCCGACCACTCGCCTAGAATAAGAGCATCATCGGCATAGAAAAGATGAGAAATGACCATACCATCCGTATCCATCTTAACTCCTTTGAACTCTCCTAGCCGAATAGCTTTATTAATAATGCAAGAGAGGGCTTCCATCACAACCAAGAACAAGAAAGGAGACAATGGATCACCTTGTCTAAGACCTTTCTGACAATTGAACTCAAACGAAGGTGACCCATTGACTAATACCGCCGAACGAGCCGACTTCAAGATCCCCAACACCCACATACACCATCTACTCGGGAAGCGCATTTGCTCTAAAATGGATATCAAAAACTTCCAGTTAACATTATCATACGCTTTTTCGAAGTCTATCTTCAATAAAAACGCCTTCTTGGACTTCCTTTTCAACCACTCTATAACCTCATTAAGAACAAGCGGGCCATCCAATATGTACCTATCTTTAATGAAAGCCGATTGTGACTCCGAAATTACATCGTCCATAACCTTCTTAATTCTACTCGCCAAAATCTTCGATATCACCTTACTAATCATTCCAATAAGGTTAATGGGCCTGTAATCCTTCATATTGACCGGGTTTTTACACTTTGGAACCAAAGTAATGAATGAAGTACTACACTCCGGACTAATGAAGCCCGTATCATAGAACTCGGTTAGAACATCATAAAAATCCCCTTCTAAATCTTCCCAAATTTTCTGCACAAAATTAAAATTGAACCCATCCGGTCCCGGAGCCTTATCCTTCCCACAATCGAATACTGCACACTTTATTTCTTCTTTAGAAAAAGATCTTACCAACTCGTCACGTTTGGATTCTGGGACAAACTTCAAATCTTCACAAACCAATCTTGGCCGGTCCTTGTACTCTTCTTTAAAGTGATCTCGAAAGAATTTCAAAACTTATTTTTTTAACCATATTCGGCGTTGTCTTCCAAATACCATCTACCTCAATACCCGGAATCGCGTTAGACGCCCTTCTACCATTTATAATTCTATGAAAATACCCCGTATTTTCGTCTCCCATAGCAGCCCATTTAACCCGCGCACGCTGCTTCAAGTCTTTATTCCGAGCCTCATATATTTCGGCAATTGTATGTTTACATTCCTCCATCACCCACTCCTCTTCTTCCAATAATTCTCTAGTTTCCAAACATTCTTCCAACTGCTCAACTTCTGCTCTGCATAAGTCAATCGCTTCTGTTTCTTTTTTGACCATACCTTCATGCCATCTTCTTAACTCAACTTTCAATGTTTTCAATTAAAAAAACAATCTTTTTCCTGCTGAGACCTGACCATACGACCTGCCAAGGAGTCTCGAACAATCTCTACACACCCCTCCTTATTACCCCAAGAGTTGAACCACCGAAAAGGTTTCGGGCCAAAATTCTTGTTTACCATAGATAACACTAATGGACAATGGTCCGACAACCCCTTCGGAAGCGCTCTTAAACAAGCATCCGGCCATTTGCTAAAGAAGTCATTACTTACCAAAGTTAAAAGGACTTTTACTAATGGAACTTTTTTTACTGTTACCTTTATTTATAACACATCTTTAAATTAATTAATTGTGGAAACACTTACGAGTATTTTGTAGTATTAATTTTGTAAAAGTTCTCTTTATATTAAAAAAAAAAAAAAAAAAAAAAAAAAAAAAAAAAAAAAAAATCAATTGAAGAACATCATAATTTTGTTTCTTGGTTGATGTCATGTATCATCATACAATCAACATACGTTCTTAAAACCACACAGTATCATCACAAAACCAAAAATCATATAAAGCGTTTTTATTTACTCCTAGGACGAATCAAAAAGTAGAAATAAAGCATAAGCACATACATATCAAGCACATAATAATTCATACTAATAAAATTCTAGCATGCAAAAGACCTACGGGTTGCAACTCGCGAAACGCCTTTCAATATTACCACAAGTTTTGTTGCTAGACTCACACGGACCCCTACGGCCCTACCTTATACCATTCACAGGATTCAAGTCCACTATGTCATTTTAATACATTTAAAAAAAAAAAAAAAAAAAAAAAAAAAAAAAAATTCTAATAGTCGGAATCATATGATACGATGTTTCGAATTTCTCACCATCTGACCCACACATATCAACATTTTGGCCCACACATGTTAAAAGTTATACATGGATAAGGAAGCCAAAATGTTGAAAAATAAGAAGCAATCAAGTGATCGTCGGTGGCATTTGAGAATTGATATGTGTGGGCCAGATGGTGAGAAATTCGAAACATCGTATCATATGATTCCGACTACTAGAATTTTTTTTTTTTTTTAAATGTATTAAAACGAGGTGGTGCGCCCGCGCGCGTTGCGGCAGATTTTTTTTTATTCAAGTTTCTAAATTAAAAAAAAAAAATAAAATACTGTAGCTACAGTACACTGTAATGTTCATCGATGAACAGTACTGTTCATCCGATCCACACCTTTTGTATAATAGTTATAACGAGCATGGAAGCCCGCGCGTTGCAGCGGGTTGTTCAGATAGTTGTTTTTTGTTGTACGATGTGTATTATTTTTTTTGTACAATGTGGTTGGTCATTGAATTCATATAATCATTACATGTTAGGTTCTTGAAAATTTAAAAAAATATATATATATATTTTTTTTGAATTGCTTTTTTCTATAATTTTTTTTCGAAATTTTTTTTTATTGGATTTTTTTTCCTTAAAGTTTTTTTGAAAATATTTTTTCAAAAACTTTATTTATAAAAATTTTATGTTTTCGAAATTATTTTTTAGGAAAAAAATTTTCGAAAAAAAATAAAAATTGAAAAAGATTTTTTTTTCTGCTGTTATAAAAAATTTATTAGAAAAATTAATTTTTTTTTCGAAATTAATTTTTTTAGAAAAAATTAACTTTTTTTTTTTTTTTTTTTTTGGAAATTAATTTTTTTTTTGAAATTATAAAAAAATTAATTTCGAAATTTCTAAAAAAAATAAATTCTGAAACAAAATTAATTTTTCAAAATTTTTTTTTTTTTCGAAATTAATTTTTTTTTTTCCTGAAATTAATATTTTTTCGCAAAAAAAAAAAAAAAAACTAACTGTAGCAGCTACAGTGCCGGCACTGTGCAGCACTGTAGCATGTACTGTTCATGCACACTCTTCATGTGCACTGTAGCACAATTCCCATCTTTTAATATATACTCCCTCTGTCCCAAAATTATTGTCCCATAACAAAAATCACATTCTTTTAGAAAAACATCATTATCACTACTTTATCTCTCTTACTTTTTTGCCAAATGACAAGTTTACCCTTAACCAATTAATTAATACTTCATTAAAGTTTGTAATATTAATTTCAACCAAGGGTAATATAGTAAACTTACCAAACTCCACTACATATTCACTTTCCATTTTTGGTATGAGACAATAATTTTGGGACGCCCGAAATGAAAAAATGGGACAATAAAATTGGGACGGAGGGAGTAGATAATGACATAGTGGACTTGAAGCGAAAATTACTACAGTACTCATTTTCACGGGTACTTTTTTTGCAGTGCCCCAACTTTTTATCATATTCAAAAATACCCATGCATCACGCGTAATATTTTTCGTGGGACGCTAGATGCTTTCGTGTCGACATTCTATTGGTTGAAAACAAAAAAAATAAAAATAAAAAAACACATCACGCGTAAAATATTTCGTGTGACGCTAGATACATTAAAAAAACCCATTTATATTTTGTTTAAAAACATCACGCGTATTAAGATACGCTAGACGCTAGAGATATTGCAATTGCTTCTTCTCCTGACAGTGTAAAACATTTATTGCAATGGTCCACAAACAAAAAAGTCAAAGATGTATTAGTTATTGCAATGAGTGTGCATGAAATATATGAAATACTCAGTGTGCATGAAATATGAGATCATGTAATGTTTTATAGGTCAAAACCAAGTCTGGCTGCTGTTGGTGGTTGCATGATTCCATTCATGGTTGGAGTATGCTTTCTTTGTCCTTCAGTGGATTGATTGCCTTTGGCACAAATATCACTATTGCCCTCACTGCAATGAGAAGGTGTATTTGCTTTCACTTTCTTTTGGATTATTTAATTTATAGAACAATATTAACTATTAATTA